>JAULBX010030263.1:0-575215 GCA_032358255.1 Heterotrichella gracilis
CCCCAATTTGGGGGGTGAAATACGACCTCGACAAACCCTGGTAATTTCCTACTGTAGGCCATTTGGCAGTGCGATAAATTTTTTCCATCACCGGTCTTAGAGCCCACAGGCAGTCTGGTGGTTATACAAGACAACTCATGACAACTGATGAGCCCTCTGGTTTCATCATATGGTGGAGAACAACAGCGGGCCTGTCAGACTCTGATACAGGCTGCCATGATCTTCACGCCACCTCCAGGCTTGCCTCAGGAAAAGGGGCACCCATGAGGTGGCAAAGGGTGGCAGCAGCATCAAGGTAACAACCTCCTGAATATCTGCAAGCCCCAACCCCAACCTCTCACCGCATAGCGGGGCAATAATTGGCCAAGCCACGCTCAACCCACCCCGTGGTGTGCACTTGCTGCCCGCGCTCCGCCACATCCTGGCTCCTATTCCAACCAGCTAGTTGCCACACCCTGCTCGCCATCCAGCCCATACGCAACCCCTGCCCCCCCTGCCAACCCCTCAGCCTTCCCGCCCCCCTGCCGATGTACCGCCTTGGTGATTCGGCCCAGTACGACCCCCCCGGGCTGCTGCCCATGCTGCGGTCTCGTGCTGCGCCCCGCGACGCCATGTGGCGCAAGCTGCTTTTGATGCAACCGCCCGCTACGACGCTCCCCATTAGCCCCCACAACCTGCTTGCGCCGGCTCCGACCCGACATGAAGGCTGCCAGCGCCATGGGGGCACCATCCAGGGAGGGGCCTGCAGACAGGCAGGGATGTTTGGCACATTTGTGCATGCTGCACAGATTCACGCGGTGCCAGGCATGATGGCAAAGAGACAACGACACCCTGTGGACTACTATTATTGCAAGGCGGTGGTTACGATGGGGGCGCAGGATCATGCGCACAGTAGCAAACAGCAGATTACAGTGCCACACTGTAATCTGCATTTCAGAGTGGGTATCAGGGTGGGTAGTTGAACACACTCACCTGCCGCCACTGGCTTTCCTGCTGCTGCTCCCAGTTCTTGCCCAGAACCACTGGGGCCACATTGGTGGGCGGCATCACTGCCGGAACCACAAGCAACCTCCTCTAGCACCTCCGCTGTTTGCTTGTGCAAGGACCGGGCAGCCTGTGCATGCGGCGCAGCTACTGCCGGGAAATAGTGCGACAGTGTGGGTTGCACCAGCACCCCGCTTGGCACAACGGGGGCGGGATGGGCTGGCCCAGGGGATGAGTATGGGTCGGATTTCTCAAAGATGTATGCCTTGAAGCTCCGCCCACTCCCTGCATGTGATAAAAATTGTGTAACAGCGGATTTTAAAGTTCGAGCTCCCGTGGATGCAGCCCGTGGCCACCTGGAACACGCATGGTACTACAACCGTGGTGTCACTTCCAAGGCCCACAAAAGGGGCCAGGGCAAATGGCACAACAGCGCCAGCGCCTGTCCACTGGCAACAAAGGGCAGTGGTCAAGATAGTGCACAGCGTGCAATGCGTTGGCGTTCTTACACCATGTATAGCAATATAATACTTTCAGATGCAAAGGAGGGATTTACATACCTGACATGGACACTGAGAAGCTGTCCTTCAGAGTGAGTGGGCCAAAGCCCAATGACCGCATGACCACCGCTGGGTGCTGGCCCCTGATCCCTCGCTGCACCACTGCAACTGCCTGCACCACAGGTGCAAAAATTCATCGCTTGTATGACGACAGCATACAGGGATCCCTGCAAGTATATCCTAAGCAGGTCCACAGTGCCGTGCGTTGCACTGCACAGAGGAGGGGGGGTTACCGCTGATATTTCTCATTCAAACAAGAGATCCACAGCCCCATGTGTAGCATCGCCTGCACAATGGTGGTTGACGCTCACCCACCTTCAGTGTCGTGGAAGCCGCAAAGAGTGCCCCAAAGGCCTTCTTTCCCTCGGGAGGCACCCCCTCCCAAAAGGAGTATGCATGCGTTGCTGGGCTCAGGGTGGGCAGCTGCGCAGGAAGGCAACATTGGCTTGAGAGGATGGGCTTGACAAGTGCTCACAAGGAAAGATAGAACAGCACCACGACGCATGGCTTGAGTGAATGGGATTAACAGACGCTCACAGCACAAGGTAGAACAGCACCGCAGTGCATGGCTTGAGTGGATGGGCTTGACGGATGCTCACAGGAAAAGACAGAACAACACCGCAACGGCGCTGTGCCAACCAACTGTAGAGGGTGACTTACGTTCTCAACTGGTGCACAGTAGATTGCGGGGGCTGTCAGCACACCAGGCGTGTGCCCACGTCTTTGCAGCTGTGAGAAAGTCTGCTGTAGGAAAGCCAGCGCCTTGTCACACTTCACTTGGTCGATCTCCACCCCAAAACCAGACTGGACCCCAGGGTTCAGCAGTGCATGGGCGACGGGCCTCCCCAGCCCAGCTCCAACATCCACAAAGCAGCTTTGAGAGTCAAGTCCACAGTGTTGCTGAAGTGCATTGAGGACCTTGCACATCCCGCCTCTGGAAATGCTGCCGTACAGGCCCTCCACGCCCTCGCCCCCTCCAAGCTTCGTCTGCACATGCATGCATGCATTTAGGTCACTGCATCCTTTGAACAAAACAACCGCGCGGCCTGTAGCGGTGCAGTGAGTGCGTTCACACCATAATCTTACCTCAACCGATTGCATTATCGAGTACAGGCACTTTACGCGAGGGTCGTCCATGTTGTGTCACCAGGATTTGAACTGGTGAGATTGGATGTGGGCAGTTCGTGGAACACGTCAACTCATATCTGATAGTGACAGCAGCAGAGTGTTCAATTCGTTACAGCGGGTCAATGAATAGGCAAAGGATAGGCGCGGGTGGCTGCACAGGACTGCCGCCTGTTCACGCTGGGGCATGCACAGGGGAAAGTTGTTCAAACAGGGGGAAGATGGAGGTGCAATTTCAACAGCGTGTGCTGAGCAGTGGTGTGATAGAGGATGAAGTAGTGTTATAATTATAATGTCCGTGTGGTATGGCGTGTTGCTAGCTTTGAAGTCTTCACAGCTACGCAGCTTGGTGCATGTGACCTCTAAAACATTTTTAAAAAAAGGTTAATCTTAAAAAATAAATTATTGGTGCTGTGGCCACGGCCGGCCAGTGACTCGACACCAGCCACAATCTTGCCCCATTTTTTTAGCGATGGTATAGGGGACCCCCGTGAATCTGGCATCTCACCAGGACACCTTGTAGGGATGAGTAAATGCAATTGCGTGCCCGCTCATGCACAGGGCTGCAGTGATGGGTGTCATTGTTCCCAGGGCCCAATACCCGCAAGCTCGAAAATTGCCCAACAAAACCCGCGACAGAATGTATTGACAAATTGTTGAAATGAAAGGACGGTAGGAAACAAAGCTTAGGAAATGAGCAGGAGGTATACCAGCATGTACCCTCAGCCTGCCATGCTTTGAACTTGGTCATTGAGCAGGGCATGCTTTCTCGCTGTTGACAATCTTCAGGGACGGTACTTGTAGTACAAGTCACAATGGGCGTATTATTACCTTGCTAGCCTAGATAATAAATGTTCAAGAGCAAAAACAGTAGAAGAATATATTCAGACATATTTGGGCTATAGCGTTTAGGCTGGACATAGCGCCCAAGTAACGGCTACAGAGATGGAGCTCGCCTCTTCCCTGAGTATAATTGATTAAACCGCTCGTGCTGCAACACCCAGAAAGCAGGCTTGAGGCAGATGTCAGCATACCACCGCAACAGGTCCTCCTGTGCCTGCGGCACGTTATGCACACGGAACCACGACCCCAAATAAAGCACTTGTTGCTGCGAGTGCTGGTTCAGTTGCGCCGCGAGGTCATTGTAGTCAATATCCCTCCATTCACTTCTCCTGGAGAATGCAGGCGTGCCTTCTAATGACGGCTCCCACAGGAGGGTGTTGGATGGTGCTGGGATGGCGGAAGCATTTTGATGCCGAGCAGGGAGAGAGGCCAGCATGTGCTTGAAGTCAGGCCAGTGGACGAGGCCCTTGATGGCTTCTGCCTTGTCTTCGCTGTGTTCTGCCTGCAAGGGGTCACACCTGGATTAGGGTTTAGGGTTGTCTTCGCTGTGCTCTGCCTGCAAGGGGTCACACCTGGGATAGGGTTTAGGGTTGTCGTCACTGTGCTCTGCCTGCAAGGGGTCACACCTGGATTAGGATTTAGGGTTGTCGTCACTGTGCCCCAGGGCAGGTGCCATCATTAGGTGGTGATGGTGACAGTGGATGTGCCTGTGTGACTGCAAAGCATGTAATGTTTGTAGTCAGGAATGACACTAATGCCATAGCAAAAGGGTAAAAGATGGCATCATTGTGCCACTGAACTTGCACCCGTATGTGGCCTCACCCCTCCTTTGTAGCACTCGTGGGTCAGGAAGTGGAACCTGAAGCAGGCAAAGGCCTCGTAGGGGTAGAACTCATCCACAACGGGGATGACCGTTTCAAGGTAGTTCCACGCGGGCGTGCCTCGGTACCATGCCTGGCCAAACGTGGGCTGCTTGAAAAGCCACGTGTTGTTGCAGGAGATCATGGGGAACACGATGGACCGCTTGCTCATGTGAGCCGCCTGCAAGGAGCAGCAAGGGGTGCGGGTTGAATGCGCTGCACAAAACTGCCAGGCCAGCAACCCCCGTCACAGAATAGAAAGATGCTGAATAAAGACAAATGGTCATCAGCATGGCGGAGTGTGAATTGTACTACTGCACCAAGGACAATGCATGTATTAATACACATGGCCCATGGCACCTCTTTCAAGCAATGCTACAAGTTTACATGCATGCAACATGGCTGTGCACACCATGCAAGGATGAATGTCATGAAAAGCACATCACCACCATTATCAGGGAGCATGCATACATGCTCACCAGCGACAGGAAAATGATGCTCCTGAAAATGTCATCCTCCTCTCCCTCCATCACCAGCCCAGGGTGGAACAATATGACATTGGGAACGGGCTGGGCAGCCGTTGACACGTAATCATAGTGGCCAACCTTCCCAAAGTAGCGCGCCATCAGCTCATTCACCCGCCAGTGGTACCAGCCGCACACCTTGAAGTACAAGACCCTAGCAGGGTTCCAGCCTCCGATGTACACTGTGTGGCCAATGACCACCGCTGGAGGAGCCTTCCCCCACCAGTTGCCGCTGCGATGCCCTGGAAAGGAACCCAGCCGGCATTGTGAGGTGGTGGGGTTCATATGATGGCATTGTGAGGTTGCAGTGATCATGTTACATGTAATGGGATTCTGAGGGGGCAGGGTATATAATGGCATTGTGTGGGCGTAGGATTTTATCCTGCATAAATATCAAGAGGGTGTAGGGTATATATATTGTGTAGGGTTCATATTTGTACTGCTTGTACTTTGCCATGCTGCATGACTCATGCATGGGCCCACTCGGCACTGCCTTATGGATGGGCATATGAGCACACTGCCACGACAACCCGCCGCATGATACGCCATACCTTGGTTGAAGCTCTGGATCAGCAGCGTCTGCTCACATGCTGAGAACTCCACCGGCCAGTCCCGCCTGGCGCTTGCATCGGCAGTCCAGGGCCGGCCGCTCTCCTCCACCACCACGTCCCTCAGCTTTTGTGCAAACGCCTCCCTTGGCAGCGGTGGCAGCATGGGGCCGCCTATGAGCGCCTGCTCCTCAGGGCTATCCTCCTCGGGGAGGACAAGCACCTGTCGCGCCACCAGTTCCACTGCAAAAAAGGCACGAGAGGGCTGATAAGGGTACCAATTTCGCCAGGCAGTGATCCATGCACTACAGCTTTGGAAGGCAAAAGAAAAGAAGTGCAATTATCAAGTTTGTGGCGCCACTGCAACCGAGGCCAGGAGAGGGCTGTTTGTGTCATTTTGGGTGAGTTACAGGTATGCAACTGCGTGCCGAGAGGAAGTCACAAAGATACAATCGTTCGTACAGTTAGCTTTACTTTTGAGTACATGAACACCTATACTTTTTCGTGTCTGCATTTTCCCTTGCATTCCCATATTATTACCAATCTACAAGTCTTGCCGCCCAATTGGTCGCATGTACTAATTAATTACGCTTTACAGAAGATGTGGCACCCACCCACCTGGCATCTTGAAGCGCTGCTTCCACTCCTCAGGTACATTGCTCTCAAGTACCCGGCTCCTGTTGGTACGGACAGACATCTGCGCCACATGTGCACACGCATGGTCAGCCAATCAAAATTCAAGACGCTGTATGCAAGCACACTTATCTGGTGCCAAGTATGGCAAATGCAAATGCAGGAGCAATGGAGCTCCCCCAACCAGAACCCAGATGGCATGCTTGTGGTGCGCTTTGGCACAGCTGGCAGCTCAATACTTTATTCCTAATAACCAACACTAATCACAAAGTGACGTCAGCTGCCAAGGACATGTTGGATGTTGTGCAAGTATTGCAATGATTCTTTTTACTGCAATAAGGCTTTGTACGTCCAAAACATATATGATGAAAGCCTTCGGTTTATTATTTCGGGAATGCACGCCATGCACCTGCAAATGTGGTTTCCCAAAAACCTTCTACCCCCGCGCTTGACCCACCGCTCTGCCAATACTGGAGCGCTTATGGTATCTCTCTGAGCAATCGGGTGCCGCTCCCTCCCTGCAATTAAACAGGGTTGTGGACACCCGATGGCCCACAATCACTGCTGCCAACACCTCGTTCATCAAATTCTGCTCAAAGATGTAGTCGCCCAGGCACTCTTGGATGTTTGACCCCACTCCCAGCGACCTGAGCCACTCAACCCCCTTGGGCTCCGACCAGCGCACCACCTGCAGATGGGGTGCGTGCATGGGCAATTCAGGGATGCATTGGGCAAAATTATATTACAGCCTTTACTTAAGCGTAAGGTGAGAAAGAGGATTTCCCAAAGGAAGGGAAGGGGTTTTCCTCCAGTCCACCATCTCGTCTCTTGCAAGTTTGCCAGAAAGTGCCCGCCATGCATATGCACCGCAGCATTGGCTGGCATTTTGCAGCAAAACTACCGTTTTCTGGGGACAGGTACATTGTCTTAAGCCCCAGCCACAGTAATATTGATGGTATGTCTAACGTGCCCAGTCACCCAGCAGGTGCAGCTCTCAACACAGCTTGGTTGCGACGCCAAAGATAATGCAAGGCGATCCTATGATTATGACGTACCCGATCAATGTACTCCATAATCATCCTCAGCACAGGCCCATCAGGGTCAGCATTCTGGAAGTAGTTCACCCCCGTGTTTATCTCCCCTGGCCGCGTCTCATCCCCCGCAATGTGCGTCATGTTCTCAAAGGGCCCCTGCTTCACATACTGGTAGAAGTCTGCATGGAAAACCACATCCAGGTCCATGACCAGGACATTGAACCCCAGCCGCAGCATGCGAGCCAGGTACCACCAGCGCATGAGCCACACGGGCCGCATGCCCTCCATCACCTCCCCGGGGGAGGATGGGTCGGTGATGATGGAGTCCCAGGCGCAACCTGCACATACAGCAGCACCTTCTGATGCCACGTTTGGGGTTTGAAGAGGCAAAACGATGGGCACACATACAAGACCAAGGGTGGATGGAGTCCCAGGCGCAACCTACTAGACAGCGGCACTTCTGATGCCACGCTGGGTATTGAGGTGGCTGGTGCAAATATGGGCACATATACAAGACCAGGGGTGGATGAGGCTGTGATGGTGAAGTCCCAGGCGCAACCTGCATGTCCAGCACCAGGATTTGGTGGTAGGTTGGGTATTGAGGTGGCTTTGCATTGCATTGCTGGTGCAAGAATGGGCACACATACAAACACCATGTTGCTGTCAATAGGAAAGCCCGGCACTCATGTCACATATAATCCCTGCGCCACATGAATCATGTGTTTCAGGGAGTTCATCAGGAGGGAGTATCAAACCGCCAACCATCCCTACTATTGCCACTCACACATCCGAAAAATGCACACACACCTTGCCCAAAGCTCTCATGCGAATCCATACATGGTGTTGCACACAGTTTCAAACGCCCATGCCACGACCAATGAGGCAGGTGCTGCCTCAGGTGCTGCCTCACCTCCCTCCGGAAACACTTTGAGGACGTCGGTGCACAGCTCCGCATCTGCCATGGTGCTCACCACCCAGTTGTTGTACCCCCAGTCACCCAGATTGAGCACCAGGTTGATCAGCTCCTGTGCGTTGCCCCTGCTGGAGGTCAGGAGCATGATCTCCTTCTTGTATGCACGCGCCTGCACAGATATGGAGCAACCGGTGTTGAGTTTTGCATGCGATTGTCTTTGGGGCTTGGCTAGTGCATGTGCTGGATTTGGGAGCCCTTGCAGCTGTCAGCGGCACGCCATTGGCCCCTCTGCCATGCAAAAGTTATCACATGTGGATGTACCTCTTGATCATGGAGGTCAGGAGCCTGTATGCACGTGCCTGCATGTGTGTGTAGCCATCCATGTTGGGTTTGCATGCGATTATTTAGGGGCTCGACTGTATGCAGGTGCAGCCTTGGGAGCACAATCCCGACCATTTGCATGGCCTGCGCCGCACGCTGCGGTCCCTGGAGAATCACACATGCTGCATGTGACATGTGCAAGTCGAACTCTACCTTCAGCATGGCCTGCATCGCTCCCGGATGGTTGAGGTCTCCTGACCACCCTCTGGTTTTGCCCATGCTGAAGTACTCCCTGGAGGGCTGCACGTGCGCCATGCCCCACATGTCGCGCCTGCCGCTGAACCGCACCCACCGCTTGTAGGCGTGCTGCTCCTGCACAGCAGGTGGCAGCTCAGCAATCAGCAGAAATTCCATGCCAAGCCAGAGCTGGTTGGCACACACTGCCAGATAATTTGTAACCTGGCTGTATTGCTGCTACAGGGTGACTGTGCAAAGAGCTGTGCAATGCATCCCAGCCATGTGACCGTATGTGAACCCTTTCGCTCAGGATTTATAGGGTTTTGGGAAGGGTTTAGGGTTACCTTGTCAGACAGGTGGCTGAGGTCCATGAGGGCGGGTGGGGGCCCATAGGCCAGGGGGGTGAGACCGCGGTACAGCTGCAGGTGCTCGGGGTCACGAGGGGTGGTGACGTGGTGGGGGTGGGGAGCGGCCCTTTCGCCCCCTTGATGGCTGTCGGGGGCTGCACCTGTGTCCTGATCGTGGCCTGCTGTGGGTGTGGTTGGCAGGGGGCCTTCGCTGGCCCTGCGGGCTGGTGTCCGCTCATGATGCGTGCCATCAGGGCCATGCTGTATCAAGGGTTGGAGCTGTTGGGCGCTGTTTTGGTGTCTACTGCTAGTGGGCTGTGGCGCGCTGGTGGGGATGGCGAGCAGGGCCACCCACAGCGCTGCAAGCTGCACAACAGGGCGATGCAATGCTGTGAAGGGCGATGTGAGCTAGTACCAGGCTATAATTTGCAGGCCACAATGTAACAGGATGCGCCGCGCGACAGGTGACATATGCAGGGTGGAATATGGAAGGCCAGGCTATAACACAGCCAGAGCATGGAAAATGTGTGCAGGGCTAGAAATAAATACCCCGGCCCTGCTTGCTCTAAGCAAATAGTACTATGGGTTCAGCAGGATTAGGAACCATTTGGCACCTACCAGGAAGGCTTCCCTTCCCATGCTGAGCCTATTTTGTGACCTGCGCTGGTTGGCAGTCCCCACGCGGCAGGCAGGCTGGCCATGCCATGCTCATGCGGGCCGGCTGGGCATGCCCCATGTCGTCAGAGGTTTCAGTGCCTGGTTAAGGGCATTGACTGCCACGTATTGCTGCACTCCAATTACGCACAGCACCCTGGCACTGTGGTACAAGGCAGCATGATACACAGGAAAGATGCAAGCTAGGACCAAGGAGACCGGCATAAACAGTAGTCGAGGAAGTAACGCGCTAATATCAAGCAACTTAGGCGTTGGCTGATCCCACCGAAACCGGGAAGCCCTTATTAAGCCCAAATTGTTTGGTGCATGCATGAAAATGCATGCATATATCAAGGGAATATAGGGATATCAAGGGGAAAAACACAATGCATGCAAAACGCATTTCCTATCGCGTCAAGATGTGCAGGTGGTGGACACTGTGCAGTATATTTATATATTAAACGTTGTTTTATTTAGAAAGTTGTCAGTCCAGGTGTACCGGTGCTTTGTCAAGTCGCACGCAAGGTTGTGGCTTTTTGGAAGCGAGAGACTGGAATACAAGTGTCGGGACTTGTGCTAAAGCAGGCGTTGCGTTGTGTTGAGCAATGTCGTACGGTGGTTATGGAGGAGGTGGCGGGGGATATGGTGGCCACGGAGGGGACCGGTATGGAGGGGGTGGTGGCGGTTACCACAGCCGTGGGGGGGGTGACTTTGGGGGTGGTGGGTTTGGTGGAGGCGGTTTCGGGGGTAGTCGCCGTGATATCAACGATGTGGTGCTGCAAAAGGAGGACTTCTCTCACATACAGCTCACGCCGTTCGAGAAAAACTTTTACGTGGAACACCCCGCAGTCACAGCCCGCTCCTTTGAGGAGGTTGCTGCCTATAGAGCCAGGAGGCAGATTCACGTCCAGGGGGAAGGCGTCCCCAAACCAGTCACCACCTTTGAGGAAGCCTCTTTCCCTGGTATGCAGCTTTCCAGTTTATGCTGAGTATTTTCTCTCTTGCATTGGGGTTGCCAACTGCATGACCTCCTGCTGCTGTTAACAGCCTTGTTCAACTGCTGCAGCATACGTCCAGGAGGAGGTTCTGAAGGCAGGGTTCACAGAGCCAACCCCCATCCAAGCACAAGGTTGGCCCATGGCACTGCTGGGCCGTGACTTGGTTGGTTTGGCTGAAACAGGGTCTGGGAAGACTCTGGCGTACCTGCTGCCTGCAGTGGTGCACATCAATGCGCAGCCCTACCTGGGTGAGTATTTCTAAACAGGTTTTACAAATCCTGGTTGGCTGAAGGTTTTATATACAAAGCTGTCTATGCAACATAAATATGGACATCATATATAGTTACATGCATAGCTCAGCGCTGGCTGAGCGCTGTATGGATACAGCATACAAGGACAACATACGCAGCGCTGTGTATGCAATATATACGCCCCTGCCAGTCGTGTGGCTGAAGTGGGTGTCATGTGTTTGTGCAGAACCTGGTGATGGGCCCATCGTCCTTGTTGTCGCCCCCACGCGCGAGCTGGCTGTCCAAATCCAAGACGAGTGCGTCAAGTTTGGCTCCTCCTCGCGCATCAAGAGCACGTGCGTGTACGGCGGGGCGCCCAAGGGCCCGCAAGTGAGGGACCTCAAGGCAGGGGTGGAGATCTGCATCGCCACGCCTGGCCGGCTGATTGACATGCTGGAGACCCGGATCACCAACCTGCGGAGGGTGACGTATCTGGTGCTGGATGAGGCGGACAGGATGCTGGACATGGGGTTTGAGCCACAGATCAAGAAGATTGTGGGGCAGGTACGGTTGCGTTCCAGCAGTTCCATTGGCATGCTCTATGCCTGGTCGGCTCTGTTTGCTTATCAATGTATGTATTTGTAGAGATCTTCTCCACCAAACTGACGAAAGATGCATGCAAGGCTCTGCCTGAAAAAACGTTGAAGTATTTTCTTTTCAGTGTATAAAATATCTTACTTTTACTCGTCCTGCAGATCCGCCCTGACCGCCAGACGCTCCTTTGGAGTGCCACATGGCCCAAGGATGTGCAGACCATCGCTCGCGATTTCCTGAAGAACCCTTACCAGGTCACCATCGGCTCGACGGACCTCAAGGCCAACCACATGATCCAGCAGCAGTTTGAGTTTGTGGAAGACTATGAGAAGTACCGCATCCTCACAAAGCTGATGGAGCGGGAAATGGACGGGAGCAGGATTCTGATCTTTTCGGAAACCAAGAGGATGTGTGATCAGGTGCGCAGCCTTGCAGTCCTATTGCATCCCCATAAGAATTATGCGCTTTGCACAGGTGCCAAGACATGTACTTCAAAATGTGCAGCAGTGCTGGTGCATTATGGCGCGTGCAGGTGCTCACCTGGTGCCGCCCATGCACTGCAGGTCACGCGGCAGCTGCGCACAGACGGCTTCCCTGCATTGTCCATCCATGGCGACAAGAGCCAGCAGGAGCGAGACTGGGTGCTGGCGGTGCGTTCTGTTCTCGGAATATCATCATTTTCTTTGTTTTGCTTTGTAATGTACAATATAATGAATCGGTAACCATAATAGACTACATGCATCCCTGCGGTATAGCAAGGTAAGAGTCAACTGTATTCAAGATATTTTTTACTAAAGTCTGCCATCTTTCACCTGCTGTGAGGGGCGTTTGCGCTGGTGATTGCAATGCTCATATGATTCAGTCTGCTTCTTGTCTGCATGAAGTGGCTAGTCTCAGCTATGCCTTCCCTCATATTTCCACAACATTGCCCTCATTTTTTCTGTGTCCTACTTTTGCAGGAGTTCAAAAGTGGAAAGAGTCCAATTATGATTGCCACAGATGTAGCAGCAAGAGGACTTGGTATGCTAAACCCACACTGCCTGCACGTGCCACACATCCCCTGCTTGCTGCATGCTGCACTCATCTGAAGGGCGCTAAGTTCCTCACCCTGTCACTGGAACTACAGTACCGGCGGTGAATTAGGTCATCAGTATGCTGTTCCTCGTGTAGCATCTGCATGGCAAATACACGTTTGCACTCATACCCATGGGTCTGCATGGTGTCAATGTCTCTAGCACCTGCACTCTTGAGCCATCATGGCAAGGCGTACCCTCCCTGGCGCGTGTCTTCCTCTGCTCCTTCTGCTGCGTTCATACTGCGCCTTCCCAACACCACCCAACGCCCGGATCCTCGATGGACCCAGCCCATCCACACCTGCCGCACCAGCCGCGAAACGCCATGCTGCAGCAATGAGATGCTCCATGCATTTCTCCGTGCCGCGTCGGCCACCAGCAGTAGCAGTAGTGCAACAAGGGGCATATAAATGCAAATTGTAAGCTGCCCTTGGCACACCCACGTTTCTGGGGTGCAAACGCCAAGGGATTGGTGCGGCGCATTGCTGCAATAAACCAGCCTTTGTTGTGTTTCTCCCTACTGCTACTGTGCGACTGGCGTGTGTGCGCTGTTGGCGTGGCAGCGGCTGTGCAAGGCGGCAGGGGGCAAGCGTGGTGCGGGTGGATGAATGTTGGCGGCGGAGCAGCAGCAGTGGAGTATGGAGAGCGGCACCTGCACCAGCATGTAGTGTTGCTGCCGTTCAGCAGAGAGCTGCTTTTTTTCTTTTCTTCAGCCTATGGGTTAATCACCATATTGGCCATTTGTTGATGGTTTTGCTTATCACATGCTTATCACTGCCTTTGCTGGAAGACATTAGAATTTGTGAATTTCTAGGACCACCTAAGTTTGCATGCATGGCTCATGCAGCATGAGTGATGCATTTTGCTTCGGTGACTGGTGCTGTTGCCCACTGCATTGCTTCAAATTGCAGCTATGAATGGTAGTGGTTATAGAGTGTGATTTTTGCTGTTGTAGTGCATCATGTTGGCCCCCACCCATGTGACATTTAGCACTGTTTCCCATTTCTTTATATCATACGTCACCTTTGAATGTTCTCATTACATATTTATTTTCTATGATTTTGATGTTTCTGACCCTTGTCACACCCCTGGCACACCCAGCACCCTTTTCACCCCACCTTCCCCGCTTGCACACCTGGCAACATGTGCTAACCCCTTTCCGCGGCACACCTCTGTGCCCCCCTCCGCCATTAGACGTCAAGGACATCAAGATGGTCATCAACTACGACATGCCAGGCACCGCTGAGGACTACGTGCATCGCATTGGGCGCACGGGGCGGGCTGGGGCCACTGGCAAGGCTGTCTCATTTTTCACAGCAGGCAACGCGCGCATGGCCCGCCAGATCGCGGCCATCCTGACGGAGGCGCACCAGCCTGTGCCTCCCCAGCTGCAGCAGTTTGCGTCTGTGGCGTCGGGCGGCGTAGGTACGTGGGTGTGTCCTTGTTCAGCTGTGGGTGTGCTGTATGGTTGGTGAATCCCTTGTCTGCTGTATTTTGTTGGTGACTGGGTGCACATTGTGTGGTGCTTGGCACCGGGTGGTTAGGGTTTAGGGTTGCAGCAGAGCACCTGGAGGCCACATATGTAGTTGCAATCTGCAAGCACAGGTAGCTAACAGCCATCTGCCATGCCCTGATGTCCACGTGTGCACCCGCTGCAGGCTTCCGTGACCGCGGGCGTGGTGGTGGCGGGTTTGGCGGCGGCGGCGGGTTTGGCCGCATGGGTGCCAACACCATCCCTGTACCAAGCAGCCATCGGTACTGATGTGGGCATCCTGCATGCATCCCGCCCACATGTTGGAGCGCTTGGGGTTAGCCATGGTGTGTATGGCACCCACACCCATTTCCAGCTTGCGTCTGTTGCCTCACCCTTCCCCGTCACGGAGTATTAAATAGCACCTAGCGCCACTGCTGCACTGGTTAGCGCTGTAATGTCCATGGTGCAATATCTGTAGCTAAGGTATCCTGTGATTACAGTACGGCTCTAGTGCATTTAGGTGTCAACCAGGTTTAGGGTTTGCTTTGTATCAAGAAAAATGCGCTATTACACGACGTTGCTGTATACTTTTAATTTGCAATGAACTGATGTGACCTGGTGCCCACTCCTGATGGTGTTGGGAACGGGTGGCAAGCACCACCCTTCTAGGCGAGTGGTGTGCCTAGTGGGCTTGTACTGTCGCCAGCTTTGCATCCTTGTGTACCTGTGTTGAACTTCTGAGTGTGCGAGCGTGCGGCTTCCCCAGCTTTGCTTTAGCTGGTTTCAAGTTAAAGCTGTTGTAACTGGCAGTGACTGTTGCAATAACTGATCCACATATTCACTGGCAAAAACATGTTGTGCTGGCCAACCAGGCACAAGGCCCTGCCGTGCCTGGTAGGGGTCTGCGCTAACTCTATTTATTGCACAACTCAGCCAGGAGCCTACCTGGATGCTCGCCCGTGGGATGACAACCTGCTCACCGTCTACAAGGTATTGCATGTCGGGATAAGGGTTAGCGAGGGGCACTGCTGACCCAGGCTCCTCACTGCTCATGTATTCGCCAGCAGGAACATTTGGGTCGACGAACTTGAAGTGTATGGCCTCTTGCATCGCAATTCCCTTCCTAGACACCTAAAGTGAGCAACCGATTGCACCCACGCTGTAAGTGGATTGTGTGATCCCTAAGCCACAATAAGAGCTGTTGCAAGTGCGAGTGCACTGTCAAGTTCCAAGACTGAGCATATTCTCTACAAACACCGTCTGCCAGACTGTGAATGGCTCTCTGCAAGGTTGTTTACATAAGCACTGCTTGAGACGACAAGCTGCCTATTCGTTGCTTTGTCACTGGATACCCTTTCTGTTATTTCCCCCCCAAATACAAGGTTGGGCTGTGCAATTATTTGGCTGCACACAACTCAAAACTCCACCCAAGTCAAGAACGTATTGCATGTACAGTTGCAACTCTATCAGCGTTGCATGCATGCTTGTTTACTGAAATCGATGTACACACAGCGCCACACGCACGCACGTGTGGTTTCAAAAAGTATTTTGCGTTTCATACGCCAGCGCTTGGACTTTCGGCGACCGAGGCATCTCATGCCACATCAAAAGTGTGCGTGCATCGTCCAAATATGCATGCATGCATCGTTCAATGCGGACATCACCTGGTGTGCATGCATGTTTCGTCCAACAGCATCGTGTATGCTTCGGTGACTGGAGTTTATGGTTTATGTCAGCAAATAAACGGCTGTGGCGTGGGTTTTGACAAACAGCCGTCAGTGGATACGCCATACCCATCAAACTTGTCACGAGGCTCTTGGTGTGCTGATGCAGCTGAGGCCCTCTAGGGCTGCCAACTAGCCCCTGTGTTGCAGCTAGGGTCTGCGCTTGGAGACTAGAGGTTGCTAGCAAAGGAGGCCCTTGGTGCAACTCAAACCTAGCACCTTGCTACACCGAGAAAAGACTGCACCAGCCACAAGCACGCCAGGGTCTTGTGAAGCATATATTCCCAGCTGTACGCACCCACTGTCTCAGGCTGGGTCAATCTCAACGACCCACAGTAGCTTCAAGCCTACTGGTACAGCTACAGCTTGCACCAAGCACCTACACCGTCCACCAGTGTACACCCTGCGCCCCTCGAGGCTGCCAGTGCACCCTAGCAAGGGGTTTTGGGCCGCGCCAGCCACGCGCCAATAAGGAGGTTTGGACTGTGCCCGCCGGATCACCACCCAGGCAGACCACCAGGAGGGGTTGGGCCAGGGGTGGGTCTACAGCTACCATGCTTGCGCCACGCCGCCTGCTGTGTGCACCCTCCACGTCAGCACTGCTAGCACACAGCTGCAGGACCGCGTCGGTAAGCTTAGGGTTTTGTGCCATCGTTAGGGTTTAGGGTTTTGTGCCTGGCTCCACGGGCCACCCATTTGGCACCTCCTGCTTGCTGCACTTCAAGCTTGACCCTAAAGGGCCATACCAGCACACCATGCCACGACCATGGTACACAGCAGTAGTTAACTTCTAGTACATTGCAGCCTGTCACTGCGCTTTTGCTTGCTGCATTTAAGTACCACACCAGTTCAAAAGGTGGCATTGTTGCGTTTGCAAAGTCCTTGTTGCTCCTCTAGGGCATGTGCCGCTGGTTTAGGGTTCAGGGTTTATGACAAACCCTAAGGCCCTGGGTTCCTGCAGGTGCGGCCCTGTGTGCGGTGGGGGGTGCGGCCGCTGTGCAGCATCCCTACCAGCCAGCATGGCCCATGCACATTCCCCGAGCTGTCGTCAGGCCAGCAGCAGCAGATCGACGCCTTCCTTGACTACATGCTCGAAGTGAACAAGAGCCTCAACTTGACAGGTGTGTGCATACCCCTGAATATAATGCTGATGTGCATGCCTTGGACATCAATAGGTATTGGTGTACCATGAATTGCACTTTTCCGCATTTACTTACTTTTCTTTTCCTGTTGCCGAAGCACCCAGGGAAGCACCCAGGGAAACACCATGGTTGACAGTGGCATGTGGGCACCCACATGGATACATTTTCTGCACCTGTGCACCCTGTGTAGTGTAGTGAAATTTCAATTTTCTTTGTGACCTCAGCATGCTTTGGCTGACCAAAGTGCCTTTCTCCCCCCATCTCGCACAGCCGTGAGGGACAGGGATGAGGCCATGGAGCGCCATGTGGGCGACTCACTGTCCCTGCTACCAATCATAGAGCAGCACGTGGATGGCGATCGAGTGGCTGGGCAGCTGGCAGTTGTTGATGTTGGATCCGGGGCGGGGCTACCCGGCATCATGCTGGCCATTGCACGGCCGGAATGGAAGGTGAGCAGAATTTAATGATGAGCCACAATACGACCATGATGACCCACAATTGCATGATTCAGTGGCTTTACCTGAGATGGGTGGGGGTGGGTGGGTTTGGGAGGGGGCAAGCGGTCCGTTTGTAGGTACGCCTCGCCACATTTCCGTGCATTTCCTTTATGGCCGGTGACTTGGTCCACCGCTGAATCAGCTGTGAGCAGCCAAAGGCCATAAATGTGGGTCAATTAGCCGGTTGTGTTTCACGATGCGTGTTTGGCATCGTACCTTGGGGCTGGGTGCACTATGGGCTGGCGGGGAGGCACTGCCATCCTCGGCATGCCTTCACATGTAATGGCATCATGCATTGACTCAAATTTGTGCTCTTGACAGTAGCATGATTTTGCACACCCATTTTGCAGCCGGGATGCACGCTAGAGCCGTGGGGTTTGTGCTGGCTGAAAACCAGATTTAACTTATTGCTATCTTCTGACGGTCTGGACAAGATTTGGTTCAAGTCAGTCGCCAATGCTGGTGATAACCTCTTTTGAACGTGCAACAGGTCACTCTGCTCGACTCCTTGCAAAAGCGGTGCCGGTTCGTGGAGGCTGCTGCTGAGGTGGCAGGGGTGGAGAACATATCGGTGCTGTGGGGACGGGCTGAAGACATAGGGCAGCAGACGGAGCACCGAGAGGTAGGATTTGTGAGGTTGATAGTTAGGGCTTAGGGTTCTGAGATTAAAAGGGGCATGTGACATGTGCTCATGGTCCCTTAGCTGTCAAATGTGCCCTGTATTGCTTTTTGTGCCTTTTCATGCAAGCTGTAGACCTGGCCATTCTGGTGCTCTGCACACCTATCTGTAGGCATTGGTTCTTGCATTGTTAGCATTTAAACATTCCACAAGTGGACACCCTACAAACTTCCTCTACCCTAATCAAGGTTAAACACATGGCGCTCAGGCATATGATGTGGCTGTTGCCCGGGCGGTGGCTGAGCTGCGGGTGCTGTCTGAGCTGTGCCTGCCCTTGGTGAGGGTGAAGGGCTTGTGGGTGGCGGCCAAGGGACCCTCCCCAGAGGTGGGTAATGTGGGGCTTTGGTGGGGTATTGGTAGGGCCAGGCAAGCAACCATGCCTTAAAGTAGGATCAAAAGATGTAAGATGTTTCCCTTTTGTTTACCACAATGCAGGGAGGTTTTATGTGCAGTGTTGGGATCGAGTGGCAGGGATATCCAGGCAACCAGCAGTGGGCATGATGGCGAGGTACTCAGAAGGACGCACTAGATGTCTTCCTGGACAGCGGTTTTGCCATTGGCTGCGTTCCTCTCTAAAATGTACAGACAAATGCTTGAACAGCTCTTGCGTCATTGCCAAGCTTGCGGTAAATTGCGCAGTGGTCTGATTTGTCTTGGTATAGAAGACACATGGATCATGCCAGGTGTCGCAACTGTCATCTGGTTGAATCATCAACTATCCATGATATTCACGCCAAAAGTACCCCCGTTGCAGGCCGAGGTTGCTTCTGCCAATACCGCCATGACCACCCTGGGGGGGCGCCTGCTGGGTGTGCAGCTGGTGGACTCCTTCAGCCCCGAGGGCCAGCGCACAGCTGTGGTGGTGCGCAAGGGCAAGGCCACACCGCTCAGGTACCCGCGCCTGCCAGGGATACCAAAGGCCAAGCCCTTGTGATGGGAATAAAAGTGATTGCACTGTGATGCGGACCTACATCAGATCTGCCACTGAGTGGGTGACGCACAGGCCAGCTGGCAATGGAACAGACACTGCCACCAGCCTTCAAGCACAGCTTAATGAGTTAATTACAGCTACCACCCCTTGCAAGGCACGATAGTCATAATTTTATAAACGGTAAATGCGGTGCAATGGTAACCTGCTCGTGACATTTTCTCAGCTACAGCCGCACCCGCAGCTGCGCAGGGGCACACAGTGCGCTACAATGTTGTCTGGAGGTCTACTTGGTTAGTTATATCATGAGACATGTGCGAAAAGAAAGTGCTAAGTATTCATAAAGCAAACAAAACGCCCAGGAAATTGAGCAGGTTGGACAGATGGTCTGACCCATGGGGGAAGTGCCACTTGGTGTGTACGCATTGACACTTGGTAGCCATGGGTTGTGACTGCTGGCCATGGGTTGTGCAAGTTGGCCAACTACCTTCCTGTAACTGATATAAAGAAGAAAGAAATAATGAAGAAGAAAGAAAGAAACAGAACGCCCCCACAAACGGCCGCACACCACAAGCCAGCAATGTTGGATAAACAAAGATATCTATCAGCATATGTCCACGTTCATAGGCTGTGACGCAGCAGGCTGAGCAATGAAACACAGCTGCACGATACCCAGTACCATCGCAGCAGCGCTCCTCCCTTTTCAGCTGCCCATGGTATAATACGCCCCTTGCATCACATCACCGGGAGCCTGTGACCTCCCCGCCTGCTGCTGCGCCATCATGAACCCCTGGCTGGTGCCCACACCTGCAGCGCCAGCTGGCATCGCGTAGTAATAGCCACCCCCGGGACCCGGCGCGAGGTTTGCTGGGATTTGGTAAAACGTCGGATTCCCCGGCTGCCCCCCCGCTGCTGCTGCTGCTGCCAGTGCGTATTGCTGCTGCTGGGCCACCGCCAATGCTGCCACCTGCTGGTGCTGCTGCTGCTGCTGCTCCATGACCGCCTGCGGGAGATTGAACAGGGTTGTATTTTGTGCCCTTTGTGCCCCGAAAGGGTTAATGTTGGATTGCCTCTTCTAACATTATACTAAAGGCCATAAAGAAGGAAGCAAGGGAATGCACAACACGGCGCCGAGGGACACATTTGACACATAAATACACTCAAGTATTTGCTTAATGACCAATTCCAATCAAATATCATGCACAAGAATTAGGGGTAGGGTTACACCCGACCCAGACACTAATGACACCCCATCCCCACATCAGATGTGGGGATGTGGGGATTCCCCCCACCTGCTGCGCTCTCTGTATCATAAACGCTTGCATGGCGGCTTGGCTGTATGCCACATTGCCTCCCGCCACACCACCACCACCACCGCCACCACCACCAGCTGCGGCTGCGGCTGCTGCGGCGGCTGCCACCTGCTGTTGCTGCTGCTGGTGCTGCTGCTGGGCTTGCTGAAACCTAAGGAGGGTTTGGAGCTGGTCTGGGTTGAGGGTGGTCGCCTGCGTACAGTTAAGTGTGTAAGGGAGATAACATGGTGAGGCAATAAAATTCACACTCATGCTGCAACGTTCACATCTCCTTGTGCAACGTGATCAGTGTGCAGTACAGTGTACAGTGCCTACGGGGATAGAAAGTTGATCATGTTATCACTGTAACTGCAACTCAATCGCTTCAATGTGCACCCCAGCGCATGAACTGCACGCCAAATGCGCATATTATTTCGCACCTGTGCAGGCGCCGCGAGAGCCACAGTTGGCACCATTGCTTGCCCACCCACACCAGCCACACCACCCACAGCCAATGGGGGTGCGCCATCAACCACCACCGGCGCCACGGGGGTGGGCACAGCCACCTGGAGGGGGGGGGCAGGGGCTGCGGGGGTGGGTGGACCAGCAGGGGCTGGGGCGACCTGCAGCAGCGGTGGTGCAGGGTTGTGAGGAGCAATTTTCGTTTATTTCTTTGGAAAGTGCTGTTTGTCTGTTTCTGGACTCGTTTGCCATCCTTCTCACATGAGCGTCTGTGAAAAGCCCCACGAATTGAATATTGGATGATGGATGCAGTGAGGAAGAATAGCCCACCCAACATGCATAGGGTGTGCAACGCCTCCCAGCGGCATCTACTGGTTGGTAATTTACCTAGTGTCAGTAGCCAGTATCCTCAGAAATGGTGTATAGTATACACCGTATACGCTCGACCCTCAACAGCAACACACTCTCCATCTCGCGAGCGGGCGCAAATTCACCATGGGTCAAACAGTGACACACACCAAACTTTCCATGTAACGCTTCTATACCATTTCCCCCTGCCCGCCCGCCTGCCACGATCCCCACCCACCCACCTGTCGTACCTCCTCCAGTGGCGCCTCCACACGCCGCACCACCGGCCCCCACTCCTTCCACTCCCGTCGGGGGCGGACAACACCTGCGCATGCGGGCGTGGAGTGTGCGAGGGTATAAAAGAGCAGGGGTTGAAATCACTGATATGTGCAAGGAGGGTGGTGGGTTCTGGTTAGTGTGCAGGCAAATGCTCGCCCACCACGATGCGTAAATGTTGACATTTGGCAACGGGGCCCTGCAGCAAAGGGTGCTCCCCCCCACCATTTCCCCGTCACCCCACGGAACCCTCACCATGCACACTGCATCCCAGCAAGTTTTTTAAATCCCTGCCCTGAAACATCGTCCCGTGATCCAAAACATATTCCCGTACCCAAACCTTTACCATTCTCACCTGATCCAAACACGTTCTTAAACCCTAGCCCAGGGTGTGAGTTGTCTGCGTGCACCAGCCGCTTGCTGCGCCGCCGCTTGAGCTTCCCACCCCCACCCGCCCCTCCACCCCCACCGCCCTCCCCATCGCTGCCAGGATCGACAGGGGGGAGGGCGGGTGTCTCCGCTGCCCTCTTTTTGAAGATCTGCAGGGGGAAACCAACAGTCAATCAAAGTTGAAAGTGCCGTATGTCATCCCAACAGGAAGTACATGTATCCTATTGCTGTATGGTTTGCACCATCCAGCCCTGAGTTGACCTGCCTTGCGTCAAGGCAAGGTAGCAGCCAGGTGAGTGTAGGAGGTCATCAAGCAGCCAATGAGACCCTAACACAAACCCTAGACAGAGGATGAACACGGCGTGAGGCAAAGCTGCTGTACAAGCACAGCTGGAGCCCAAACCCTACTCCAAACCCTAGGCAGATTCCCTACCCACCTCTTGTTGCAGCGCAGCCACGAGCTGCGGGAGCAGGGCAGGGGGGAATTTGTGCTCGGCAGCAAAAACGGTGCAGAAATCCCCAGGGCTGGCATCCGGGTTGTTCGAATCCCAGGTGATGTGGTCGGTGACGTGCAGGTCACCCAAGACCACATCCAGGCTGCAGAAGGGGGAGGAAATTCATTGGATTTTTTTTGGGAGGGGACTTTGTTCGGTATCTCCCATGGGCTTTGTGCGGACCACGGTGGACATTTCGCTTTCGTTCATTTTCCATTTTAATACATCTTTACACAACTCACATTCACCCAATGAGTTGTCACTGTATGCAGGATGCTCAGAGTATGTCTCAAGTTCCCATAGGGTCCGTGGTTCCCACCTGATGGCGTGCACGTTCTCCTCCCCTGCCCCCTCGCCGGCTTCCCCCTTTGCCTCATCCCCCTGGGCGGCACCTTGGCTGACCCCTCCCCCTCCCCCTTCCCTGCTGGTGCTCTGTGAAGCACCTCCACTGGCCATCCTCACCTGAACAGATAGCATTTGGGCATATGAAGGGGGTGTGCGTACTTACTCCTGGGGGACAAAGTAGAGCAAAGACAACAGCATTCGAGTGAGTGAGTTGGGTCGTGTGTAACCATGCAGTTAAACCAGGTGTGCAGTCACTTAGCTCTGCAATGGCATACCATCTTAGTGTCTGAAACTGGAGATGCCCGCATTGCTCTACACCGTACGCTGCAGTGTTGCAACGTGCGCAAGATATGCAATGCGATGTCAATACGCAAATGCAGTTCATTCCAGTTCTAATCGTATCATGGTCCTAAACCCTAGCCTTAAACCCTACCCAAAAACCCTACCTGCTTCTGGAGGGCGGCCACAAAAGCGCCCTTCAGGGAAGGCTCCAGCTGGCCCTCCTGCTCCAAAACCCCAGCCAGGGTTTGCATCGCCTCCTCCCCGTCGCCCACGTCCCACAGGAATGAGTCCTCATACACCTTGCCCTCGTGCTCCAGCCGGATGCGAACAGGCTCTAATCGGGTCGCAGCAGCCATGGCGATCTGGGGTGGGGTTGGGTTCAGAATGGTTGTGGGCCTGGTGAAGGGTGGCGGGGTGTGTGTTAACGGGGTTGGGGTAACATGCTTGTGCCTCCAAAGGGTATCCAAGTGTCCAGGGGTAGGGCAGAACCCATGAAAGGGATTTCTTCTCCTATAAGGGATCCTGTGATGGTGTGGGTGCTCAGAGGCCTGTTCTGGGAGCCGGACTGCCGCTGATGACGTTTCCTATTGTACGTGATAGCCTGTATGCCCCACACATCCCTGTAGGTGGGAGGGTTGCACTACCAGCTATAAGGTAGTTGCAGCGTGTACTGATTGCGGCGTGCGGGGTGGGGTAGGGTGGGGGCGGAGGTGGAGGTGGAGGGGAGTCCTATTGGTACTCCCAGCAATGGCGCTAAAAGCATGTGTTGCATGTGACAAAGTCCTCAGAGAAAAGCTTATATCTTTAAGTTTGTAGTTAAGTCACTGAACATATCTACTCGGTGCACGGTGTGGTGAGTCCCTACCTGGATGAAACCGAACCTTGTTGTTACTCAATGCGCATACTGGTTCTCTTAGCAAAGGGGTGTTTGGCAATAACACTTTGAAAGAGCAGTAAGGGGTATCTTGAGTGTGAGAAGGCTAGGAGCAGTTAGGAGTCGAACCACCGTAGTTCCAGGCAAGCATGTGCACAATGCGTTTGCATGCATGCATAAATGCAGGCATAAGTTGGTGTGCGACCGCTTATTGCTTGGCAACTAGTTGCAACTGAAAATCAGCACAAAGGTGTGTCAATTTTCTTCTTTACTGCCGTTTACACTCTATGGTGGTCAAAACCATCGTCGAGGCATTGAAGTGAGAAGCATAATAAGCGACCGCAACGAGAGTGTCAAGGTTGAGGATTTCAAACTTGAAACGGTCTTCAGATGTCTCAGGACGTCTCAAAAGGGGCCGATTCCAAAGGATTAAGTAGCAGGTCTTTGCTTACAACACTCTGGCAGCGGTGGACTGGACGGTGTGTGGGATGTTCACTGGGTGCTATCCCAGTCAATGCAATTCCACGACCGAGTGACGACAGGCTGGGGTTCGTTGTGAGCGACAGCGGTAGTACAGTTGCTAGAGACAGCAAAGCCCTGTCGGCTGCAACGCTTACGGTGTGGTCTGGCGCACGACTGCTGTGGGTGCGTGAACCAGATGTGTAGCCAAGGCCTGTTGGGGGAGATGGGTGCTTTTTGTGGCACAAGACTCAGTACACTGCAGATAATATGCAAGTAAATGAGTCGTTACCTGCGCATGGTGGCTCGTGTGAGGGTGCAGATAGGTGCTCCGTTGTAAAAGCGGGTATATTGGATGTACTGGCCTATGCTCTGGCATGGAAGAGGGAGGGTGGGTGCTAGGGTGTCTGCAAAGGAACTCTCACTGGCTGTAGAGAGCAGCCAATAAACCCTTTTCTCCAGCTGCAAACGAATCCTATTTGCATTATCAGGAGTTGCAACATGCTTTGGAAGTTGTACGCAGGGCTAACGGTGTGTTTGCTGTTGTAGGTGGAGACACCTGGACTGCCGTTCACAGCTTCTCCCCACACAGCTTCTAAACCTGCGTTGTATTCCTTGCGGCTGCAAGCATGACGGCAGGTGTGCAAGGTTTATTATGCCTTCTCTACAGTGCATCTGTACCAGCATTTGACTTCAAACGCTGGCGCTTACCGCTAGCCTGCATTCATTCATATGTAGAGTGCGCAGCAGCCATGCATACATACAATCCCTGTCTTTAACCCTCCCAGCACCTCATCTACCTCCCGTGTCATATGTTCCCCATATGACACACACATCCAATACCTGGGCCAGCGGTCCTTCCCCCAGCTGCCAACACACACCTCATCTTGTTATCTAGTTTGCACATTTCTCCCGCCACACTGCACCCGCATCAGCATCACAAGCACACACTCTTTTCCCCAGCTTCTCTCACCCACCCGCACCCACTCAGCACCCATGTCTCCCTCCCCCGTGGCCATCTCCCAAGGGGAGGACGCCAACGTCAGAGAAAATGTTGAGCTCATAAACTAAAGCTTAATATAGCGGCAGCAAGATTTCAACCATAATGCACGTATGACACGTACACATACTGGAAAGAAACACGTCTAGTATTTTAATATTTATCCCTACTTACCTCCCCTTGCCCCAGTGGCCATGTCCCAAGGGGAGGACGCCAAGTTCACCCACCTGTTGGCACCCATACGCGACCTGGCGGCCAACTGGAACATCAACATAGCCAACGAGCTGGAGGAGTACCTGGTAAGGGTTTGTGCCTAGGGTTTAGCTAGGGTTTGTTGCGGCCAACTGGATTATCAACATAGCCAGGGAGCTGAAGGAGTATTTGGTAAGGTATTTTTCCTGGGATTTAGCTAGGGTTCGTGGTGGTATGGATTTTTGCAGCCAACTGGGACATCAACATAGCCACCGAGCTGGGGGAGTACTGGTTAAGGGTTTGTGCCTAGGGTTAGTAGCTAGGGTTTGATCCCCTTCCTGCACTGTACATCCCCTTGCAAGTGTATTTTTTCACCTGGTACTCATTCCCACCCAGGAGCTGCTGGAGACTATCACCTTCACCTTTGAAGGCGGGCCAAGCCTCAACTTTGCAGAAGGTAACACCTCGTCCCCCCCCATCCCCGCGGTTGGGCCACCATCCCATGCACCCTACCCATCCCCACTAAACCTTGCAAGACCAGCTGGGCCACCCGATGCCTTTATGATTAGCCAGTCACGCGGCGCTAAGCAGTATAATCCTGGCACCAATTGTATCCATTCGTTGACCTTAATTTGGTGTTATGTTAGGTTCAAGAATACGCAGCCCATTTTGCCTTATCCAAGTTGTACTCCACCCACTGAAATGGGTAGCACGAAAGTGCGGTAAGCGGCACGACTGGTTGGCCACCATCTGCCACACTGGAAACAGTGTCAGTTAAGCCTTGGCTCTAGGACTGGGGTGAGGCATACCCAGACATGCTAACCTGGCTTCAAAGCTGGAAGGCATATACTTACTTTTACTTTTACTTACTCCACCCACTGCCCTCCCAGCGTTCAGACGTTCAATATGCTGACCCATCAATTGCGCCTCTGAGACCCATATACTTATATTCCCTATATACCCCACCCCCTTGCAGCCGCCCTGCTCATCCAGGGCTCCGCCTGTGTGTATGGGAGGAAGGTGGAGTACCTGCACAGCCTGGTGTACCAGGCACTGGAGTGCATAGCGGTGTGGAGGTGAGCGGGGAAACCCTAAACCCTACTCGGGGATTCCACAGGCATGCACTGTATGTGCCATGAAGTTCCCATCGTGCGCTGTGTTGCAAATACACAGCCCAGAAATCATGCAAAAATTGTTTGCTATTGTTGTATCACTGTATTTTTAATTTCTTTCTTAGTGTGACAGCGGCTGCACCTGCACACATGCTGCACAGGTTGCATATTGCATACCCTAGCGTAGGGTCGATACGCCATTTCTATATACCCTAGCGTAGGTTCCCCACACCATTCACACATGGGTGGCTGGGGCTTGGTTGCAGGAAGAATGGCAGTGCCCGTGAGGCGGCAGGGGGTGACAACGCAGGGGGTGCAGGAGGGGAGGACAGCGACCAGGAGGACCAATTCCTGCTGCTGGCCACCGAGGATGGGTTTGAAGGTGGGGCAAATACCCTTAGGAGGGTTTGTACCCTGCTGTTCTACAGTCAAAGCACTCTGTCCAAGAACTACAACCCATCCCAATAGGGGTAAGGGCAAGCATTCCCCCTTCCCTGCGCATGCAAAGACTACCTATTAGTCTGTGACAAACAGACTGATAGGTAGTAATGATTAATTCTACCAGTCAGCTTGACCTTCTCCCCTCCCCCTTCTTGCACGCACCCCCACAACCTCCCCTTGACCAGCATCCCCAACAATCAAATCCCCCCTTTCTGACCACCCCCTCCCTACCGCAGAGGGCCCCATTGACCTGGAGGACGACTCTGCCCCACTGCCGCCACCCACCGACCGCGGGGTAGCGTCCCTGCTGCTAGCGCTGGCTGATGCGGGCAGCGGCGAGGCGGAGGGGGGGAGCTACGGGGTGAGTGGCCATGGCAGGCGGTGCATGTGATGCATGTTGTGCGCATGCATCGGGAAATGCGGGGTTTTCCTCAGCAGATTTGGTGATTTTCCCATGTAAATGAAAGTGTGCATGGACAATGTTAGCAGGAAAACAAATCCCAGTAAATGTATACTTATTTATTCAATTAATTTTATTATTATAATTATTATAAATATTATTCAAATCTATTTGCCTGAAAAGCATGTGATTAAAACTTCCCCCCTTGATATTACCTGTACCTCACCCCTTGTCACCCCTTCCCCTGCAGATCTCCCGGTGCTACGTGGACCCCTCGGGGACACTGCTCCTCGAAATGCCAAGTGGCAGCGCCACAGCCACGCACGGGCACCACTCTGAATCGGCGCCCTCCCTGGCCCATGCCGCAGAGCCAATGGCGCATGATGGGATGCAGGGGGAAGATGGCATGCAAGATACTGGGGATGGTGACTACGGTGATGATGATCCGGGGGGGGATTATGACATGGGGTTTGGAGGGGATGACAGCGGGCCTGACTCCCCGGCCCAGGGAGGGGATGCGCCCACAGGGGATGTGCCAGGTGAGCTAGTGCAAGGGGAGGAAACAAACGTGCACAGATGTTGGGAGCAAGCACAGCGCCAAGCATGACTACCAACCGATTACATCTCCTGGCTGAGCGCTATGTTTGCACACCACGCCGCAGTCTCAGCAATGTCATGCACTTTTGCTGACACGCAATCCCATGTCCCAGAATTATTGCATAGCCCTGCAGGACCCTCAAGTGACCTTGGCTACCATTCATTTCCCGCCTGCCCTCCACCACTTGCTCCCCCCCTTGACACAGGCGAGGACGCCCAACCCGAGCACCCAGCAGACAGCCCCGACTCCTACGACGAGTTTGACGCCTATCAGCCCCTTGACCCCCACTCGCGCGGCACCCTCCCCGTCAAGCCTTTTGTCAAATCCCGCAAAATTACCGCCCGCCACCGCCTGCCAGATGTCGCCGCGGTGGACATCCCGCTGACCCACGGTGTGCCGATGGCTTCTGCCGCGGGGCTCTGTTTCCCGGAGTTCCAATACGCCGCCGCACAGCTGGCGTCGGCGCAGGGGAGGGGGAGGAAACGTGTGGAGGCGAGGCAGGCGGCGCCGTCATATGACGCTGACATGGCGGGCCACATGGCGTTCCAGAGCGGCGCGGCATTTGACCTCCCAGATGCCGGCGCCATGGAGGGGGAGGAGGAAGACGACTTCGATGCTGCGGGGGGTGCGGGGTTTGATGACGGGGACGCCTCGTCGATGAGCGACGGCGGCGGCGGCGGCATGTGGGACGACGGCGCCGGTTTCGGCGGCGAGTGGGGCGACGGCATGGCGCACAGCGGGGGCGATGACGGGGGGCTGAGCTACGAGGAGCTTTGCCGCGCGCACAACGAGTCGTTCATCAACGCCGCGGCCGCGGCGGAGGTCCAATCCGAGCTGGCGGCGCGGGTGTCCACGTGGCGCCACAAGGTGGCCCCGGTGCTGCAGGAGGAGGACGCAAGGAAGCCGTTTGATATCCACATCTGCGGGGAGGAGATCATCACCAGCCTGGACCAGCTGCGGGTCCAAGGGGAGGATTCCGGCGCCGACGGGGAGGTTGCGGCCGCGCCTGTGCCCCTGGGATCCGTGTTTTCGAGCGAGCACCAATGGGAGATCACTCGCATGTTTGCCGCCATGCTGCAGCTGGTGAACGCCGGGAACGTGTCGATTGTGCGCGAGCCCGGGGATGGGGATGGGGACGGGGATGGGATTGGGGAGCAGCTGGCGCTGCGTCTGCACAACCTCACGCTGCAGCACAAGCAGGGCGGGGGGCACTTTGGGGCTGCGCCAGGGGGTGAGGATGAGGAGGGTGAAGGGGAGGAGAGGGCTGTCCTTGCGGAGACCAGCAACAAGAGGCATGCGCCGGCGGCCAAGGGGCGCAAGCGTGCCAAGGGGGGGAAGTGAGCTTGGATAGGGCTGGTGTGTATATGTATCATCTCTTTCTCATCCTCCTATTTCTTCATTTCGCCACACTGCTGGCATAGCACACATAGTTGGCGCGGCTGCAAATCGCCTGAAAGCATGGCTGACTGGTCCTGTGCACATTTCCATTTGGCATGGCAGGAGTGAGTGTGTGACTGGCATTGCCGTTGGTATTTTAGTTTCATTTCGGCTTTTTTTATTGCAAGCCTTTTTGTGGGTGGTGGCACAACGCATTGTCATGTGTGGGTATGGTGAGTTTCTTTCTTTCATTGTGGCTGATACACTGGTGCCAGGGCATGTGCCAATGAGTACCTGTGTACTACAAGTGGCACCGTTGAATGACAATGCTTCTCGCTGTCTGCAATGACTTCTGGCGTTCCACATACACACGCTGCGCCATGCGCCATTGGGGTCTAATGGCGTGCAGATTGGTGGGGCAATATTTGCAGCTATTGCACTGTGCCACTCGCCTGGTGGCTCATTTTTTTCCGTAGCTGTACAACGCCCCATCCTATGTCTGGTGAGCACCAATTGGTGTTGTAAGAATAAGCACTTAAAGTTGTCGTCCTGGGACCACCTCTGTCCCCGGGGTAGTGCCTGATATTCCAGGCGAAGTGGCGACGCGCGCGAAACGTTTATAAAGCACAGTTGCACAACGACTTCAGAGGCACTTTTGTGACTCTCGAATAGTGCAACAGCTTGCCAATGCCATTGTTTGCAGGCTGTGGGAAATTGCAGGCCAGATTGTTTTCGACGGTGGTGGCATCCGTTAGGCGAAGGTCGTTGACAGTACCTCTGCAAGCCCAGATAGAGTCGCTGTGCGTGAAAAACAAACTCGTTGCTCTTGGAAAAGTTTCAGTCAGTCAGATTCGTTTGAGGTGCTCGGTAGTTGTGCCCTGGAAACGGCAATATGGAGTGCACGCACCTCGTCGACAGCGATGGGCACCTGGACGAGGGCACAGCCAACACCTTTTTGGAGGCAAACAAGATTGACAACGCTGGAGTGAACTACCAGATCGTTGCGATCATGGGACCGCAGAGCTCGGGCAAGAGCACCCTCCTGAATAGCGTGGTACGCTGACCGAAAGCCACTCCCACTGCAGTGGCATTGCCAACCTGCGCTGCTGTGCACATAGTGGCCAAGCCCTGGTTTGATAGACAGTATGGGGAGGAACGCATTTCATAGGTAACTCTCTTATAGAGCGCTTTGCAAGGTGATGTGACACAAAAATGCCACTTAAAAATTAATGCCACATATGCATGCATTGCCATGATGGTTGACCAGCGTACTGGGTCAAGGTTGCCACCTACCTTAATGCTGCTCGCCAAACATTCTGCATAAAAACTCTTTATCTACCCTACCTATCAAACGCATAACTGAGTTGCCCCTTTGAAGCCAGGGGCCTGCCTGAATTGTTGGCGTGGATTGGTCACTTCAGCAATATCGGGCGCACAGGCGTGGGTCACTTTCTACAGCCCAGAGGCTACTGTATTGCCTTGTTGTTATCCCACTAACGGGAGCCCCTTATCGTGTATCCCCCTTTCACACCCTACAGCCTGGGGGCTGCAACAACCACCGGCACAACCTGAAGACCCTTAGCAATACCCCAACCGATCCCCCTCCACACACCCTTCACTCCATCCACCGTCTAGCCACGGGCCACACACCACCCTTGGGCCCCCGCCACCAAACCCTAGCAAAACCCCGACCCGTACCCTCCACGCCCCGCAGTTTGGCACCGCCTTTAGCGAGATGAACGCGCTCGCCGGCCGCCAGCAAACCACCAGGGGCATCTGGCTGGCCCAGTCCCCAAAAATAGAAGAGCCCTGCACCCTGGTCATGGACCTTGAGGGCTCGGATGGGCGCGAGCGGGGCGAGGACGACACCTCATTTGAGCGCCAGAGCGCGCTGTTTGCGCTGGCGGTGGCTGACGTGCTGCTGGTCAACATGTGGGCCAAGGACATTGGCAGGGAGACGGGGTCGGGCAAGCCGCTGCTCAAAACCATCTTCCAGGTGTGGCAGCAGGCAACCACACGTTTTGGCGGTGTGGCTAATTTCCAGGTTCCGTTGTCCCCACCCGCCCTACTCCAGCCTGCCAATGTACTCAAAAGTCTGATTTCTTCCATCCTCATACTGTGCTACCATAAGCTGTTATTGTGGCACTGCCCATTGTGCCCCGCATTGTGCCTAAACCTCCCCCATCTGCTACCTCCCCAGGTGAACCTCAAGCTGTTCACCCCCTCCCCCGGCAAGCGCCGCACCGTGCTGCTGTTTGTGTTCCGGGACCGCACCAAGACCCCGCTGCGCGCGCTGGTGGAGGTGTGGGAGGCGGACCTTGCGCGCATTTGGTCAGCCATCACCAAGCCGCAGCAGTACGAGGGGCTGCCGCTGGAGGCCTTCTTCGAGGTGGGCCCTAGGGTTTTAGGGTTTCAGATTCTCACTAGTTAGGGTCGGAGGCTGGGGGTTGAGGGGTCAGTGCTGCCTGTTGGAGGCATTCTTTGAGGTGGGGTTTAGGGTATGCTTCTGCCACTTGGGGCGTTGGTTCTAGGTGGATGTGGGTGCGGAGCATCATGGTTTCGGGGTTTGATTGCAACTGCATCAAGGGTAGTACGAGGGGCTGCCCTTGGAGGCGTTTCTCGCGGTAGATGTAAGGGTTTTTATTGCAGAGTTTTAGGGTTTTAGTTTGCTACGTGCACCCTCCATGCCTGCAACCCCTCCTCTCAAGAACCCTCCCCCCCCCCCTCAGGTCCAGTATGCCGCCCTTGCCAACTTTGAGGAGCGTGAGGAGGACTTCAGAGCGGAGGCGGTCATGCTCAGGAGGAGGTTCACCACAGATGGTGGGTGGGGGGTGGAGGGAGGGAGGGGCGGCTATGGCGGGAATTGACCAGCAAGCACTTGCTTTCCCATTCCCACTTTCAAAGGAGAAAAGTCACAGTACGTTGCACTTTCGTTAATATGGAACAATGTTTCAAAAAATCTAAAGAGCATCATATCTACGTAGCAGAAGGAAAACAAGGTAGCCTGGGTTGACGCCCCCCTTGTACCATGTGCAGGTGACCACAGCCTCGTGCGCCCCGCCCCTGACCGCCTGCCCTCCGCCGCGCTTGGCCTGAGCATGGCCAAGGTGTGGGAGGTGGTGAAGCAGCACAAGGACCTCAACCTGCCCGCGCACAAGGTGGGGGGTGGGGGGTGGGGGGTGGGGGGGCTGCATGTGGTGGTGGGGTGTGAACGTTACCGTGGGGGGTGCCATGACATGTGGTGCACTGCTGGTGGAGGATCTCACAGCCAATTTGGAGTTGGTCACATATCCCAACCCCCAAACCCCTGCTCCTCTGGGAGGAGTACTGTGCGTGTGCCAACCCCCACATCATCATTCTTGCATGCCACCCTTGCCAGCGTCCGCTTGTGGTCCGGATGTGGACCCTCAACCCCTTACCAGACCCAAACCCTTGCCGCCACACCCCTCGCAGACCATGGTGCCCAACACTGGGTGGGGTTCGGCGTGTACCAGTCACATGCCAATACCCATCCACAATCTCCCCCCACCCACCCACATGCCAATGCGCACTGACAACCTCCTCCTACATGTGTTTATTATATTATACATGCCTGCAGGTCATGGTTGCCAACATCCGGTGCGAGGAGCTAGCTACCGAGCAGCTGCGCGCGTTTGGCGCAGACCCCATATGGCAGGCGCTCAGGGAGGAGGGGGGCCAGGGCTTCATGCCCGAGTGGGGCGCGCGCGCTGGGGACCTGCTGGGGTCGTGCCTTGCAGGTGGGTGGGTGGGTGGGAGTGGTTTGAGGGGGGCATACTGCGGGAAGATGCTCGGTAACACTGAACCCTGTAGCTTACCCTATACCCCCTTTAGTGAAGCCCTAAAGACCTCTCCTTACAAACGGCGATAAGAGTGCGCCTACTTGGGGACCCTCATGCATGAACGTGCCCACCCCTCCTAATCTGTTGATAGTTATAAAGTCCTTATCGGTATTTTTGTCAATAAAGTAAAAGTGTAGCAACCAACACCTAGTGTTGAATAAGATAACAAAGTATTTTCAAAAACATCTGAAAAATTTGAAAAATGCAATTTTCCAAATAGCTCAGCGCCCCATATTCCGCAGGCTACGACGAGGAGGCGCGCTACTTTGAGCCCCACGTGAGCGCAGCCAAGCGGACACAGCTGCAGGAGCACCTGTACGCGGCGCTGCTGCCCGAGTTTGAGGCGCAGTTGGACCACCTGGCGGCGCAGGCAATGGCGGCGTTCAGGGAGGAGCTGGGCAAGGGGATGGCGGCTGGGCGGGACTTTGCAGACGCGGCGGCCAGGTGCGGGGGGAAGGGGCCGGGCTGTGTGTGGCATGGGGAATGGCCTGCACGTGTCTGTCTGGCTGTGGTTGCATTCATTTTGGGTTTGTAAAAACCGCCATTTATTCACATGGAAAGGAACGAGATCTTTGTTTACACCTGTGTGCATTTATTGTGGAGAGTACCTGGGTGGGTGGTCCATGCAGCGCTTTGGTCAAAGGTCCGTACGCGCCATATCACACGCATCGCCCAGACACTGCTAAACCCTGCCGGCATCACTCCCCTAATAGGACCACACTGCACGCATTCCTCCCCTCCCATCCACCCCCACCCCACTCGAACTGCATTTCCTCCTCCTGTGCAGCGCGCGCTCCGCCTCCCTTGACCACTTCTCCGGACTCAGCGGCTGCCTGCTGGTGGTGGACACATGCTGGGAGGCAGGGGGGGCGCAGGCAAAGCTGGAGGAGGCGCTGGATGCGGAGGTGTCGCGGCGTACAAAGCAAAAGGTGCGGGGTTCAGAACTCTTTTAGGGCTTTGGTGTTGCTCGGCGCACCAGGCAAAGGCGCGGTGCAGACCCTCAAGGTATTGGAATCATGTGAATTGCGGGGCAGACGTCCTCAGTTTGACGTGGTGCACCAGGCATGAGGCGCGGGGCCAAGCCCCACAATATTTGTGTTGGTTTTTGAGGTCCCAACCCCTACCCGCTCTGCCCCTGCAGGTGGATGCGGCAGTTGCCGAGGCCAGCAGTCGCGCGTGCGAGTCCCTGTCCGGCCCAGTTGCGGCGCTGCTTGACTCCCCACCCCCAGACCTGTGGCCGCGCATCGACAGGCTGCTGGCGACTGCGCAGCGAAGGGGGGTGCAGGTACGTGCAGGGGGTTTGGGTGCATGCCTGTGCTGTGCTGACCAACTCACGCATACTGCATTGCTGGGCACCCAACAGGGCCTCACATGCTGCTTTCAATTTTGCTGGGATGTACAGCAGAGCACAACCCATGCTGCTGGAGAGGCTTGGTGTCCAAAACTATGCAATTTTTAGGGCATCCGATGCTGATCCAAATGCCGTGCAAATGTCATCAGTTTTGGGACGAAGGGCTCAACCGCTGTGCATTCTAGCTGACTCCTGACCTGGATATACCGCTCAAAAGCATGTAACAATGTAATCACAAGTCAGGGCTCCAAGCCGAGACCTGGCGTGTGCCACATTGTTGTGGTTGCGCACAAAAGTTGGCAACTGCCAGTACGTAATGTACCAAAAAGAAAAGTTGAACGGCCATCCCTGTGCAGGTGCTGGGTGATGCCCTGGCAGGCTACTCTGTCCCGACTGAGGAGGTGTCCCGCCTGGAGGGTGTTGTTGCTGGTGCTGGTCGGGAGCGGGTGGAGGAGCGGCTGAGGGAGGCAGCCAACACAGCCCTCATTCGGGTCAAGGACAAGTGCGTGCAGGGTGGTGTAGCAGGGTGGTGTGGATGTGGGCGCTTTGCTTGCTCGCTGTACGAGTATAGCCAGATCAGGAAGGTTTTGACACCCTGCTTTGCCTCGGGCATACCTGTTCGAACGTTTCTGTGGAAAGTTGTTGGTAGCACCAGCCTGTACAGAGCGGATGGGGAGCCAATCCACAGTTCCCAATGAGCGCAACCTGCAGCTAGTACAGTGAGAGTGACAAAGAATGATGACCCTCCCCACACACACAAACATGGGAGGTTTCTCTCTTACCCTTGCCCACCACCCCCACCCCATCCCACCACCCACTCCCCCCACCCCTAGGTTCAACGAGGTGTTCAGCCGCGACGAGGGGGGAATGCCGCGCACATGGGCGCCAAGGGACAACATACCCCAGGTAACGGCGCAGGCGCGGGCGGCGGCGGCGCACGTGTTGGCGCAGCTGGCGGTGCTGCGGGTGGGGGCGGAGGATGCGGCTGCGGCTGCTGCGGTGGTGGACCCCTCGGTGACACGCCTGGGGGAGCCAGAGGCGGCCAAGTCCAGGGTGCAGGTGGGTGGTGGGAAGGGGCAGAATGGAGATGTAGATGGGGGGGCTGAGGTGGCTTTTAAGGGGGTTGTGGTACATGGATGTGGTGATGTGCCTGTTGGTCTTGGACTGTACATGACCTCAACGTCATGTTTATATTTTTTTCATATTTCCTATTGCCTAAATGTTGATAACACAACATCAACCTCCACCAATCCTGGTGGGGCGCTGCTGTGGGCTCACGTGCCCTACACAAAGCGCCCCACCCACCCACCCGCCACCCGCGCCTCCCACAGGACGCCAGCACCACCGGTGCCGAGGACGGCTCCGAGTTTGACCTGTTGAGTGCTTCCGAGTGGCCAGGCGTGCGCCCCGCCGCTGTGATGCTGTCCCCCTCGCAGTGCCGTGCGCTGTGGCGCCAGTTCATGTCCGACTCCAACTACGCGGTGCAGCAGGTGAGGGCGCCGGTGGGGATGGGGAGGAAAGGGGAGAGCTGAAGCTGGCATCTTTATGTTCTGGCTTGAATTGGACTTGTTGTATTTACTGCCATAAAGCTTGACAAAAGAAAGTATTGCTCACTATTTTAACACGTGTAAATGCTGCGGCGCTGGCTCTACATGCAGAAAAGTATACTCCAAACCCTCCAGAAACAGCATACTTGTCATGGGATGACCATGTCACCCTCAGACAGCCACATCATTGCCCCCCTACCCCCAACCCCGCAGGCGGTAGCTACCCAGGAGGCCACCCGCGCTGCGCGCAGCCGCCTGCCCCCCGCCTGGGCCCTGGCCGCCATGGTGGTGCTTGGTGCCAACGAGCTCATGGCTGTGCTGCGCAACCCGCTGCTGCTGCTGGCGCTCATCCTGCTGCTGCTGTTTGCAAAGGTGGGGAAAACAGGGCGGGGGGCTGGTACCAGCGTGTCGATGGCAGCTGGTGGCTGGACATGGGGCGGGTATGGGAATCACTGGCAGTGGGTGCAGTAACAAGGGCGGGGCAATTATGGGGCGGTGGGTTGGTTTAACAGTACGGGGTAATCCTGTGTCACAGGCCATTCGTTCCCTGCTCACTGGGTGCCCTCCTTACCCCAACAACAAAACCCTAAACCCTCCCCCACCCCCTGCAGACTGTGTACGAGGAGCTAGATGTGGATGGCGAGATGGCCAAGGGCCTACTGCCAGGTGTCATCGCCCTGGGTGGCAAGTTTGTGCCCACCGTGCAGCGGGTGGTGCGGCACACGGTGGAGGCAACCATCAAGTTTGTGACAGCGCAGGTGGGTGGGGCCTGGGACTGGGTGCTGGGTGAATGGTGGGTGGGGCGTGCTTTTGGGGGTGAAGTGTGGATGGGCGTGGGTTTGGTATGGGCGGCGAAAGCCACGGGTATGTCCATGTTGTCAAGGATGGGTGGTTGGCTAAGCATGGTGTTGCAGAGGGTATCACGAGTGAATGAGCGGGCAATGGGTGCATGCGTACCTGACATGCATTTAATACTTTGCTGATGCTCGGTGTTGAGGTTAAGGCTCTGTGCCACCCACAGGGCCAGCCGGCGCAGGAAGGGGCAGGGCATGCGGGGCCGCGGGAGATGGGCATGGTGGACGTGAGCGGAACCGGGGGTGCGGCACCAAGCGCCAGCTCAGCGGCATCCTCGACTGCCAGCCGCCGCGTTGACGAGTCCCGCAAGGATAGGTGACAGGCCGTGGGCATGCCGCTGCAGTGCTTGGGGGCGCGCGGGTGGTCTGGCAGCTTTGGGTGGTGCATGGGTCCCGGGCGTTGCCTCAGGGGCTGGATCTAGTTAGGGCTATGGTGTGCGCTGGATGGCGTTGAGGGTGTGTGTGGTGGGCTTGTGGACGTAGAGTGCAGTGAACGCTGGTGTGGTATACTTGCAGCTGCGTTTGTAGGTTTGTATACTGCCTTGGGCTTGCAAGCGTGTGGGCGCTTGTGGACAGTTTAGACAGGGGCGCTCATGCTTGGAACGAAATATTCCTTATAAAGGGACATGCGTAGACAACAGGTTTGGTAACCCACCTAGAATGGGATTCCCTAACCCCTCGATGGGCGGTGTGCTGCCGCCTTTTCTTTCTTTGTGTAAACTCACCAGTGCAGACACCGGAAAGTGGTGCCACCGAGCCCAAGGCCTGTGGCACATGGAAAGCAATCGGATTTCTGTGCAATGCACAACAGAAAATCCTGCTGTTTTCCAAAAAAAATGCATCACGATAAGGGTTTGCCTCGTGGCGTAGGGTGCGGGGTGGCTTCCAATGGGCGCTGCCCGCATCACGTTATGCGCCGTCGTTTTGCCTCCAGCCGCCTCGTGGCTGATTACACATGATCGGACTGGAGCAATCATCATCGTATCTTCCGTCCCGCTGCCTGCACTTTCGAAAAAGTGGGTAAAACGCCGAAACCACACACCAACCGTATTAATCTTTCCACACGATGCTTGCTGCCCCACCTTTGTCCTAGCGTTTCTGCGTAGCTCTATTTTACATTCACCAGGCAAGAAAGGGCGTGTGTGACACTGCCTCCAATACAAAGACAACGCCTTTCTGTGCTGTGACCGACAATTTCGAGAGCCTGGGCTATTTCAGGCCCATCATGGAACGCGTTATTAGCCTGGACGATATCGTGGGTGGGATGTGGAAGTTCGGGCAGGGCTTCGGGCGGACGGACTCGGAATCCGCGTTCCAGGAGTTTTTGAAACGCATTCCCTCTGCCTCGAATCTGGCAGGTCAGGAGCAGCTGCAGCAGCAGGTCCAGATGCAGCAACACGCCCTCCACCACCAGCAGCAGCAGATGGCAGCTCAGCAGGAGATGCTGCAGGGCTTGCAGAACGTGCACGGGATGCCAAGGGTTCCCTCTCTGGACATCCTGCGCCAGCTACTTGCCAACCCCTCGATGAGCCCCACCGTTCCAAAGCCCCCGCTGCATGCCCCTATTCCAGGTGCGCCTGAATGCTGCCTCTACCACACACCACCGTCCCTTCCAAGTACTTGGGCCTCACCCAATGTTTCCTTTTGTGTACAGAGCACGTTCCCCAGCCACCAGTGATGCCCGTGTGCTCGATTTCGGAACCAGTTCTGGCGACAACATCCCAACGCCTGCCAGGCGCAGTGCCCCTCAACCTCGCAGCCACAGCCCCTCCCATCGTCCAATTCAACCCAGTGGTGGTCAAGGGTGGAGCCACGGAGATGGCCCAGGACTCCTTTGCCAGGGCAGAGCTCAGGAGGGCGCGGAGGTGCGTTCCCAGCTTGCGCCAGCTGGTGTTTGAAACGCGGTTTGGCATCCCATCTCACGGTCTTGTACACATGGTTGCAGGATGCTGAGCAACAGGGAGTCTGCCAGACGGTCTCGCAGGCGCAAGCAGGAGCACCTTTCCACGCTGGAGGGACAGGTGCGTTTGTTGTACGGCAAATGCGTGGGCACTTTTGTTTTCCTTGGCTGGCACACCTGACACGGTATACCTGCATCTGCAGATCGATGAGCTTGAGAAGGAGAGGGAGGACCTGCTGGATAAGGTGGACGAGATAGAGAAGCAGCTGGAGGCAACCACGGATAACCTGCGCAAGTTCCAGAACGACAACCAGGCACTCCGCCAGGAGCTTGAGGAGCTGAGGGGCCAGGTAGGTGATGGGATGATGGCATCTACTTCTGCAATACCATACTTCCAGTGTACGTTGTGTAATGCACTTGGTTCAAACATATTCAAGAACCCACTTTTCCAGCCGCTTTTAACGTGTATGCCCCTGTTTCATACAAGATCCCTGGGGCGCGTGCAGTCAATCCTGGGCATGTTTATATGTGTGGACTGCATGTACCCACATCTTGTAAGTGTTGGTAGTTGCTTGCATCTGAGCAAACTCGTTACTGCAGGTGGGGCAAAATGCCAGCAAGGGCATCAAGCGTGAGTTTGATGGGGGCCAGGATGTGGGTGCCGTCAAGCGCCAGCGCAGCACCGATATGAGCAGCATCACAGCCTCCTCCAGCCAGGCAGAGCCCACCAAGGCTGACCTGGTCAAGGGTCCAGCGCGGGACCTGCAGCACACAGCGCAGGATAGCAGCTTCTCAATGCGCACAGCCTTCACGTCCCTCTTGCCGTCGGCGCAGTGTAACACGGCGTGCTGATATCCAGCTGTTTTTCGGGAGGGCGTACCTGTGTGCGGGCAGGGCATAGGGCCCAGCAGCCAGCAGTACACACAGTGATGGGTAGCTTCTGACGCGACCCCCTTTTTCGAAAACTCTTTCAAATCGTGCGTGCTGGCAGTTTTGCAGATACCCTGGTTTCCGTTAGGGACCAAATCTCCTAGCCAGCTCACAGCTTGCCCTTTTTTGCAGCATCATCATGCCACCCATTTTCCCACAGGGGGGCATGGATATATGCAGCACCATTCTTACCCGTTTTGCGAAGCGTGAGTGCACTCTATGTGATTTTTCGCCGCCTGGTCTTTTTATGGTGGCCTACAGTTGTGAATGGCTGTTTTTTATGCGTGGTTACCGAAGCTGCTGCAGTCACTAAAGGTTCCAAGTTCGTCCAAGAACACGCGCTGGCTGTGTTTTTGCGTGCAGTAATGCACGGCGTGCATTTTGGCGGCTATGTTGCCCGGCAGGGCCACGCTTGCCCTGTGCCAGCAGTGGCCCATTAAGTTTTGTCTTGCTTTGTGTTTTCAAGGTTTTACCCTGCTTTGAGTTGTTGCTCACGGCAGGCATCCTGGCAGCCACGATTTTCTTGCACAGTTTTGAAGAAGGCTTAAATGTTTCACGTGCAACTATGGCTGCCAGCAGTGGCGCGCAGCTTTTATTGCGCTGTTTTGCTTGGTGCTGGTGGGGATGAGCGTTGCATGATGATGCAAGTCTTCACTGGGAGACGGCTGATCCTTTCCACCTACCACTGTGTGCGTTTTCAACTATTGCATGTGAGAAGCCGACGGGCTTCTGAAATTTTCCAGGGTGGCGAAGTTTCAGGTGAATTTTGCAACTGCCTGCTCACAGCAGCAGCAGTATGGAGCTTCTTGTGCGTGTTTCCCCATTTTCAAGGCATGTGTCTTTTGCAGCTTCTGTTTTGAAGTCTTAGACAGGTGGCAGTGGGTTGACTCAGCTTTTGCTGATGGCTCACTGGTCACTTGTCAGTAAGTTACACGATAAAAGTTGCATTCAAGCAAGTTGCCCCCCGACACCTGCTGTGTCCCTTTGCCCCGAACTCAACGAACCTATGGTGCTAGCGCCACACAATCAATATGTCATTTACTACTCTACACTTGACCGGACATGCAGTTGTGGTGCAATATGTTTCCCTTCCAAGGCGTAACACGAGAAACAGTCAATTATCAACAGTCAATCAGGTTGTGAGGGAACCACTTGGGACACCACCGTGGTGTGGTGTATATTGGTGGGTATTACCCTCGCTCGACTGAATGCCTTATTGGAAAAGGAATGAAATGCGTTGTGTAAGCAATGCCCAGCAAATCACTTTCACAAATAAACAATACGTCAATAATGAATAGTGACCACCGTGACGTGCCAATTTAGTCACTGACAGTCTGGAGGCCTAGGTTGTCACTGCCCAACCCACACTGCTGGGTTTATATTATTGTTAAGGCGGACGTGACCTTCCACAAGTTGGACGGTGTCACGAAGTTGCCCCCGGCACCGGCGCACCCCCCTTGATTGCCTCTGCAAACTGTTCATAGTTGACCAGCTGGATGCGAGGGTTTGCCTGTGCGCGCGCCCTCTCCTCCGCGGTGTTGTACCCCCAGTCCACCAGGTACAGCTGCCAGGCAGCCAGCTCAGGAGATGCCGCAACCTGGCAAGTGGGAGCAACAGGCAGCGTTTATGGCTTGGGGTTTGAGGAAATACCACGTGGTTAGGGTTTATGGTTTGGCGTTTACTGGGAGGCGCCAGGTTACAGCGGGGCAGGGATTGGGGGGGTATCAGGGAGGTATTGTACTCAAAGGTCCTGGCCAGTAATGCGTGCAAACCCCCCCCCTCATCTCCCCACTCCCCACCTTCTCCAGGGTGGCCATCTTGTCCTCCACAAAGTGGTAGGTGGTCTCCGGGTGCCTCAGCTGCAGCCGCTCCAGCACCTCCCCCTTGGGCCGCCCGCTCTCCGTCTGCGAGTAGATATGGTCCGGTGGGAAGGGGATGCCCGCCAGGCGCTGGATGAGGGCCTGGGTGAAGCGCGCCTGCTTGGTGGTGACGATGTAGGTGTCGTGGAGCTGGGGATGGAAGGAGGGGGTGAGGAGGAGGGTGGGAATTCCCTGAGGTTTGCAATTGCTTTTAGAGCCATGGTGCACAGCTACATTACAACTGAAGCATGCAGGTATGCAGGATTAAGGTTCGGCGCCTGACATGCCAAATGCCTGCTGGAGTACAAGAAAGCATGCGGGTATTTAGAATTAGGTTTGACGCCTGACATGGCCAATGCTTGTACCCAACCCGCCATGGGCAACACCAACACCAAACCATTGCCACACAACTTGCAGGCGCGCGCCCGTCCACTCCCACACACACCCGCCGCCCACTGCGCAGCACCACCCATGATGCCCTCACTGCACCTCCCCAGCGCCGCCACCACCACCACCACCACCCACCTCCATTGCCAGGCGCACAGTGTCCGCCACCGTTGGGTAGATGGCGTTGGCATTCAGCCAGCCGTCATAGTCCTCGTGCATCCACACATCGCGAACGCCGCCAAACTTGGCCACCATCTGGTGCAAGGGGGGCGATTGCAGGGTCAGTGCCAACATGACGATCACATTCGGTAGGATGCTGTCATAAGCCATGAGCACGGGTCATGGGGTTGCAACCCCAGTTTCCTGCTAACCCTGCATGCTACCTGTTGCAATGAGTCATGCACGCACAGGAGCAAGTGCTTGTGGCACCTGCACAATTCCACGGCCTTGCGCATAAATTTGCCCAACTTGTTCCCCCCTACTAGGGTAGTGGTCATGTCATTAGGGTATACCTATAGTAGTGCCACGACAACTGGGGTTAGGACTGTGCTCACCTCCTGTCTGTCCAGCGCCCACTTGTCCATGTATTGTGGCAGCAAGGAGTGCCACCCCGTTAGGATATCCTGCACGCTCACCCCTTCCAGCAGGCACCGCACCTGGACGATGTTTTCGTACCTGCATGCACACGGGGTGGGAGGTGGGAACGAGACAGAGGGAGTTAGGTAGAGGGACAACTGCAACTGCAAATCAGTTCTGAACCCTCATGTTCCTCCAGGCATGTTAAATTGTGCATCCTTGGAACCTGTTCAAATCAACTTGTCAGCTTACAATGCATGGGAGGAGTTGGGCAGGATAATTTTTGAAAATTAGAGTAACTGGGGACCAAGTCCTGAACCTAAGTGAGGGTTCTAGGGTCCAGTTGCACCCACCCTGTTTCAACCACCGGGCGCACTGCCACCATTTCCTTGAGCACTCGCGCACGCTGGTCCACCACCTCTTGTTGGGAGAACAGCTCCGGCCACACCTCTGCCGCAGCCTGTCACAAGCACCACAGGAGGTCCTTACGTGTGTGAGGGCACACTGGGAGCCCACGGTATTTTGAAGGGGGTAAGCACACTGGCCAGAGGGTGTTCTGCATACTGCGGACAACTGTGCAGTATGATAGAGGGCTGGGACCTAGCGGTGCCGTGGATTGCCATTGGGGTGCATGCAGGTAGCAATTAGGGGTGCATTGTGTGGGGTTTGTATCCAGGGCTAGGGTTTGCATCAGGGGTTCTTGCTAGGGTTTGTTATAAGGTATGCGATGGGGTTCCCCACCTTCCACGCTGACTGGCTGCTCTCCCCACACGAGTCCGCCACCACCCCGTCGAAGTCCAGCGCCCACACGTCGCGGGGTGCGGCTGCTGGGACCATGGGAGACGCGCGTGCTGCACCAAGGCAGGGCCAGTGGGCGTCACAGATGCACCCAAGGCATGGTGCCAAGATACTTGTCATAAAAAATGCGCGTGCACTCTCTGCTAGGAAACTACCAGCGGGCTTGCAATACAACCTGTGTAGGCGCCCAGGGCAACATATATTACAGGGATGTGGTGCTGCCAGGGCAGGGTCCCTGACGTGTTTATGTGTTCTTGGCAGCACGTGTTCTTGGCAGGCAGATTGGGACCCATTTGCGCTTGGTACCTGTGCGGAGGGCTCCCCGCTGGGTGCAGAAGGCTGTGGTGTGAGGTTTGAAGGCCGTGCAGCCCAGGCTGGGTATCCGGGCAGTCCTGGTGCACGGGGGGTTGACGGCACGCATGGGTAAGCCCGTGGGTTTGCAGGAGTGGTAAGGCTTGATCAGTCACACTGGTATGCTGTATGGCGCATGTGCTTGGAAAAGGAAGGTACTGTCCTGTGTTGGGCAACCTTCAACAATGCATGCATATGCAGAAGCGGACTGTGCTGCCCTCGAGAGTGACCGGGAAACAAGGACTGTGCCCACAATTATTCGTTTACAAGCTACTCAAAAGCTACTCTTTGAGGAAAGTGGCAGATAAACAAGTGCCAATAGTTGATCAACTGTTTGACCAACAATGCGTTTTTGCCACCGCTGCGGTGGGGTTCCCGTTGTTCCGCCGTTCACTCCCTCCCCGAGACATCCACAATTTTGGGGTGTGTCACTGGATATACGCTTACGTATACGAAAGGTGCATAGACTGCTAGCACTCAAAAACTTTGACTTAAAGCGCAACAGCTACTTCAGGCGCCTTTACACGGGACACCATCACCCATCTTCATATGTACTTTCGCAGTCCAACCTGTGTGCCACAAGCAGTGAGGTCTCGTCCCGCTACTGCTCGTCCCGCTGCTACTCGGGGCAACACCGTTATTCTGATGAGATAAACAGCTACCTCCTTCCATTTGGATACGGTGAACTCGGTGATATCTGGTTGTAACTATAGTTTGCATCTCGCCATCGCTACCAGCTCGGAGCAGTCCACCCCAGTTTTCGCTGTAAGCCATGCAGTAAGCCATGTCTCAGCCATCAAAGCGAAGGATCGTGCCTCAGGCGATACAGGAGACGGCCGTTCTGCCGGTCCAGGCTGCATTTGCCACTGCAGTGCTCCAGGTCTCGCAGCTGAGTCAGGAAGAAGAGGCAGAGTATGCTAAGAAGAACCTAGGGGCAGCCAGGCGAATCTTTGTCGACCTTGCGGTTCATGGTCCGGAGGTCAATTGGAGGAAGGTGGGGTTTCGAGGGGGCGGGGACTGGCGTGTGGACCTGGATGGATATGTCGGGGCATATATGCATGCATATTGTGTCAGGAGAACAGAAACGTCCAGGTGCTTGCACAGCGTAGTGCTGATTATAGAGTGCGTGTTCGCGCAATAAATTTAGGTCGTTGCTTAGCCAGGAGTGCATCAAAGGAGCAGCACCACTCGTTCCACAAGTTGTGTTGGTTCGCCACTTGAACAGGCATCAACCTCTGCCCTTGGCCCCACCACACAACCCGAAGCTGCAGCCTCACACATCACACCTTACCACCACTATCATAAGTACCACTCCATCCATTCCTCGCCTACAAGGGATGCACTCGCCTGCCCACCGCCCCCCCCTCCCTGACATGGCACCCACCACACACTCGCAGCAATTACCACCCAGGTCAACACCCTCCGGTTGCCCCGACATTGCCTCGCCACACTTGCCACGTTGGCCACATAAAACCTCAACTGACAGCTTCTATTGTTGCAAACTTCAAGTCCACAACCACCCCAAAGCTGCCGCTCTAAGCATTGCAACGTGCACCCCCCTCCCTGCAGTTGACCAAGGAGGCTCGACCTGCCCCCGCCACACTCACCCTGTTTCCTCCATCAAAACCCTTAAGCCACCCCAGGCAATTCTACTGGCGTGACCCAGGATTGTGCGTGTACCCCCAAACCCTACCCGTAAACCCTAAACCCTCCCCTGCAGCTGACCAAGGAGGGTCGACATGCTGACAAGGCCCAAAAGGCACAGGCAGCTGCTGCTGACGCGGCCAATGGCGGCACTGGAGATGGAGAGGGCCAGGCCAAGGTGCGGTGAGGGATGGGCGATCGGAAACCCTAAACCAGGGCCTGGAAAACCTCAAACCCTGTATTGAGTGAGACCTTTAAAACTAGGTTACAGCCCTTCATGTAGCTGGCAAGGAGGGAAGCAGGCACTAACTGGTTAAACACCTCCCCTGTGGTACACGACTAGGGTTTGTTTCGTGGATGGATACTCCCCACAACCCGGATGTGCTGCTTGCGCACTGCATGCGCCATGGCATTTATGACAGCCACGCTGCCGTATGGTACGGCCAATTCAAGTCGAGGCAAAATTGAAAAAATGCCACAGTGACGCCCAGACTGTCCCTTGTTTATCTCCCCCTGTGGCCAAGCGGGTTCAGGGGTCACGTTGCATATCTGCGCGCACGTACCTGCAGCGGTGGGCCCCCACCCACACTCGCACCCTTGCTTTGCAGGATGTTGCTGTGCGGAGGAGCAGGGCTTCCAACCCACTGGCCAAAGTGACTCAGCGATTGGAGGGGCAATACCTGGTGGGTGTACGGTGGGGAGGGGGTTCGTGCAGGGTGGTGCAGCGGCAGTATGTGGTGGGTGGGGGCAGAGGATGGAGGAGGGTTGTGGCATGCGTGTGTGCTTTGAGTGGCTTCTCCTCACCCGCATGTTGGTAGTTAGTCATTGCCAGGAAAATACTAAAGAAAATTAGCAAAATTTCCCTAAAGATTGGCAGGCAGTCTTGCACAGGCAATACCAAGCACTGTGGTTTTGGCACTGGGTATGTATTACCTACCAGCATGTACGATCTGATCTGACCCTGTGTGTGGTTGTCGTGTTTGCGCAGCTTGGTGGAGAGACCGACAGCGACAGCGACAGCGAGGAGGAGGGGCACGCAGAGCTTGACGAGGCGGTGGTGAGACCCTAAACCCTAAATCGTAAACCCTGAACCCTAAACAGCGAGGACGAGGGCATACGGAGCCTGCTGAGGCGGCGGTGGGACCCTTAAGCGTGAACGCGTGAACGCCATACAGCAGAGAGGAGGAGCAGGGTAAATCAATTACGTGGGTAACGCTCACCCGTCCTTCCCTCAAATTCCCCGCCAAGTGCCTTCATTATTTCTATGCCAAACAGTGTTGGCAAACACGTTGAACAATTATTTGCATATGGACCAAGGCTGTCCCTGAGCTTGACTGTCTTTAACTCCTCAGATCTTTTTTGCAACATTCCTGAGCTTGTGTTATTAAATGTTGCAGGAAGAGGGTGCTGAGGAGGCCGAGGGGGGTGAGAGCGGCAGGGAGGGCCCCGGCAATGGCCCCAGGCGCGTGCCTAAGCGCTACGAGAGCAACGACAACTATGACATGGAGGATGACTTCATTGATGACACCGAGATTGCGGAGTACTACAAGAGCAAGGGGCAGAAGACAAAGTACTCGGGGTTCTATGTCAATGAGGTGCGGGGGAGGGGACCCTCATTTGGTGGCTGGAAGAGGGTTCTGCGTAGGGTTTTAACATGCGTAGCGTGTTGGCATTGGCATCATGCGGCATGTGTAGGCTATGGAGCAAGGGGCAGAAGGTAAATTACTCAGGGTTTTTTGGCAATGTGGTGGGTTGCAATACTATGACATTCATGCATGGTCTGAAACATGTTGCGACATAATCAGTTGTACAACAGGTGTGAATGCGGGCGAATTATGTATTCACTACCATGCCCACGGTACATGTTGGTCCCTGTATGCTGCTTAAGTTGTCCTGTGCCCCTGAGACTTTAAACAGAATAAACAGAATAATGATGAAAATCCCGCCGCAGTTTGCAGTGCCCCTGAGACTATGTGCATGTAGCCGCAGGGGTACATTTATATACAAATGGTTAGTACAGTCTTGTACTCTGGTCTTCTACATGAGAAAGAGCATGAGAAAGAACATGTGCATCTCACCTGCAGCATATGGAATACACCATGTGGTATGATTGACCCAGTGGCACATGTCCAGGGGCCGATCGAGGTCACCGGGGAGGTCGAGGGGTGGAAGTGCAGCCCCTCCCCCAAAAAGCGCCCCGCCCCCAAGGGCCCGGGGGAGCAAGGGGAGAATGTAGCCAAAAAGAAAAAGGTGACGGCAAGCAAGTCGCCCGACAAGGGGTTGCTCCCCGAAAAACCCAAAGCCAAGAAGGTCAAGGCGTCTGGTGCTGGTGGCCTGCCCGGTGCCAAAAAGGTGGGTGTGGTGCGGGCGGCTGGTGGCGCGCGGCTTGAAAATGCCCTGCACCATTACCCTAAACCACATGGTCGGGGGGTACTTTTACGCCCCTGCATTGGTCCTGGGAATGTGGCATGCCATTGTGGTGATGGGAGGAGACCCTGAACCCTAAGCTGGAACAGCACCACCACCCCTTTCCTCACAACCCACCTGGCATGATGCACCTGTGACGAGATGAGCTACAGCGGATGCAGCTGGTGTAATTGTACGTCCCCCCCTGTGCGCTCCCTTTTCCCCCCTTTTCTTCACCCTTAGAGTCCTAAGAGTCCGGCTGAGCTGTAGCAACTAACCCCTCCACAGGCCAAGCCAGGTACCTGTGAATGAAAGAGCTACAACAATGGGTGGTGCTGGTGCAAAAGTACCTTCACGCTGCGCGCTCCCTTTTCCCCCTTTTCTTCACCCTTAGGGTCCTAAGAGCTCCCGCTGAGCTGAAACAACTAATCCCTCCCCTCCACAGGCCAAGCCCAGCGCCCTCTCACTAAAAACCCCCGCCGCCGCCGCCGCCACCGCTCCCACCCCCGGCACTGGCTCCTCCGCCAAGAGCAACTCCCCCACCGACACTGTGGTGACCATAGGGTCCAGGGTGTCGCCCACCAAGGCACACAAACCCTCCGCTGGGGTATCGGGCCTTGCCGCGATGGCCGCTGCTGCAGGTGCGTGGGGATTGGGGGCGTAGGAATTGTGGTGCGACTGGCGGGAGGTGCGGTGGAGGTGGCTGAACATGTGGCAGGAGTGATTGCTTGTCCCTTGGGTGGTCACCGTTGATTAGCGATGGCGCCTACCACGGCACAGAAACCCTTGGCCGGGGTTTTGGGCATGACCTTTGGCACACTGGCTGCTGCTGCTCCTGCATGAGGTTGGGGTGGCCAGGCCTGCAATGCACCCCCTCCTCCCACCACATGCATCCATGCCCCACCCGCCTCACCAAACCATTCCGGTGTCACCGCAGGCGCCCATGGACGTGCAGGAGTGTCACTCATGCTCAAGCCCACGGTCCCGGTCCCAGACAACCCCACAGCCCAAGTCGCGGTAGAGCCCACAGGCCCTGTCACGTTCAAGCCCTCCGCCCCTGTGGCCCTGCCCATGGGACCACCCTTGCCCAAGCAGGGAGCCAAAGCAGGCACGACCGGAAACCCTACCCATGCCCTAGATTGGTTCGCATGCGCACCCCATGCACGCCTTATCAGTTAGGTACAAGCATGTTGGCAGCACACCCAGGGTAGCAGCCCAATATTGGCTTGCGCCCCCCACTCCTGTTTTGGTACACGCAATGGTTTGATCTGCTTTCGCCAAGGCCGTGCACAGTCAGGTCAGAACATGAGGCACAAGCCTCCATACAGACTGGAATAAAAGTAGGTTGTTCCGCACCCACAATCAACATACTTCTGGCAACCATGTTGCTCTTTAGCTGGGCCCACAAACCCGACCTGCGCCCGTTTGCGGCCCACACTCCCTACCCACACCCACAAGGCTTGCTCACACCCTAGCACGACCCACCCTCCCCTAGTACGACCCACAATCCCCTAGCATGACTCACAATCCCTGCCCACACCCATATCGCACCCTACCACGGTCCACAAACCCTACCCACGGTCCACAAACCCTAATTCACCCTGGCAGGCTCCATCTTTGCCGGTCTACCCACAGTGAGCAGCGGGGCGGGGGCGGGCGATGAGGGCAAGGGGAAGAGTGTGGTCGAGGGGAAGGCAGCTGGGGAGGGAACGAGCCAGCTGCAGGCTGGTCCCCTGGGGGTGACTGGTACGCCCCCCCGCCCACCACCTTTTGAGGGTGTAGTGTGTCTGTTGTAGGCGCATGTACCCCCCTCACCTCTACCCCCACCCTGCCCCCCAACCCACCACCGTTGAAGCTTTAGTGTGGCTGTTGTACTCGCATGTACCACCCTTCAACCCCCAGCCACCACCTTTTGCCGCATGTAAAGTGTCTTCCTTCTCTGCATTCACATATGCACCACCCTCAACCCCCACGCCCCACCACCACCACCGACTCATGCAGGTCTAGGTGGGCAGCCGCTCCCCCCTCAACACCGCCCCAAACCCCAACACCCCACCCGCCCACCAGCAACAACCGCTGCAGCATCCATCGCACCGCCAACCCTGACCGGGGCAAAGCAGTCGGGCTCGGGTGAAGGTGAGCACGTGGGTGGGTGGGTGGGTGTTCCAATTGGACTGTTCTGATGCTTGAGCACTCGTGACACAAGTGGGACCGCTTTTAATGTAGATATTTCCAATATATAATCCTGTTTATCCCGTTTTGTCCTTTTCGAATACTATTTACAATGGCATTATGTCCAATTGTACACGCATAATACTGTAACAGTATAGATCTGCGCTTTACATGAGAATAACAGGCACCTCATGCGCTTCCATGGAACGGCCTACCAATGCCCTCCCCACGTGTGCAGGCCCCTCTGCGCCCCCTACCGCCCGTCCCTCCGCCTCTGGCCAGGCTATGGTGCTCAAGTCCGACTCCGTTGGCCTGGTGAAGCGGGTGGAGGTTGCCTGCCAGGGGGCAACCCCCCTCGGTGAGGGCAAGAACAAGCTGCCCCAAGGGGTGCGCGACATGCTGCAGGAGGTGGCATGCGCCTACCACAGGTGCGTGTGTCAGGAAACCATCAGGGAGGTGGCTATGTTCTTCGTACTGCGGCGGGCTTTTCATCATTAATCTTTTATTCTGTGTGCCAGGAAACCCCGGCTAAGGGTGTCATTCAGTAGGTCACACCTGTTTTCCCGCGGTACAGTCAGTCTGGCACACGCCCCGCCAGGCAGTTCTATTATGCTGAATTATCACCCATGTTACCTCAGGTTGCCAGCGCGGCCTGCACCCTACACTCTCTGTGCACCCCATTACCGTGTGTGCCCCACTACCCTCTCGCCACCCTAAAGCTAAACCCCGTTGTCGCCACAACCCTCCCACAAGGACCGGCATCGCAGCCCCAACCCCACATCCTGCCGCGCCTTGCACCCCATTACTCCCCATCCCCCTTCTCGCAGGGAGAGCCTGCGCGGCCCCGCCTACCGCAGCATGTTTGTTGACCGCCTCATGGTGCCGCTGGGGCCACACGTGCAGCGCACATTTCTGGCAACAAGGTGGGTACTTGTGTAGGTGGGGGTCCTGCAGCGAGGGAGGGGGCGTTGGGCGGCGTGATAGCTGCGTGGGGTGCAGGGCCTGGAGCCATTGGGGCAATGCCCCTGCCCTCACCCTGTGTGCTGCACTTGTTGGCTGCCAAGCGGTTTGGAGTTGGGGGTTTGAGTGTGCAGGTTGAAGGCCCCTGCCTGGTGTATACCCAGGAAGGGTCTAGGTTTTAGGGTTTGGGCTTCAAGGGTCATAGGGTCCCTGCCTTACACCCTTTGTGTATATGGCCCAGGCTGAAGGAAGTCTCTGGGAAGCTGACCAGCAAGGAGGAGAAGCTGGCCATGGAGATCAAGGTGGCCTCAGGGGGGGAGCCACCAGGTAAGCCGGATGTATGGGGGACCCTCGCTGTGGGGGGGTGCAGCCACCAGGTGGAGGAGGAGGGGCAGGGTCTGCTGTTGTGGGGCTTCAGGGTTTGGTGTCACAACCCTGTTGGGTGTTGGGTGTGCTGTGAAGGGTTTAGGGCAGCTGCAGGTTACCTAGCAGGGTTTTGCGTGGGTGCATGTACCCTAGAGGGACAGATTCAGAGCAGGTGTATGTACCGTAGAATGGGTTTGGAGCAGCTGCATTGAACAGCTGCACTGACGCTTCCCCCTCCCCGCCTACACAGCCCCCCCGGTTGACGCTGATGGGCAAGAGGTGCTGTCAGACGAAGACGACTTTTCGCTGCCAGGCAGCGGCCCCTCACCCAGCCCCAAGCCAGACAAGCGCCAGCTGGCCAAGATGGTGCACGACCTGGTGGTGGTGGGTGACGCGGGGGGTGGGGACGGGTATGGTTGCAAGCTGCTTGTTGTGGTAGGCGTGTTGGAGGGTGCTTGGGGTGGGTGGGAACGGCGCCTGCCGGGGTGTAGGAACCTTGACTTTTTTGGTTATTTCACCCTGGTATTCTAGGGTTTTGGGTTTGCTTTGACATCCCTGACCCTGGTGCCAGCTTGACAGGCGGGGGGAGGGGTCTGACAGAAGCACCACATACCTCTTCAGTGTATGTGGGAACAGGAGCCTCAGCCGTATGTACAGGGTTTAGGGCTCAGTCTGGGTGTGTGGTTGGTGAGGGTGTAGGGTTCAGCACCCACTGCCCCTGTTGTGCAGGCAAAGATGCAGCTTGCTGGCATCACCGGGCTCTTCGGTGACAAGGGCAAGAAGGTGATAGGAGATGTGCTGGCGTGCTTCCCGCCAGGGGCCATGGACGAGGCGGGGGTGAAAAAGGTGCGTGCGTGCCCTTGGGGGGTTGGTGTGTGGCGGGGTGGTGTACAAGGTGAAGCGAGTCAAGGTCTGCCCTGGCGGTATGCGCCAGCTGCTGTTTGAGCTGCGTTGTTGCGTTTGCTTGTGGGCTGCTGGGTGCCCCCTGCCTATGTTGTGGTTGTGACAGTGGCGGTGTGTATGTGTGTGGTGTCTTGTGGCGGGTGCCCAGTAGTCCTCAGAGCAACCCCTAGCTAGCAGGCACAGTAACTTGTTGGCTGTGCGTGCAGATGTACCGCCAACATGTACCCAAGAAGCCCAAGGAGGAGGGCGCTGCCAAGGCGCCGCTGGCAGCTGGGCCTCCAGCCATCCCGTCCACTTTGGCGACCACTGTTACCACCGCCGCACCAGTTGCGCCGCCTGCCCAGTCTGCAGCGGTGAGTCCATTTTGGATGCATATGTGCATGCACCCGCATATATATTTATATGCATGCGCGGAGCACACCGGAGTGCACGTTTAACGTTTATTATAAAAGACAACCAGGCGGTCGCAGGGTCGCTTCGTGCTCTGGCACATATGCGTAGTGTTGTTTAGGTACTGAAGTTCAGTACCCGCTCCAGGTTAGTAGCTTAGGTGGGCGGTGCATGGGTAACACTCCCGCAGGAGTGGGGCCTGATGGCGCGGGGGTGGGACTAGCACGGGCTTGACTTCTCGTTCTTCGGCAACTATCGGTGATATACAAGCAGTTGAGACGAGTCTTAACTCGTCTCCATGGTCCGTGGTGGGTTCCCAAGCCACCATGGGCCAAGGCGGATTCCTGCCTGCTCCGCGCCGTCATGGGCGCCCGCAAACCCCTTCGTTGCCAACCCAGGCCGGATAGTTCAGTTGGATAGAATTCCTGACTACGAATCAGGCGGTCGCAGGTTCGAGTCCTGCTTCGGTCGTGGTTTTTTGCACCCCTGCCCACTTCCTTTTTTTGCTCCAGTGCTGTTTGGCCATCTTCCCCCATGGCATGCTGTCGTGTGCTGCTGCCGAGGTCCAGTTTACAAGCAAGAGCCTGCTTGCAGTTATCACCTAGACAGTTTTAGGGTTCCGTGGGGTTCTCAGGCGGTCGGCGGCCGGCGGACCTTCACAATTGTGGCCGGCGGCCCAACCGGCGGCCCCGCCGCCTGGCTTTTTGGTTGCCTGTGCTTTTTTTGCTCCAGTGCTGTTTGGCCGGTCGATGAAACTTTTGCCCCTCCCCAGCCCCTACTTTGCCCGTTTTTTGCTCCTTTTTTTGCCGTTGGAGGCCTTGGAGCAACGAAACCTGTCATTGGCCTGCTCCTCAAGAACATCCAAGCCCTACATGGCAGAGGGAAAGTGGAGGAAAGTACGGAGAACCTGTTCGGAACCTGCTGTTTCTCGGCCATCGGGCGCGTCATTTGAAAAACGGACCGCACCGCCATGATCACCACCCCCCATTACCCCATGCATGGGCATCTCCATGCAAACGGCCTCAAAAATCCTTCTGGCAGTAGGAACCTGCTTGGAAGCAAGGGAAAGGATGAGAAGAAGAAAAAACGTTGTCGGTGTTAACAATGGAGTGTTTACCCTAAGTTAGGGTTTTGTGGGGTTTTCAGGCGGTTGACGGCAGGCGGCCGGCGGCCCCACCACCGGGCCTTCGGTTGACTGCAAAATATGTCAATATGATGCATGTAGTTGCATGTCTACCCTAAAATAGGGTTTTGCGCCCTCACCACCTCCAACACAACGGCCCCCTCCTCCTGCAGGGCCCATGTGCCCCTGCGCCAGCCATTCCCGGGCCCTCCGCCACCGCAAGCCCCGTACCAGGTGTGTGCCCCTCCCACCCTTTTATACATATGTACCGGTCAACCACCCCGTGGCCTTCATCCTGGATACAACCCCCCATTTCCTGTATTCGCCCACACATGCCCTACAACAAACACTGCAAGTACGGTATTGAATGATGGGCAGTGCTGGGACATCACGTCACTCATAATCCAGCCAGCAGGTGTCCTAGGGCAAACTCGCTGAAACCCCTACATCCACACCATGTGTGCACCGCGCTGTGTGTGTGTGCAGCCCCTATCGCCAAGCCGCCGCAACCACTCGCCCCCACCACCGCCGCCCCACCACCATCCTCGCTACCGCCACCAGCCAGCGCCGCACCGCCACCACCAGCCACCGCCGCCCCTGCCCCTGCCGCCACCCCCAAGCCCCTCGCCGACTCGGTGTTCATTCAGGCCGCGGTGAGGCAGGGCGCTGCAACGAGCGACGTGGAGCAGTTTCTGGCTGGCTTGGGCACTGCCTGGGACTACAGGTCCATGTGCAAGAGGGTACGGCGACACCGCCATGCAGGGTTTCCATGGGCGACCGTGATAAATTTTACTGGAAAAAACATCTAGTATTGTATGTATGCGCTTATTCCCGTACGTCCACGCCTACCACCCCTGCCCGCTGTTTGCCGCCGGCGCCGTGCCGTAACCGCTATCTAAGCCGGGTAATCTGGGATTCTGAGGAGTCTTGGGGACGACTATGACGCTGCTACCCCTGTAGATTTTCTGACTTTGGTTCTGCTCCATGACCACCACCCACCCTGACCCCACCCCACTCTGTTTGCAGCTGATGCTGTTTGCTGGCCCAGTTGGCTTCAAGTGGCACCAGGTGGTGGACCAGGCCAACCACCTGGGGTGCATAGAGTGGGACAAGGGCAAGAGCAGGTCAAGCTACATGTCAAAGGTGGGTGGAAGGGTGATGGGCAAGGGTAGTCAGAAAAGATAATAGGTCATACCAATTCAGGGCTATATTTTCTCTTGTCACCTTTGGCGAGGGTATTTAAATACCCTTGCCTTTGGTGTGTGTGGGGGGAGGTTGGGGACCCAAATTTGGCCACATGCTAAAGTCAGGGGTACCGTTTGAAATGGGCGCAGCACGAGCACAGCTGACTGGTAATCTGGTGTGTTTGCCGGAGTAGGTTGCCAGCTAACTGGACTTGTGGATGATGAGGGTGTGGATGCATCTCTGTTGTGGGTGCAGCGCTGCATCTGCATCGCCAATGCCAAGCCCCACAATTGTCATGGCTTGTGGCAGGAGGACTTCAATATATCACTGTGCAGGGTGATGTATTAAAGTCCTCCTGCTTGTGGTGCCCTGGCGTGTGCCAATTGGCCGGAATTGGTGCCCCTGATCCCGCCTTTGTGTGCTCTTTTCAGTTATTGTCATCCCTCGCCTTTTTTCAAGAGCAACCCCTTTCTTTCCTGTTGGGGGTGTTGCCCCTCTCGTCCCGCAAAAAACTGTTGAGGGTCAATTTTTTTCTTGCCCTGCAGTTCTTCAGCGAGTGCGAGGAGATTGTGCACGTGGGCGCACACAAGTACGCGCTGCGCCTGTTCCCGGGGGTGGAGGAAAAGGCGCAAGGTGGGTGGCTTATGTGCTTGTGGTGACGGTGGGCTCCCACTCTGTGTGTCTTTTTGCATGGGAGGGGTGGGGATTGGGTAACCATCCGCAACACCTCGCCAGTCTGTGTGTATGTACCACCGCCTGCTGAACAGCATTGTAGTATATACTGTGCCATATTTGATTAGTATGTTATATTGTAACCTTTTGCCCTTCACCTGGTATACTGTTGTGTATTATGTTGTATATTTTCTTTATAAATGTATAAAATTTTAAAGGGTGATATTTTAGATACTTAGATGCATTTCCCCACCTTGTGCAGCCGTCGAGAAGGAGCGGCAGTACAACCTTGCGCTCAAGGCAAAGCGGGCAGAGGAAGGGAAAGCGGAAGGGGGGGGGTCACAAGCACCCACGCCAGTGAACTCGCCGCCACCAGCCACACACCCACCACCAGCCGCGGCCCCCACCGCTGCACAGCCCCCAGCAGCATCCCCTGACCCCGCCACGCAGCCTGGTGCCAGCGCCACGTGATGCGCGGTGGAGTGTAGAAAAGTGAAAGGAAAGAAGGAAATGCCCACGGGTATCCCAGGGCCTGGGCATGGATGTTTTACATTGGGCTGACCCACCATGGTCCATGATGGCAGGGGCCTTGCAGATCCCCACTGGCAGGCTGGCAGACAAAACCGATGTGACATTCAATACAATTTGTCAAACGCAAAATTCACAACCTTCAACCAGCAATCAGTTTGTATATTTTCAGAGCTTGCGTTTACTTACGGTAGTAGTGTACGAGTACTGTGCCTAATATCTAGAACCTGAGTGCCACAATACAATACTTTTGAAATAAGCTTTGCTGTCAAATCTAAGCAGGCGTGTTACTGTAGAATGCCCTTGCGTCTGTCAGTAATTTTATTGTCCATGACGTGATGTACATGAGACGCCCAAGTGCAGATCAGACCCCCCAGGTACCGATGCTTGGGCAATATTGCTTGGGCGATATCGCTATGTATTTTACTATTCTCGCAACTGGCCGTCACAGCTGCTTATAATTACCCATGTGATCATCAACAGGCATGATCATCAGCTGGCCGCCATAGCTGTGTGCGCATCACATCATCATTGTGTCTGTCATCACCCGCCATGTAATCATTATGACCACCATCAGGGATGCACATGCATGTGTGCCTATTGCTGCTGTCACAGCTCCACTGCCTGTATAAACTCCCCCCCTCCAAGTCCATACTCATAGATCCCTCAGTTTCCGGTAACTGTCATACTGCAACAGCCCACATGATGTGGTCATCTGATTCAGTAGAAACATGCGCCTATGGTCGCCAGCTCCACTGCACATGTGAATCCCCCAAGGGTTTGGGGCCCTCCCTCCCCTCCTCCATCACATTGTTGCCAGCCTCCTGCTTGCCACCCTGCCGGCCTGCCTGCCCTTGCCCATGCACTTCTCAAGGTGGGGGGCGTACCTGCGCACCAAGCAACCACAACTTCTCAATCCGTCTACGGTACTATTAACATGACATGTTTTTCCTTTGCACATGCACTTCTCAAGGTGGAGTGCGTGCCTGCACAGCACCGTATAAACATATGTATACTCGGGACCTGGGGCGCTGTCATGCTCAAGGGCTGCTACAATGCGCTACAAATTGTTTGATTGACAGGGGCATCACGGCCCCCAATTTGACAGGTCACGAATCGCGGCGCTGAGCTGGGGCACTTTCACGTGATCTGCTTTGTATGCGCTCACTTCACCCTTTAGAACTTAATGGTGCATCGCATGCTGAAGGGGCATACCGCCAAACCCGTGTAGGGTATAGGGTAGGTTTCTCGACACCCTACACAGCCACCCCAGCACCCCCACCCCTGCCTCACCTGCCCGCCGCTATCTTCCTCCCACAGTGCTGGCACACCACCAGGTCAGCAGCCACAGCCGGAACCACCTGGCCAAACAGGTCCACGCGATCACGCATGCGCTGCACCTGCGGGCGCCACGTGGCACACAGTTGTAAGGGCGCAGGCCACTGGTGGTCAGTACGTGAGCATGATACCATGTGCGTTTTGGCAATACAGCCAGATCCGGCAGCCTGCTCTGCATGCCCTGTCCCTGTCGTGGCACTGCACATATGTCGCTGCGCCGACGGTTTCAATGCAGCTAGATCACGCAAGGAGAGGTCAGTCCATGTAGCTCTGGTGCTTCAACAGCACAGCGCCTAATGTTTTTATTGAAATATTGCCTAAGCAAACCAGTCTCGGCCAAAGCTGCACCATGCCAGTGGCTGGGACGTGCAGTGGCTGCTCTAGGGTTAAGGATTAGGGTTTAGGGTTTATGCTTTGGCGCACCTGAGGCGCGGAGGGTAGGGGCTCCCCATGGCCCGCAGGTTCAGTGCTTTGCTCCTTTGCGGTGGCTGCTGCCTGTATGTCTGACAGGTCGTCCGCCCCTGTCTTGACACCCTTGTGCACACCCAGCGACACCTCGAAGATCAGCTCTGCATGCAGCGGAGCAAGGTTAAACCCTACAGCCAGGTTGTAAACCCTGTCTAGACCCTAGGCCTACAGCGTACACCCCAGCGCCTAGTGATGCCAGGAAGTCAGCTTTGCACGCCAGGGAGCAGAATTATACCCTACAAACATCACCTACGCCCTGAACCCTGAACCCTACACGCAACCCTACACCTCAAACCCTGATACCCAGCGACGCCTGGAAGGTGAGCTAGCTCTGTATGAAGTGCAGCACGCATACAACCTAAACCCTAGGCAGCGCTGCACCCATGCAGCAAGCCGCTGCCTAAACCCTAAATTCTTAACCCTAGATAAGCGCTGCACGCCAGCAACGCCCGTACACCCTACGTACCGCACCCTGAACCAGCGCTATAGCACACTATGCACCCCAGTGTCCAACAAAGCGTTCCATGCAAGTGGGTGAGGGACTGTGCATGACGCTGAGAGAGTGCAGTACAGCGCAATGGGGCGAGGCGTCCGCACCAAACCTCTGTTGCAAAACAAGGTGGGCAGTGGCCACCTTTCACTCAATACGGGACGGACACCTGTCATGAGTTATAGGGTGATGATGGTGGTGGGGGTGGGGGTGGGGGTGGGGGTGGGGTGCTAGTGCTCGTGCTGGTGCAGTGGTGCTGGTGCTGGTGTGGCCTGTGGGCGGGCTCATATGCAGGGCAAAGAAACCTCTTCTGACCCAAAGGCATACGTGAACAGTACCAGTAACATAAGGGGGGCAGGGTTTAGGGCGCACACCCACCATCTATGAGCAAGCCATATGCCGCTGTGGTCTGCGAAGCGATGGACAGGCGGTTGGCAAACAGCCCGCTGACCGTTTCCGCGGTTTCCAACCGCTTCCGTTTCAGTATCTGCTCGTATTCCGCAGGATCCGTCGCTGTGCCGTTCATACTGCCCCCACTAGGGCTGCAGTCCTACCAACGCATCTGACCATGCATCCAACATTGCAACCCAAAGAGAGGGTCCCTAGCTATCGGCTACGTACTCCAAGCACTAAAAACAACACACTTTGTGGCGTCATAGACAAATAACCCTCCTGGGTGAAAAGACCAAGACGCACCGACGGCAGGTACTGCCTTTGCATGCACAGGTGTGAACTTGAGAGTACACCCTATCTGCGTATTATAACACTAAGTGCGCTTGCGCACGAGCCCCGTGAGTTCGTTATCGACTGTTCATGCCTGAAGCTTCGTTTCACTCTCGCTGAATATGGGTGGCAAGCCTGAGCGTGAAATCGATATGGCATGCATATGCAGCAAAACCCTTTAGGGTAATTCTACACAAGAACGGGAAACAGGGAACCAGGGAAGTGGGCGGCGATATGGCCAAGATGGCACAAGGATATGTGGGAAGGTAAGCTGGGGGTCCCCATAGTGCTGGCGCGGTGGGATGGTGCCGGCGGCAGGCTGAGCGCCCAGAAGCCCAAACCCTGTGCGGGCTGAAACCCTAGGCAAAACCCTACAGGGAGACGACTAAGCCACCGTGTGACAGGACGGGCCAATGGCTGTAGAACCAGCACTTTGCCGCATCAGGCACAGCCACCAGCAGCAACGTGTCAATGCCAACGCTGTATCCTGGTGCGCAGCATGCGCACTGCCAGGCTATTCATGGTTTAGGGTTTGGCAACTTGGTGGTGTTTGTATGCGGCTGCTGCTGGTGGCAAAGCAGCATGGGCTGCGTGGATACTCTAGGCTTTAGAGTTATTGCTATCAACAGCCTGTGCTGGAGCGTTCTGCTCAGGAATGCAGCACGCCATGGGCATGCATATAATGGGATGCGTTGCATGGTGACAGACTTGAAAGACTTAGTCTGTCACCGTTCAACGAGAGGTGGACTATGATACGTCCCACTTTTATAGCAATTTACAGGCGACATTATTTTGTCAATATTGTGGATATACAGATATAAAGTTCTAGGCCAAGCAATTGTCCTCATATTAGCTAAGCAACTGGTGGCATATATGCTAAGCAACTGGTGTCATACATGCTAAGCAATTGGTGTCATATAAGCTAAATAATTGAAGTCATATTGAACTCCGCAGAAATAATGCCCACAAATAGGTAGCTCGAGTCCAGGACCTCGGCATAGCAAGTAAACTGGCACTGGAAGCACTCCATAAAAGTACTTCAAAACATCGATCGAAAACAATGGAACGTGTATCGCAAAGGGATTCCTAGACAGATCATCAGGTGTCAATAATAATTTAGGATGTCCATGCAAGCAGATGACTCCAGGTGCCATTGCCATGCATGCCATGCCATGCATATAGTATCAATCCAAATACGGTATATGCACATCGATCTAAAATATAATATATATTTTCGCCTAGGAGGAGGCGCATTGAAAAGGATGTCCAGATATTCTGCTCACTGAAGCCTGGCAAACCCACATGGACACAAGAACTTTCAGAAAGGGAACTAAGTAGAACTCAAAATGCACGTCACAAGGCCAAACAAAGGCCACGAGGCACGAATGGGGCCCAATGGGTGGATGCAAACATGACTAGTCAGCTTGGAAGCCTTCTACGTGCCTAGCTGGGCGGGCATCACCAATGATGCCTGGTGGTCATCACTCAAAATCGAAGCAGTCGCCCAGCTCCAGCCACTGGTCCATCTCGCTCCATCCCGCCCCACCCGGCATCATGTCGCCCTGCCCTGCATGCTGGTTGGGCTGGGAGGTGGTGGGCAGCTGCACAGACGTGCCAACAACATCCATGGTGTCAAAGTGAACCTCGTCGTGGTTTCCACTGTGACTGGCAGCCGTGCTTGGAGCCATGTGGTTGGCAAACACACTAGGAACAGCACTCCGCAATGCCGATTTTGGCCCACAGGCAGGGGTGTGGGAGTCGGGCTGCGCGGCGCTGCGGTACTCCAAGGGGGTTGTGTATATGGTGGGCATCAGAGGGGAGGCCTCAGCTGAGCTGGCCTTGTCTCCAAGTGGCACCATTGCCACGTGGCCCTCGGCCAGCTTGGTCAAGGTGTAGCTGCCTGCAGGGTCAGGGGTAGGGTGTCAAAGGTGCTGTTAGGGTGTCATTAGGGTGTCAAAGGATTAGGGTGTCATGAGGTTCTTTTTAGGAATCTACAAACAGCGCAACTTGTTAGACACTCTCCATGGGATGTAATGTAAAATTAGCACGCTGACAATCCTTCTTCAGATTTGCTAAGCTTGCCCAGGCTTGCTAAGCTTTGGGTGAACGGCATCGTAACCTGCACCCGACACAGCTGCGTGTTAAATGCAACGATGCGGCACTGTCCTGCAAATACAACACTTCATGAAAATAGGTCACATTTGAGACCAACACCTTACCTGCCATTGACAGCTCAGTGACACCTGTCACCCCAGCGGCCCGCTTGGCAGCAGGCAGCGGAGGAGCCTGCGGCAGCGGCATGGGGCGCACCACGCTGGCAGCCCTGGTGGTCTTGATCTGCTTGGCAAGCTTCAGGAGCTGGCGGCGGGGCCAGCGGGCTATGCCGTGGCGGCGGCATGCGCGCTTGAGGGTGGTGGGGCACACGTTGAGGCGGCAGGCGGCCTCCTTCAGGCCCAGTCCAAAATGATCCTGCGAGGGGCGGAGAGCAGTAAATATACCAATAACATGCATAATATGGGAAAGTAATGGAGGAATGGGGATTTCAATGTGTTCAGGCGGGAGTCAGCATCCTTCAGGTCCAGACAAAGTGGCCCTAAAGGGAAAGGGAGATAGGACATGAAAAGAACAATATTACAGAAGCTGTTAAGCAAGAGCACGGGGAGAGTATTGCTTGTTTAAATCCTTGTTATGTTGGAACTTGGCGACAACGATGCTGGGACAACGGATGGGGGAGTGTACAAGGCCATGGCAGTGGAGCGCAGTGACATTAAATGAGCTGGACCCATACAAGGGTACAATACTGTCATGGTGAGCATGAAATCCTCCAGGCCCAGGGTTTAGGGTTTAGGGTATAGGGTATGGTGCATACCTTGAGATCGTCCAGGCTCAGGCGCCGCCCGTTGCAGGCTGCAGCACCATCGCTCTCCCACCGGTCACCCCCTGCCCTGCTCATTTCCTCCCCTGACTTGGCCCTCGCCTCGCTCTCCTGGCTGTGCTCCCCCTCCTCCTCCAACCCCATTTCCTCCCCTTGCGCTGAGACCCCATGTAACTCCCCCTGCGTGCCATCGTCCACTGCTTGATCCACATTGGCCACCCCATTGTCTGCTGCAGCGCTAGCGCCAGGTGGCAGCACCACAGCGCTGCTCGTGGCTGGGCTCAGGGGGAGTAAACCAGGGAACGGCACCAGCGCGAGAGCTGATTTGTCATCGACATCATGTGATGTTGCAACTCCAGTGCCTGCCTGGGTGGGTGGGGGTGCCACGGCGGTGCTGGTGGTGGTGGATGGGTCTGGGGGCGAAGGAGATGTGGCTCGAGCGCCGGGGGCAAGGGAAATATTGGAAGGCAAACCACTCGATGTCGGGTGGTCGCAGAATGTGGTGGTGGTTGAGGTTTCTGATGTCATTCGTATAAGGCCACTCCTGCGGAAAGGGTGACACAACGGGTTATTCACAACTCACCTCTGATGAATTGTCCTAGTTATCCAAATCATAGAAGTGGCGCCGCCACGATATGATTATATTATATATGATATTGCCGTGTCATATGATAACTCGCATGTGGTCTCCCAAACGCATTAGAGGTGTCAAATTCAGCAGCCACCCTCACATAGCATAGCACACGTAGCATGCTGCAGTACAAGCGAGCAAACCTGTGCTCCATGACACAACCAATGAAGGCAACCTGCCACAAATTTGCAGCAGGGCAAGGGTAATAAGATAATAATAGGACTATTATTACCTTATTACCCTTGAGCAGGGCGACCGTCACACGATGACATGTGCCTGCCCGCCCTCATGCGCCCATGTGACTTGCGCACCTGGCACCACCGGCCTGCCCCCACTGGAGCTGCTGCCCCGCTGCAGTACTGGCGTCCGCCGCTAGGGTTTTTATTCCCAGTGCCTCCTGCACGCTAGGGTTTTGCAGTGCAGATGCCAGGAAGGAGGGTATGGTTGGGCTGTCCTTGAGCTGATCCAGCATGGTCAGGATGGCTGACTCGCTGTTGGTGGAAGAGCCTGGGTGAGAGGACCCCCTGAAAGGAGAAAATAAAACGTCAAGCAAGCAGGTAGCGTTGGTTGAGGACAAGACACAGAGAGAAAAAGTGAGGATTGTGAAATATACTGGTACAGCCAAAGTGCATTGTCAATGATGGCTAACGGGTGACTAACCATCTGTTGCACTAAGAGTTTGCCAGAAGCAGGCGTATCAACCACCCAGTCAATCCACCTGCACAGGACACAACCAATCACAGGCAACCAGGAATTACAAGCAACGCAAGAAAAAAGAGGAAACAACCCTGGTGGTAGACCCCGCACACACCTGGCTGCAGGCGTGACCACCACCGCATCAGCAGGGATCATCTCCAGCCTGCTGCCGATGCACACCAGCTTCATCTCCACGCCCAGGTCATGCACACCACCCAGGTCCATGCCCGCCAGCATGGCGCACCCCTCCTCGCACATGTCGCTGTCCAAGGAGGTGAATTGGGCAGAGGGCTGGGGGCTGAGGCGGCTACCTGGGTGGGGCACAAGGTCCCTGTCAGCCACTGTGGTACTCCTATAATCCCGAGACCTAAAACCCTAAGCTCACAAGCATTGTGCCAGTCACTGGGGTCCCCCTCTCTTGCTTAAATTGTATCCCACAATTTTGAGGAAATTTCCACAAAGAACAGGTTTCCATTTTGGAAACAGACAGCGCAGCGCATCCGTCCGTGTTTTTTCCATTATGACCCCGCCTGAAATGGCTAATCTCTTATAAATTCTATTTTTTGCAGTAGATAGGAAAGGAAAGGGGATGCGCACAGGCGGAGTTTAGGACCTCCTGGTATGCAATAGGGCACCAAAGTAGGTGATTCAAGAGATAGAATAGAATGAATACTCGTGCGCCTCATCTTCCAAAGTAAGAGGGAGGATGTGGAGGACACAGAACTTGCCCATGCGCACAAACTTAAATAGTCTATCATCGTACGCTCATGTGCGCCAGCTTACCTGAGTAGATGCCAGTCAGCTGGGAGCAGTCATCATCCTCTGAAGTACCATCGCCATCCCCTGACACATCAGGACCAGGACCACACCCCTTGGAGTTCCTCGGGGGACCCTTCAAGCTCAAACTTGTCTCCCCCTTGCGCTTGCGGCTGAGGGAGGCGCTGCCACCCCTCAAGCCAGTCTGCTCACTCCCCGTTATTCCTTTCATGGTTGTTCCCTGGTTCTGCATGGAAACAGCGCTCTGGAGGGGTTCTTGCGGTTGTGGCGGTGATGGAGAGCCCTTGACCTCCGTTGGTGGTTCCCCTGAGGGCGAGTGGCAATCAGATGTCAGCATGCTGTGCAAATGATTGCTGAATAATGTGCAATGGAGATAGAATGAAGCTTCAGCAGCAGCAGTGGTCAAGCATGCACACATGGAATCAGTAAGTAACCCTCGAGCTGTTATCTACAGCTCCAGAGAACGTATGCATGCTGCATGGGCACTTTTCTCACCTTGCGTTTCCACACCCTGTGCTGCCCCGTCCAACGCTCCATCCAACCCGGAAGGGCTGGGTTGTCGTGAGGCTTCAGGCGTGGCTGCACTCAGCAGCGACATGCCGCGCCCAGTGTTCAGCCCAATGGGCTGTGTCTTGCTGTCCATCACACATGTGTACAGCTGGTGAGCCTGCAGGGAACAGGCGGAACCCAGGTCAGTCACCTAGCCTTTGCATGTGCCAACAGCTTGCGACAACGGTGGACACCCCTTGCGCACCCTAGGGTCTGTTGCATGCAACCCAGTGGGCTGTACACCCTAGCTAGGGTTTGACCACAACGGTAGATTAGGCCTTGTGCATCCTGTGGTTTGCACTGTGGGCAGACCCTAGGCTAGGGTTTCCATACCCACCTCCAAGCAGGTGCTGACCCACTCCGCCAGCTCAGGCAGAAGCAAGTCCTCCTCGACCAGGACCACCTCAAGCACACCCACGGCAGAAACCCTGCTAGGGTTGACATACAGTGGCACGACCAGCGTGGACTTGACATCACATCTGGCAGCGTCAAGCGCCCGCATGTAAGCGGCTTGGTCGTATTTCTGCACGTTGTGGGACATCTCGGGCTGTCCTGAGAGGAAGACACGGGCCACCGCATCTAGGGTTTGGGCTGGGTCGCTGGCGAGGGTTTCTGGGGAGGGCACTGTGAACTTGTACCTGCAGCTGATGCAGCGGAACAAGGCCAGCTTGTCGCCTGTGCCGCTGATGTTGAAAGGCACCCCCTGCGCAAGGGAGGGTGTATAATCAGGCAAGAAGGGCCTGTTGTCATTAGAAGTGTTTCCGACCAGAAGCTAGGGTTTCAAACAAACGGCTAGGGTTTCCAACATCCAAAGCACACAATCCCTTCTTGGCTATCCTCACAGTCAGCGGACCAAGTGCAGCATAAGCGGATTTCAAATCCTTAAGTTATTATCAGCAAGGACTACCCTTCTTGGCTTCATGGCTTTAATGCTTCATGCCTAGTGCACTGGCACCTTCATGCCTGCTGGAAGTATCCCACATGCCATGACCCATATCAAGACACACAGAGGCTCTAGTATGGCTGCTTTACTGAGAAGCCATATGACTTCTTCATTGTAAAACCAATTCTATCCCAGTCTTGCGCGAACATCGAGCTACAGTTTGACAGCTTGCTACTTGCCTGTGTGGTCAAAACCTGGGAGCGGCCCTCTGGTGCCACTGCAGTTTCCGGTAGCCACACCTGCGATTGAACCAGGGTTGGTAGAGATGGTGCCTGTGAACTCGAACTATGATTCTCTACTACTACTACTACTACTACTACTTGTACAGGCACTCTGGCTAGCTAGCTGTGTGCAATGTGCTCGTGCCATATATGGCCATGGCCAAGTTTGTGCGCCGTGCTGCGTGGAAAGGAGGAGGCGACACAATACACCCACATCGGCGCTGACGAAACCGGTGATGAGGAATGTGCACAGCTGTCAAGTCGCAGCCATGGCTAGCCGAGTACTGTGGGCGCCAAGTATACCTGTGCCAGAGCATCGGACGCCAGTTGGCTGCTGATGTGCACCACAGCTTTGGACAGCAGTTGCGAGTCCACTTGGGTCGACTCCATGTCCCAGCAGCGACAGAATTGGACGATTAGCCGGCGGCGGCTGTAGTACTAGGGTACCAGAGGACAATGCACAGCGGCCGGTTGAAGTTGCAAGCAAGAGGTTGGCAGAGTACTAATGCCGGGGAGCATGCCGACCCAATGCTGCAGCTAGTGTTAACCGAAAAGGTTTGCTGACTGTTGCGATGGCTGGTAAGAAGTGCCTAGTCCTAGCTCGGACACCCGGTCGGTTTCAGAGCGTTGGTAGGGCAGTACCAGTCCAAAAAGCTGGGCACACACGGAATGGTACATGCATGCGCTGTGAACAACGGTGACCAAATAACGTCACCAGTTTCTGACCCCCAAGCCTCCTGCAGTGCGACGCTCGACTAGGATCAAGATCAGACTTCCGCAAAAATGCATGGCCACCCGCTGCAAATGTGTGTGGTTGGAGCAAAGTGAACTGCACTCGCTGACAAGGCACAGCGCAACCCCGAACAGCGCAAAACCTAACAGCGCACACATGTGTGTAGGGTATCACGTGCTTGAACTTATCTTCCGCCTTGGCAACTTCCCTCTCCCACGTTTACCCTGCCGCCTTCAGCAAGTCAGTACGCCACAAAGCACTTCTGAGCTGGGCAACGGCTTTGCAAAAGACATGACAAGCTGGACGGCATGCCCATGACCCTGGTACCCTAATCCACATTCCGTGCCCCCCGCCTAGCCCTGCGTAGTGCCAGGAGCCCTTGCCGTTGGTGAACTTGCATGCATGCACATGCAAACGCGAAGTTGTGCTTTGGTTAGTTGTTGCTGTTGTTGATGGGTGGTGTTTTTGCGTGTGCACAGGCCTGAATACACACACACTGTACATGTGGGGTGTTGCTGCCACGTACTTTCCAGAGTTGCAATCAAGTTTGTGCGCCAAGCCCAATACTGTTACTACCAGTGGAAGATTGCATCCTATCAGATAACCCCCTGTACTTGAAGGCTCCTGAGACAGCATGGGACCCGCCAATGACGTTGGTTGGACAGTTGAAGCGAGCAGTAAAGTCAAGGACCCCGCAACAACAGTCCTGTCCAACGCATTGTCAGACACCTGCTCAAAGTGAGTTTGCAGCAACCCTAGCCTAGGCAGGCCTGCCTAGACCGGGACATGAGTGATTGACAAACTTAGGTCTCCAACTGCGTCGGGTTGGGGCCCCGGGGACCAGCAATTGCAGGTCATGACCTTAAACCCTAAATTTTAAACCCTACCGTAGGGTGACTGGCTTTTTGTTGCTCTTTCAGGTGGAAGCACAAGTACCGTACCAAAACCTGGAAAGACTGGCTTTCCTTCTTGCTGCCATGCAGCTCATGGTTGGCGGTTTACCAGATACGAAACTGGCTGCCGGTGGGTATAGCATATATATGCATGCGCTAAGAGCAATGCGCTGGTAAATGACCCTCTGCTGGTAGAGTTTGAAAATTTGCATGTTTTGTGTCCAGCTTGAACCGTGTACTTGGTAGGGAATGGGGTATCTACCCGAGATGTACCTGTATGCGCCATGCCATGACGGATGAATTCAAACATCTGACAGTAGCGGGTTGGCCATGCAGTGGGACATAGCGGCTGGCGTGGCCGTCACTTCAATGGAGGTGGGTTGCAACCCGCATACTCTGCGCAGCCACAGTAACCTAGGTGGAGTAGGATTTGCACATGTTTATAGCTGTGGTTTGTTCTAGATCTGACAGGTGCCATGCATGGGTGTGTTGCAGGTCCCTCAATCCCTGTCATATGCTCGCCAGCTGGCATCGCTGCCCTCGGTGTTTGGGCTGTACTCTGCGTTCCTGCCAGCGATGCTGTATGGGCTGTTTGGAACTTCAAGAGAACTGGTGAGTGGTGGAAGAAATCTGGGCTGCACACAACAAGCCATATTAGACATCATTTTGCAAATCGGCATGATCTCATACGTCAATATTGCATGCTCACACCCTAAACCCTAAACCCTGGATATTGCTTTGGAGGACAACATGTGCGTGGGATTCAACGCACTGGCATGGGCCGCATGCAAGCTGTGTGCCTCACTACCCTATGTCAACCCTAAATTTACCCCTTGCAGGCTGTTGGCCCAGTGGCGGTGACCTCACTCCTCCTCAGCGCTGGCATCACCAGCATGCCAGTTCCCATTGGAGCGCAGGCCTTTGCCTACAATGCCGCAAACTGCCCCTCCAGCTTCACAGACGCTGTCACCTCATCCGGCACCATTCCCCTGGGCAGCATCAGCTGGGACATAAACAGCAACCCTGATGAACCCTGCATGCCAGAGCTGCAGGAGGTGTACAACACGATAGCCATCCAGGTGGGTGACGAAATTGGACGTCATTCGCTAATGGCTGAGGATTGCCAAACGCTGTTTGTGGGCCACAAAAGATACTGCACATATATGGTTTCAGCTACAAGTATTGTTAAGAGTTTTTTTTATAAATTGTTGGTGAAACATTGTTTATTATCCAATTTTTAGAATTTATGTATGAAATCATACAAATAAAAATACCATTCATATACACATGTGCATCTCCATGCCGCCCGTGGCCATTGCTCAGTCAGGCCACCCATTTCTATTTTTCTTTGCAGTCGTCGTTCCTGGCTGGCGTGATGCTGCTGGCAGCTGGGCTGCTGCAACTGGGTTTTATCACCAATTTCCTTAGTCATTCATTGATGGCTGGGTTTGCCACTGGAGCAGCTGTCATCATTGGCAGCAACCAGGTACGAGCTCAGGACAGGAGAAATTCGCCACTTTTCCAGCATGTCAGAGGGTAAGATAGCATCATGTCAATGGATGCACTGCCAGCGTCAAGCGCGCTATTTGGAATGCCAGCTGCCGTTGCAAATGCCTCCAATCGCCTCCAGCGGCAGCCTGGAATTTGTGTGGGATTATGAATGGCAGTGGGGTTCGAACGATAAATATGCAGTCTTTCACGTACCATGGAGCAATTGGGTACCAGAGTTCATGTAATTCATGTGGGTTGCCAACCCTATGGGAACCCATAACGCATTGCGTATTGTGGGTAGACTAGGCCCAAGGCCAGCATATTTCTGCAAGTAACATGCAACCTCTCACTGTAGGTCCGCTACTTCCTGGGTATTTCAAGCCAATGGAAGCAGGCAGATAACATGATTGAATTGATGGAAAACCTTAACCAAGCTGTTGAGGGCGGCAAAGCAACTGTGAACTGGAGGGATGTGATCATGTCCATCGCTTGGCTCAACATCTTGATTGGATTCAAAATGATTGCCAAGCATAACAAGTGGGTTTATAAATGCAACATGGTTTGACGTTGCATTGTGAAATTATACATCATTTTTTAAATCTTATGACCTGTTCTCAGTCTTCAAACTCTGTGGTTGCATTATCCATATGTACAGGTGTTGCCTCCCAGTTGCTGCTTTCAACAGCCAAGTTAACAATTGTCATCATGCCGGCAGTACAACATCACACAATGAATTGTACTTGTGACAACCAGGTAATTCTTGCCCGTGACCGCTTGCATGCGCTGTTGCAGGAAGTTCTTTTGGCTCAAAGCAGCGGGTCCAGTCACAGTGACTGTACTAAGCATTGTTATCACCACTGCTGCTGATCTGGAGAAATACATATCAGTGACTGGCAAAATCCCTTCAGGTATGCATCCACACTGCTGAATAACATGTATTGACGCAAAAATGCACAAGAAGGACACAAAAAACTTTGCACAAGTTGAAAGGCTGGCTGTGATAAGGTCAAGCAATGTGGCACTCAAAACTATTACTTGCTGCAGGTCTACCAAGCAGTACAATCAGCTGGCTTGTCCCATTGTATAACACCGCACGCCAGATCAAGCTGGCAGTGCTCCTTGCTGCAGTTGGCTTCATGGAGAGCTTCTCTATTGCCAAGGCCTTGGCCATCAAAGGGCGTTATGAGGTCCATGGCAGCAGGGAATTGCAGGGTGAGCTGCCTTGCGTGCGCCTACATGCCATGGCATTGGATAATTGGGAAATTGCATGATTTGACAGAGCGCTCATGATTTTTCACTTAGAATCACATTTGTGGCGCCATGTGCAGCTGCTGCAATGCTGTTTTGTACTGGACCACCTTGGAAGTTCACAATTGCGCAATCTACCTTCCCTCTTCAGCATACCAAAGATATGCCAAACATGGCCCATGCAGAGTGGCGTACACTACTAGTATGCAGCCATGTGGCATCACATCCCTGACCGATACATGGCCTCTAATTGGATGTGACGCAGTCACCTGACTATTGCTGATGTGTATGCAGCACTGGGATACTGCAATGTCATAGGCACTTGCGTCAACTGCTACAATACAACAGGCTCGTTCTCCCGCTCTGCTGTCAACAGTGAATGTGGAGCAAAAACACGTGAGTAGCTAAAACCTAGTCTCTAGTTGCTGTACTGTTTGCCTGCTGACTACTGGGTTTCTCAGGATAATATTGCGTCAATCCTTGGATGTGCTAAAAAGGAATTTTGATTTCTGGACGATGCAACTGCAAGCTTGCATAGTTTAGCCATTCGTCGTGATTCCAGTGCTGATTTATAAAATAGACCTATTTATGGTGATGTCACTGATAGCCCATATCATTTGGTGCATACGCATGCGTTAACTGTTACTGGCAGACACCGTGTGGCATTAGATAAAACCTCTGCTTGTAACCTTGCAAGTTGATTTGTTGTGCCTGAATGCAGCACTGGCAGGCTTCATGTCTGGGTTGCTGGTGATGATGGTGCTGCTGTTCCTCACCCCGGTCTTCACCAACATGCCCAAGAACGCACAGGGTGCAATTGTGTTCTCCGCAGTGCTCAACCTGTTTGATGTGCACTCCTTCACTGAGCTCTGGAAGGTATATGGCATGGCAACGCCGTGCCCCGGTATTGATCCTTTTCAATCTTATTACAATCTGACCACCCTTCTGGTTTCAACCTGCACAGTGACATCTCTGCGCATGTTCATGTACATTGTCCATGCGCTGTGGTATTATCATAGACTGAGTCCAGCGCCGCATGCGCATTTGGTATCAATTAAACAAGGACACGTATGCAGGATGCAGTCTATGCAGGACTTCCTCCCGCACCATCTCTAACAACACCCAATGCAGCACAGCTGGAAAATTGCATCGATTAACGGTGTTGTGATGCGCCGCAGGTTGACAAGCGTGACTGGCTGGTGTTCGCAGCCACTGCCCTGCTGACCATGCTGCTTGGCGTGGAGATTGGCATCGGGTGCGGGGTGGCGCTGCAGGTGGCGCTTCACCTGGGGGGACTGGCACTGCCATACACCGCAACTGCAGGCAACCTGCAGGATACACAGCTGTACAGGTGATATAATAGTATGTTTTACATCAACAAAGCTGTGTAGCATTTTTTTGTATTTAGTTTTGCCGGGGGGCACAACCTGTGATGAAGCAGCCCTGCATGCAGTCTTCTGGTGTATCAACGAGCCCTAAGTAGGTGGTAGTCGGAGTGCTGATAAGCTTATTCCAATCAGTTTTCACGCAGGCAGGCTAGAAATGGAAGTGCCCACTCTCGCCACACCCCACGCACATGCTTCTCACCTTGATTGCATTGCTTATCACATCCGTGCTGCAGCTTCAGTTCCGGCCGTGGTTAGTATTGCCAGCATGATGTTGTGTGCCACACATGGCTTGAGCCTAAGTGCGACACCCCAGCACTGCACCATAGAACTCTTGAGGGTTCCTGCAGCTGCCTAGCCACATGCATTGGGCAATGTACAATTGACAGGGACACGCTGAGGCTGGCTTGCGCACACTCTGCCTCTTTCCTCAACCAATGCCTTTGTACAAGGAGCATCCTTACTTTTTGACCTAATTTGTCATTTTATATTATTTCAGTCATTTTGGTGTGCAGAGACACAAGCGTGTATACTGAGGCGCTGCAGCACGAGGGCGTGTTGGTTTTGCAGATCTACGGCCCAATGTTCTACGCAAACCAGGAGGTGACATTTGCACCCAACCAAATACTTTAATTTCAGGCAATCAATTCAGTGTAATGCTGAAATTATCAGCAGTGTCCACGCCACATGGGTAGCACTGCGTAATTTGTATAATTGCACTCATGCCCCGAGTCCCATTGTGACAAATGAGCAGTTGCATGAAGCAGAAAACACCCGCCATGGCACCTACTGCACTATGCATTTCATCCCGCACTCTCACTGCCTAATATCACTCACAGCCCTTCAGCTAAGGCCTGTGGGCAAACACATACCAACTACCAATGCAACATGCGTTGCCATTCTGATACACTGTGATGTAAACAAACCACCCACATCATTGCCCACGTGTGTACAGAGCCAACTGTCAATCCTGCTTTCGATGGGAAATACGTTAATAATTGAAACATCCCTTATCCATGTTTCATGCAGTTCCTGCGGCAGCGGGTACAGCAGGAGCGGCGCAGGTACCGCAGCCAGTCTGGTACTTTGCTGCAATGTCTGGTACTTGACTTGACCACAGTCCTGGATGTTGATAGTACAGCAGTGGAGTGGATCAAGGTAGGTCCCTGAAAAACAAATACTATGTTGAGAAAACAAATGGACACAAGTGCGCACAGGTGGACACCTGTGGTGCGCATTTTTAGAAACTTTGGGTGAGCTGCATGCCATTGCTCTTTGCACGTCTCCACGAGCCCGGGAATCGCTCCACCAGGGAATTGGCTATGGTCTGCGAAATGCGGCTGGCTTTTCATCATGATTCTATTATTCTGTTATTCATGATACATGCGCTTGCAATGCAGGCATCTGGAATAAGGCAGATATTTAACATATATAATAGCATGTGTGGTACAGGGTAATGTATATATGTGCTTGCTGGTGCATACAGATTGTTCTCGGGAATTTATCAATACTTTTACTTGTTTTCTTGTCTTTTCCTTCAGGAATTGGTGCTTGAGCTGGGATCCCAGGGCATACAGGTGGCACTTGCGGGGCCCAGCGAGCATGTGGTGTCTGCACTGCAGCTGGGGCACATTGACAGAGTGCTTGGTACGCTGCCCACTTGGAAACCTCATATGTATTACTCTTGTTGCACAGTAATCATTGCAGGAAGCTACTAATGTGTCAGTGGCTGCCAGTAGGTGTGACTCGCAGATGGCAATTAGTGACCAGGTCCTGTGTTGCCCTCAACTCATGACCAGATTTACTTTCAGCCAGTGCAAAGAAATGCTTGACAACTGTATGGGGAGTTCAATCAGCCAGTTGCGGCTTCACGTTCAATCAGTGATGATCAGAAGTTGCAATGCTGCGCAGGACGGGAGTGGATATTCCGTGATGTATCTGATGCTGTATATGAATGGATGAGGCTGCAAGGGGAGGGGAGTAAGGGCGAGATGCATGTACGCCTGCTGCTGGAGGATAAGGATGCTGAGCACATGGTGCATGGCAATGTGGATGTGACGTTGTAAAGTTGATGGTGGTACAGCCATGGGCGTCACTGTATTTGGCCACCTTAATGCAGTGCAATGGCCCATCAAATTTGTCGGCAGAGATCCTGAACGTGGTGTTTGAAACCTCAGTCAGAGACCAGTCTCACGGGCCGCGCACTTTGAGCGACCTGAGGCCACAGCCCTTAGTTGCCATGCCAGAGATTTATTACTGCAATGTCCATTATGGTATGATACTGCTGAGGTGCAGATTCCATGCATGTCCATATTTACTGTGGCAGTATCTTTTTTTTTTTTTTTTTTTTGAAGGTGTCCACGTGGCAGTATCGAGAGAGGAGGCTTTGCTCGGTGGGCCCCAATGCTGTGATGCACTCTGACAGATCTATCCAGAGTCTGGATCTGTCATAGTACTGGTTGAACAAAAACAAACATATTTATCCAACTGATCAACAAAATCAGCTCTATGGTCCTTAGGGTTTTGTTAACCTGTCAAAACCCCAGGTGGCTGAGGTATTGGATCACGGCGGCCAGACCTAGATTAGAAGCACCGAGACGCCTTGTCATCGACCCAAAACCCGTATAGAGCTTGATGACATTGTAAGAAATAAAATGTCTGTTCTGCACTCGGTGTGAGTGAGACAGTCAAGTTCACACAGCTGAGCTGAGCCGGTAGCCGTGCTGGTGGGTGCTCAGCAGGTTACCTCAAGGCCTACCGTGAAGTTCAAGTGTGCCAACAAGGCTTGTGCAAACGCTATTCAACGTGCCCGCCACCTTGCTTGCCACTGTCCGTTGCCATTGAGCCGATCTTGTAAGTAACCGGGTTACCTCAACGCCTTAGGCATAAAACCGCAGTCCGCAGTCGCTGCGTGGAGGATATCCATGCATACTATCTGGCCACGGCTGTGGAGCATCTTTCAAAGTGTAGCACGAGTGGTGTGCAGCACCTAAGGCTTTCAGAGTCGGTCCATGACGGCACCAGTAACCAAGATAGCAGTAATGGCTGTTATTGGTGCGTGAAGGATCTCAAATCCGACCAGGGAAGCCCAATCACTGACTTATAAGCTGCTCTGCAATGAGGGCCTGGTGTGAGCCAGTGGGTTCAGTGGTGCCACTCTAGTAGACTTGTGGCTATGTCTTTCAGACTGTGCAACTCGTTTCAGGTGGTTTGACTTGAAGAAGTGTGGGCGGTTCATTTGTCTGCAGTCTACAAGCAAGTTACAGAGTGCCACTAGGTAGAATGCAAAGTACCAGCATGATGCTCTGTGCTGCAGACTGACTGGCAGGTCATGACCAGTTCTCGTGACACTGTCACTTGACAAGTGACAATGTCAAAAATCAGCCATAACTGTAATCCGATACCGTAAGCCTTAGAGTGGAATGTGGCACAGGCGGCAAATGCACCACAGGGTAGTGGAGATGAGCTGGCTACAGATCCAGGACCAAGCCCTTCAACTTCATGGCAAGTGCTTGACACGCCAATTCCTTCACCACCCAAGGTAAGTATGCCACTGACACTATCAGGTCAAATTCTGTGACTTGCGTATGCAGTCTGCCACATTTTACATTCAATCCAATTTGGCTGCAAGGTCACCGTTGTATGCCCTGAGAAAATGTCTGAACGATACCGGAAGCCTTGGCGACGGCAAGTAGCCTACTTCAACCTGTATGCCACCATGTTCCTTAAGAACACTGTGTCTGTTAGGACCAACGACACTTCCAAGTGGATGATGACAAAACCCAGCTAAGACAGGCAGTGACTGGACTGGTACAGCTGCTGCCCCCCACCAACCCAGCACTTTGGACTACTGCAAGTGTTGGTTCCTCGGCACAAGCGCTTGCCATGCAAACCCTGGTGAACATGTTCAAGGCATCCCAGGTGGATGGACAGGTCCTCAAGGTGAGTTGTTACAGTGATGTGCGCTTGACCAGGAATGCAAAGGAAACACAACATTATTGAGAGCACTGGTGATTGTACTAGTGGATGGACAGATCTTGCAAGCCAAGCAAGGGTCTTGCAGTTGTCCCAGTATCATACAGTGATCATTATGTTGCGCAGCGCTTGAAAATCACAATGTTCATAGACTGATCGTACCAGTAGCAGGTGCTTTCAAAGCTCGGAGCAGCCTGTACAGCTGCATAGTTGTCTGTACCTTGCGCAATGTGACAATTACATTGAAGGCTTACCCTAATAGGATTTAGGGTCCTCAATTTAGGGCTCAGGGCTTAGGATCAAGTTGAGTAGTACACACAAATCAGCGTATATCTGCCTTTGCTCCAGGATGCGTTGCTCCTTCCAGTGTGCACTCTTCTGTCACACCCACCCACGGACCCAGCATTGGAGCTGTACCACGCAGAGGTCAGCAGGTGGTACCTGTTGCACTTCCAGGGGCTTCTAGGACCAGCACCTGGGGCAGCATGTGCAAGCCCTGCCTCGGAGAAACCAGTGAATGATGCCAGCAAGGTAGCAAGATTGACACTGCTTTCTTGTTGTTGATCAAGACGGGGAGCGGTTGATTAGCAGTCTTGCAGCGTCATCGTACACAGAATGGGATGCACTGATACCATTGGCAGTATCACTGCATGATATACTATACGATAACTTATACTTTTTTTAATAAGCGGACGGTACCCAAGTATGTTATGTTACATCATACCCCCAGCTGTCACAAGCCCAGGTCCAATGCCTGGTGGCACTATGTGGTTGGTTGGTTCTGAATCACTGAACTCAGTTATGTGCCTTGGTGCCTTTTTAGGATGTACCATATGACGAGTTTGTTTCTCTGCTGTTGGAATGCGGGTACATGGAGAAGCTGCTGAAACTGCTGAGACATCCAACACTGGCTAAGGACGCTGTTTCAGGCATTTTGGCCCTGCTGAATACTGAAGCTGGTGCTCCTTGCAATGTGTTTTTGGAACAGCTCTACAGGTGCGTGCCTGGGAGAATGTGGGTACATGAACTTCATCATTGAGTACTACTAGGTCTACGGCGTCGCAGGGTCATGGTTTCAATGCATCACAAGTTTTCAGGGTATGGATTGCTCAATTTTTTGGATATTTTTGAATACCCATGGGAGGTAATATGGCGTATACCACATTGTTGGCGTGCCACGCCCAAAGATGGCCAATCACATCAGTTGTTACCATTCACTGTGCAGGTACCTGCTTGAGCGCACTCCGTTGGAGTGGACCACACCAACTGCCCAGAGGCTGTGGCTGGCCATGCGCTCCTTGGTGCAGGGGAAAGGAGTATCAGGGTAAGCATGCTCTGCAGGTCCTCAAAGCCATAGTGGTATTTATGTCAGACCCAAGGGTTGCCTTGTATGTTGAAAATCCACAAGGTAGGCACGTGCAACATGAAATCATTGTACATTGTCATGATGGCGACACCAGTGTATGTGGAAGCGTGAGATGCAAGTCGCTGTGATGCACTGTGCCTACCTGGCTACGTATATAAACTATATTACTGTCAGAATCAATGCATGCAGGCATGTAAGTAATTAATGTAACAATTCGACTCTGTGTGCACAATCTGCAGGTGTGCAGCCACTCACCTGTATCATTCATGCTTCTCTCCCAGCTGGCACTGTAGCATTTGACACCAGCCGTGGCAGGTGGAATGTTTCACAGGAGTATAAAGCAAAGGTAATTTTCTTAATATTCCCTTAGCGGCCCCGGCAGTGCCACCTCAATGTCATGAGTTAACTCGCTGAATTAATGCAGTTTGACACGTCGTCTACTGTCAAGGTGAATTGCAGGGTTGAAAATGTGATACATACGATGGCATCATAACTTTGTCTCCAAACTGGATGTACTATACCTCAGGAGTGTTGCTGTGCCATTGGTTGCCAGCTGGCAAATTTTCACTGGCCACTGGTGTCATGCAGGTGAACTCCATGCATGTTGTGATGTCCAAGCTGACCATGCCATGTGGATCAGCGCAGCAGCAGCCAATGGCTATTCGCCAGATGCCCCTGGATGGGTGCCCAATCCAGGATCTGATAGGTGGAGATGCAATCACGTTCCATATGGTGTGTCACAACAACGTGCCTGCAGCGGTGCTACCTGCAGTCCTCAAGCTGGCTGAGCTAAAGATGGGGGGGGACTCAGTGACAGACATAGCCACGGTAGGTTCCCTGGTGCATGTATGTGCCCAATGCTGTTGTTATGTACATGCATACAATTTGCTGTGGCCTGTCACAGTATTTATTTGAGATTTACGCTATTGCAAAGCTGGCTCCTTTCTCACTCTGTCACTACCTCAGTCAATGCCCTCATACTTGAGTTGAGGAGCATAGTTATTTATTATTAATTAATAATGTATTTTACCCTATTGCAAAAAAGCCTCCCTCAAGAAGATTTATTCTTTTATATTTAGTACATGTGACGTTATAATGTGCAAACATGTATTCTAACCCGACTGGTTGTTTGCTGCAGGCGGGGAAGCATCTGATGGAGCTGGCACCCACGGGCTATGCCATCCTGCCTGTTGCGCCCATATGGATGTACACCCACTCATCAATCTGCATGCTAGATGGTTTCTCCTGCCAATGGCAGTGGTGCTCCCATGCAGAATCCCTCATGCACACCTACCTGGCCACTCACCCGGACTGGCCCCAGTGCCAATTCACCTGCGGCAACAACCGCCCCTACGAAAAGGGCAGCCCGCTGTCCATCGCCCTGTCCCTGGCTTCAGTGCCGGCCGCCATGCAGCAGGATGCGGCTGGTTTGGAGGACGAGGACGCCCTGCGGCTGCTGTACGTGAAGGAAGATGCAGTGCAGGCGGATGGCCTCCACGTGTACCTGTTTGTGGATGGGCTGGTGCCGCGCTCACCGCATGTGGCTGAGGGGGCGAGAGATGGCGCTGTAGGGGTAAGGCGCAGGCTCAAGGCTCGCCGGCCAACGCCAGGTGGAGGGTTAAAGGTGGCGGGGAGCCAGGTGGTGGAGGTGCAGCAGCAGGCTCATGGGGGTGATGCTTCCCAGCGCCAGGTGGCGGTGCCTACGCAGGCTCCTTCAGAAGGAGCTCCGGGACCCACAGGGCAGCTGGCGGTGACCCCTGAGGATCCAGTGACCCCACCACCTCATGTGGGTGGTGGGGTGGGTGGCAGGACTGCCCCTGTGGCGGTGCAGGAGCAGCAACTTGCAGGTGGTCTGCCAGGGGGGCAACAGGGAACGGTGTGCAAGAGGAAGAAGAGCAAGGGGAGGAAGAAGCGTGGCAAGGTGTGCAGCACAAGCGGGACGGTGGGTGGTGGTGCCACTGGCGTGAGGCTGAGCATGTGCCCATGTGGGGCCGCCCAGTACTGTGACAAGAGCTGCCAGAATGCGCACTGGGGCCAGCACAAGGCGGAGTGCAAGGCAATACGGGCAGCACAGGGCTCCTTGGTGGCATAAAAGAGGTGGCATGACTCTGAGTCAGTGGCAGTGGCTGGCAGCAAAAACATTGGAATAAATCCTGCATTCAATGCAATTTGGCATGCCAGGATGCTTGCCTCAGGATTGCATCGCCAATGCCCACATCGCCACTGCAGTAAAATTACTGAATCATCATTATATCATTCTGTACAAATATATTCAATTTGGAAGGCAATGGTCTGGCATTAGCCGGTGTGTAGCTTCAAGTTGAAAGCCGGCTAATGCCAGGCCTGACTCTGTGTTTTTGAACATTGTTGGTTGTGGTGTGCCGCTGTGTGTGTGGGCGTTTTGTTTGTTTCCAAAAGGGTCTTTCCTTCTCACATGCCTTCCAAATTGGCTATCCAAGCTGTCGATGATATTAACTGATTGCCTTCATGGATCAGATTAGATTGCGCGGCTAGAAGCATTAAATCAAATTTTGCAAGCTTTCAAAGCAGTGCTTTGGGCTACGAAAGCTAGCTCTGGCAACTTGAAATCCACACCAGACTGGTGGTGTGCCCTAGTATAATACCTTCAACGTACTCTAGGCTGTTTGCACAAGGCCACAATCAATGTGGCTGCAAAAGAATAATGTCGTTCAGATACTGTGCAAAGGGCAAAATTGAGGTCAGCCTCTGTGCCACATTCCAGCAAATTGCACCCCTGCGAGCCAACAAAACATGCCCTGAGCCCACCATCTAGTAGTATTTGTAGGGCACATGACCCAGATTTGTTTTTCACCTAACTCTGTGAGTCTCAAAGGAGAGTTCACTGCAACCATAAAGCCATCGTTGAATCACAATCGCCCACAATGGGGACGCATGCACCACTAGCTGTACGTAGCGTGCTAGCAGCCGGGCAAAAAGGGTGCCAAAAAAATATTGCCAAGCCATGCAGCGCACAGACAAAAACCTCCAGCAGTGCGCTGCATATAGATTTGGGCGCGGCATTATGATGTGATCAAGCTCGCCCAAAATGCACTGGCACAGCCTGTTTATAACACCTGGTACAGCATTCATGACCGGCCATTGCCGCCCAATTGGGGCGGATGGCTTTTCCAACTACACAGTAATGTACACCCCAGGTGAAACAAAATGAATGTGGGGGGAATTACAAAAATGGCCGGCAGGAAAAACCATGCTGCCTGATCATGACTGAGAAACTACACAAGCAGCTGATTGGGTGCACACCCATTGCTGCACGGCCCTGATTGGCCCTCTGAACCCCTTCCACGGCTCAAGCTGGAGCGCACACCATGAATGCCAGATGGCGGTGTTTTACCTTGTTGTTTTGTGTTATAGAGCGTCATTGCGTTTACCCATCCCACCGGTCCCTGCGCAACAACATCCGCATGACCCCCATTCCCGTCCGCCTATCGCGCCGCGGCATCATCATCATTACGTTCTGCATCCGTTTGTTGCGAGCCCTCTACCCCTCAAGACACACCCCCTGACATGTCCCCTGTTGCCTCCTCACCCGCATCGTCATCCGCCACGCCCTGCGCCTCCTCACCACAGGCCATTGCAGGCGCAGGCTGGGTGAGCAACGCAACCTGCACCCCGCCAGATCCCCGCTCCCCACCAGCACCACCCTCCATTCCAGCACCTGCCGGCTGCGGCGGGGGGGTATCAGGTGGCGCAGCTACTCCGCTGCCCTCCTCAACGCCTGCACCTGGGGTGTCCACCGGTGGCGGAACCCTGATGAGGGTTTCTGGGGCTGTAGCCGGTGCCGCCTCGCCCAGGGACACATTGCTGTGTTGCGACTCGCCTGCCTGGGGTGCATCCTGGAGACCTTGCTCCGCTGCAGCTGGGGACAGAATTGCTGCCGGGAGTGCATCTTGGGGAACTTCCCCACTTGCAGCTGGGGATTGAGGGCTGTCCTGAAGCACCTCCTGGGGACCATGCTCGCTTGCAGCCGGGGACGGTATTGTTGCAGCAACCACAATTTGGGGATCCTGCTCGGCTGCAGCTGGGGATTGTGGGTTGCCCTGATGCGCCTCTTGCGGACCCTGCTGACTTGCAGCTGGGGATAGGACTGCCTCCCGATCGGCCTCCCAAGGATCAAGCTCGGCTTGCCCTGATGATTGAATTTCTCCTTGGCGCGCCTCCCGGGAATCGTCCTGGCTTGCCACCGCCTCCACGGCAGCTGCGCCTGGCTCGCCCTCGCCCTTTTGGGAGCCCTCACCCAACCCATCCAAGGGAGCCTCCAATGTCCCCCCAGCAGCACGCACAGCGGCGTCGCTCCCTGCAAGGGCAGCACCCCCTTGCACCCCGGCTTCATCACCAGGCGCTGACATGGCCTCCTCTGCTGTGTGGCCCCCGTGGTGCCGACCGCCAGCCGACCCCAGGACCACCTGTGCGACCCTTGGCAGGGTTTGCACACCGCCAGCCGCTGGTGGGGCTGGAGGTTGGGGTTGAGGTGGGGGTGGTGACATAACCCTCGGCGGGGTTGGGACCACGCCACTTGGCGCCTGTTCCCCAGGGGGTTGTTGCGCTGGGGCAGGGGTGGCAGCAAGAACGGCAGCCGGGAGGGCTGGCGGCACCACAACTGGCGGGGCTAATATTGCGCCACCTGGCACGACATCCCCAAGCACCTGACCCTCAGCGGGGTGTTGTACTGGAGTGGGCTCATCCATGGGGGCGGCAGGGGGTGAACCGGGCGCTGGCTGCTGCTGCTGCTGTTGTACTTCACCGCTTTCCTCCCCTTGCAGCAGCGGATTGTGGGCAGCCCCCACCCCCCCCTCCTCCGGTGGTAATATAGCCACCCCACCGCTGCTCCGGCTGCTGCCCAGCGACCCACCACCACCACCACCACCAGAAGCACCACCGCTGCCCCGCCCCAGCACCGCCGATGCGTGCGCTGCCATTGACAGGTGGCCCTCCAGGTCCCTTACCCGCTGCAGGTAGCGCCCCTCCTGGGAGTGCGCGGCTTCCAAGTTGCGCTGGAGTTGGTTGATCAGGGCGTCCTTGGCCTGCGAGAGGGAATATAGGATTTAGGGATTAGGGTTGAGGTGTAGGGTTTGGACGGCGTCCAGAGTGCGCTGCATGATGGTCGATCAGGGCGTCCTTGGCATGGGAGGCGGGGAGTAGGGTTTAGGTTTAGGGTCTAGGGATTGGGTGAGGCAAGAGACAGGGGGCCCATATGTGGGTGAGGTGGCAGGGAGAAATTGTACGATATAGAGGTGAAACATGGTCACACACACCCACACCCTCCCGCAGGACCTCCCACCTGCAGAGCCTTCTCAAACTTCACAGCCGCGCCCTCCTCGCCACCTGGCCACTGCGCCACAGCTGGGGCCACCCCACCTGGCGCTGCAGCAGGTGCCGCCACCTGGCGCCCGGCTGCGCGGATGCACTTGGATGCGTCCAGTGCGATGTGTGCCGCCAGCTCAGCACGCAGCCGCGCATTCTCAACCTCGAGGGAGGGCTGGGAGGCTGCAGGCAGGGCGTTTAGGGATGGAATTAGGGTTTTGGCACAGTGGCATTGTATGTTTCAACACTGTCACTTACACTTGTGATTAGGACAACTTGTATCCCATGACTGTGCTGCCACCCCCGCTCCACCCTCCCACCCACCTGCCGATTCACTCATGTGCTCCTCCTCTCCCCCTGCCCCCCCCTGCGCCTCCCCCCCTTGGCCCCGCAGCGCCAGGTGTCGCATGTCAGGCAGCGCCAGCTGGTCCAGCTCCTGCCTCAGCCTGTGAACCTCCTCTAGGGTAACCGAGGCCAGGTGGGGGTCGGTGGCGGGCACATGCACCTGAGGTGCAGAGGAATATCGGGTCAGCCAAAAAAGCAGAAAAAAAGGGGAGAGAAGGGCTCAACGAAGGGCCTTGCAAGGCTGTCTTGTCATTTTGCGTGTTATTCGCATACACTGGCACTCGTTAAACAGACGCATAGAGGAGATAGAGAAGGTGAATGCCCCACTGTCCACCAAATGTCCCCTATTATCACCAATTGCCCTTACAATGGATGGCAAGGGCTTCAAAGCATGTACTTGAGTATACTGGACTTGCAGGCAATTTTGATTCTTTCCCTCCTGCCAGTTCCCCCTTTCCCCCCTCAATGTCCCTCCCCACCTGGCAGTGCGGCGGCTGCCCCGTGAGCCCCAGCGCCTGCATGAGGGCAGGGGGCAGGAACCGCTCCACCTGGCGGGAAAAGGCCTCCCGCTTGGCAGCCTCGCGCTCGCGAATGCGAGCCATGCGCTCCGCCAGCTGGCCCGCCTGGCTGCTGTGAAGCTCAGCAAAGGCCTTCCTGCAGGGTAGAAGGTGGGGGGTAAAAGGGGTAGATGAGGTGGGGAGGGGGGGTAAGCAGGTTGACCCCTGGCTATGGTGTATACATTGATGCAACAGTAGAACAATTGGCAAAAGCAAAAGACAAGTGTCGGAGGTTGATGAGGCTGCTTTCTGTGTTGCAAGAAAATCACTAGGAAGCAGGGTCTCACCTGCGCACACACTCCGCCAGGCAGGCCCGGTAGGCATGTGGCACGCATCCGGCCAGCGCCAGCTCGCCAAACGCCCCCTCCTGCCTGGCCGCCACCTGGCGGAACGCAGCCAGCTTTGAGCGCATGTCCCTGATCTTGCTCTGCTGCGCGCTGATGGCCTGGAGCTGACTCAGCACATCGCGGGTCATCAGGTTCTGCAGGGGGGGAAGAGATGGTGTATTATTGGTTTGTGATGAGGCGCAATCGGGTGTCAATGCGTGTGGGTAAGCACGCCTCGGGCCATCAGGTTCTTCAAGGGCGGGGGTTTGGGGGTTAAGTGACTAAGTGTGATGTGGTGCGATTAGGTGTATTTTGAGGATTGTGAAGAGAGAGGTGGTGCTGTGATCATTTGTGATGAGGTGTAATCAGGTGTGAACGGGTGCGATGGCCTGGAGCTGGGTGAGCAGCCGTCGATTGATCTAGATGCAATGTATGATGACATTGACTATGATGCGATGTGATCAATGTTAATGCAATATTGATTCCAATCCGCTGCCCGCCCCCTCCCTCCCCTCCCCCACCTTGCACTCGCACACGTGCGCGGCAAAGCCCTCCATTTCCGCCCCGCACTCCCTCAGCCGCGGCAGTAGCACCCCTTGGTGGCTGGAGCTCATTGCCTCCGCCACCTGACATGCATCCAGGGGTTGGACGCTGCCCGAGCCATGTGGCTGGGTCAGGCGCCGCACAGCTTCCTCCACCAGGGTCTGGATCTTGGAGAAATCGGAGCCAAGCGCCTGGATAAGTGGGGGCAGAGCCTTGGAATTGGGCAGCAAGTGGTGGTGGTGGTGGTGTGTGTGTAGGGTTTAGGGTTTAGGGTGTGCAAAAGAGTGGTGCAACTCAGGATTTGGTGCTGCTCAATAGGGGTATAGGATGTGGGGTCCAGCCTCCTCCATCAGGGTCTTGATCGTTGAATAGACGAAGCTTAGGGTCTGAATAAGCGGGGGCAAATGGTGCAGATATGGCAGGGGTTGGAGAGAGGCGACAATGTGGTGCGTGCGAGGGACACATCTGCAGCGAACTTCCCAGCCACGCATGAATCATGTGGCATGATGAATGTGACATACACACACAGAGGAGCAGAAGTATACGTCACAACCTGCACAACCGCTTCCAGGCACTCCCCCACCACCCAACCCCCCACCCGCCACCGCCACACCTGCACAATGGCGGCCTGCTCGCCTATGCTCCCCTGCACCTGCCCCATCCTGTGCTTAACCTGCGCCAGGTCCACCCTGGGAGCCTGCATGAACAAGGACTCAACGTCCCCCTGCAGGCCTTGGAACAGCCGACCGAGGTCATGCACCTGCACAGGTGGGGGGGGGAGGGGTTGTTGGAAGTGGGAGGGGGGCTGGGGGGGTCAAGGGTAGTAAGATTAATACTAGGGACTTCTACAGGGCAATCAGCTGTTGGCTTGGATGCCTTGGATTGTAATTGTCTCTTAACCCTGAGGGGTGGGAGACAGCTGCGCCAGGCCCTGAAGACAGACTGACTGGCATTTATACCACCCATCGAGACTGGGTAAGAATATGTTCTTTCCCTCAAAGCGCCAGCAGATCCCCACCACCCCACCTGCACCAAACAGCCAGCCATCACCACCACCACCACCATTACCGACACATCCACCTGTGCCGCCCCCATCCATCACCCACACACCCTTTTCTGAAAGTGCCTGTGCGCCTGCCTGCAGTCCGTCGCCCACCGCAACAGCCCAAACCCTAGACCCCAAACCCCAACAGCCCAAACCCCAAACCCCTCACCTTTTCCTCAAAGTGCTTGTGCGCCTGCCTGCAGTCCCCAGCCCACCGCTCCAGCCTCTCCCTGGGCGCCAGGTCAGACAGGCGCTGCCAGGTGGCGCTGCGGCAGGCGGGGTGCAGCTCCACGCCCGCCATCACCCGCATGTCAGACTCAAATTGGGACAGGCGCTCCTCCTGCGCCTGGTGGAGGGCCCCATACCTGTGGGGGTGGGTGGTGGTGGTGGTGCTGGGGGGTACAGGGGGGTGCGGTGGAATAGGGCTAGTGTAGGACAGGATTGCATGGCATCCAATGCAATCATTGGATGGCATTGCATGGGATCAACATTGCATGGATGCATGGAATCATGGATCCAATGATTGCATGGCATGTAGGCACTGTTGGCGGAAGCACTCCTGCAGGCGCATGCATGCAAATGTAGCTGTAAGTGCGTCACACTTACCTCGTCATGAACTCGTTGTACTCCCCACATATGAAGGTGAAATGCACCTCCACGTTGGCGCGCGCAGCGTCTATGGCCAGCGCCTGAACCTCCTGCTCAGCAACCTAGGGACAGAGGGCAATGGTGTAGGGTTCAGTGGCTGCCAGCAAACACCCTAAGCAAAGGTTTTATAACACTGCTCCTTTAGCCGCGTCTATGGTCAGCCTCTGGACCTCCTGGATCAGCAACCTGGGGGTAGAGGGCCAGGGTTTAGGGTTTCTTTGCTATTGGCAAATACCCTAAGAAAGGGTTTTACAACACAGCTACTTGAGCCGCGCCTACCACCACCACCACCACCACCACAGCACCATTGCTACCCGCCTCCTGCTCACGCCCCCTGCGCCACCCGCAAGCACGCCTGCCCCGGCGCCCCGGCCCCCCTTCCCCCCCCGATACCGACCACCACCCATACCGACAACCACCCACCTGTTGCTGTGCGTGCGCCCATGCCGCCTGCGTGGCCTGCCAGTGCGCCTGGCCCAGCGCCGCGTGGTGCCTAAACTGGCGCTCATAGTCTGGCAGGGCCTTGACCAGGGGGCTGGCAGCCGAGTCAAGCAGGTGGGGCTCATATTGCACGGAGGAAGGGGGGGGGACTGCGGGGAGGGATGGGTGAGGATGAGGAGGGGCTGGTCAGTGTGGAGGGAGGTTTGGGAGGGAAGATCGGTGCACTGTGAGTGACACAGTGTCCTACTGCCATCCCCCCCGCGTGTTAAAGTGTCTAGGCTTTTGCGGCGTAGGGTTTGTGCCAGCAACCCTCCACCCCACCTTTGCCCGTGGGGTTGGGATGTTGAGTTCCAAGGGTTTATAGGGTTCTGACAAGCACCAGCTACAGGCCGTGCAAGTCCAAGGTGTGACGCACCCACCAATAGTGGCCACACGCCGTGCAGCCCTGTCATTCAAATTGCCATCACCATACCAAAAGCCCCACAATATATGGGTTACAGGATTTGTAGGGTTTTTGCACGCACCCTCCACCCGGAACTCGGGCAGCACCTCGGGCGGCGGCAGCGGCGCATCCCCCTTCAGGTGCGAGCGACTGAACAAGAACACGTCACCCCCGTCCACGCCCTCCTCCTGCAAGGGGGAAACCACTCAACAAGTGCGTGCACCGGCGTCACGCAGCGCTCAATACCTGCCTTGGTAACTGTCACGCGGAAGGGCTTCAGCTGTGCACAAGGGCGTGCTTGCATGTTACCTAGCTGATGCACTGGGTGGGATATCGCCACAAAAGGGGAGCAACAGTTATTACTGCAAGGGAACAGCGTGTGCAGGGTGGTCAGTGCAGCACACAAGGGTTGCTGAGGAGACAGCTTCCCTGCCAAGTCCACACAGCATAAGAGGCTTAGTTCTCTGCCTTGGCAGCTTGCACTAGGGCACATAAGCGTGGTGCGGTGTAAGGAAAAAGTGCCTCTACAGCTGGTGGCACCCACAGGGAGACAGCCCCAGCATAGGGGTGTGGTGGCGCACAGTCAAGGAGAGGGTGGGTGTGGTAAGCAAGGTGGGGGGTGGGGGCATACCGCTGGCAGCTTGTAAGCGGCCAGGGTCTTGGAGGGGTCCAGCCTCGTGCCCTGGCACATGACGATCTGGTCTGCCACCCCCACCCCCGTGGCAGACGCCAGGATGTGCTGCACAGCGTCAACCCTGCACAGGGCAGTGGCACGGCTGTCAAGGGCTGCACACACAAATACACCTTTCCAGGTGACACTGGCAACATGCGGACTCCGTTCTGGGCCGTCATTGCGCGCGGCAGGTGCTGGGCAAGTGTAGGAAAGTACATGGTGTTGGTGTATTGGTGTGGTTTCAGACTGGAACTGGGCAAGAGTGTGCCCTCCCAACGAGCAAGCACAAGCAGGGTTGTACGCGAGCAACGGGCTTCGAACAACAAGGAGCCGACATGCACGGGGGGACACTTGTAAGAACCAGTCTAGCAGCTCCCCTGCTTTAGCCCCAGTAACCCCCCAGGCAGTGTTTCTCTGGGTGCCCCCAAGCCAGCCGTGCACCACCCTCAACGCCCCAACTAGGCGCTTGCATGCGAGCAAATCAAGCTCAATACACGTCGCGTCGCTGCCTGAGCAGGCTGCTACACCTTGCTACCCCCCGCTGTTGGTATGCACATTGGGCTGTTCGCGTAGGGAAACTATACACCCAAAAAGCAATTGCTTGGAGGGCACTGAGTGCCTGGGAAGTATTCCAATGACACGTAACACTTTGTTTCCGTCGTTATGGTGCCGCTGGATGCGTGCGTTGGGCAGGAGGGACGGAAAGATGTGCCCGCATTGCGTGGTGGGAAAAGCATGCCGGGGCACCTCGAAAGCACGATCCAGCCAGCTGCTCAGCCTCATGCATGCAAATACCCGAACGAAAGAACGCACCTTGTGCTCGGCTGCGCATTGAGCTCCACTTTCTTGCCATTGTGCGCTATGTAAATAAGCATTTGCCGGGCGACCACGCTCCTGGGTTTTGAACCACTCCTGGGCGGTTATGCCTACCCAAACCTCGACGTGAACCGTAAGCACGGCCCTAACCACATTACATTGCACAACAGCTTGACGTCCACTGTCCTCTCTATAGTATGCGCTGCATATATGTCTTGGAAAGCTTTTAAGAGCACCGCGCGGAGCGGGGGTTTCGTTCTACGTGTCAAGAATGTCAGCACCACGTGCGGTCCCAGGTGAGTCAAGATGTTGCCCTATCCGGGCCCTTTGAGCTACCGTAATATTAACGGCCGTTGAGTAAGGTTGCCTGGCCTATGTGTGGCTTCCTTCCGCGGCGTATAGTTTAGTATTCGAACGTGGCGTGGATAGGGACCGTGTGGACCGAGTCACCAGCCAAAACCCTACGTGAGCAAAACCCTAGGGACTCTGGGTTTCACCCCTCAGGCCATGCCCTTGCAAGTGTCACTGCAGTCTGCCTGCTTAGCGCGCGAGGGGGTTGACAGGTTGGCTTGATCCTGGCGGCGACCCGTGGCGACGAATAGCACGGTGCTGCTTCATTTGGATTCCCAGTTGTTTAAAAGTGGGCGACCCATGCGGCATTCCATTGTGTATGCCATTGGCGGGGGTGCTTGCAGCTTCCAAGGCAGCGCTGGGGGAGGGTGCTCTGGTGCTACAAGCCTAATCTGTAGATCACCTGCTTTGTGACTTATGTTTTATGTATTATGGCCTTGATCATCACCAGAGCTGCCTGTATGCTGCACTGGCCCATTGCTGTGTGCGCCGGTCCAAGGCTGGTTGGAAAGCCCTGGAATTATAATATTATACCCCACTGGGAGTCTCAACCCAGCCCTAAAGCCCTTGTGCAAAAGACGTCCAAACCAAGCCGATGCCCCAAGCGTGCCCTGCCCAATACACCGTGCAGTCCAAGAGCCCAGCACTGACACAGCGGGGTCAAAACGTCAAGTGTCCCATGGCGGGGCCTTCGCAGCATTTTCAGAGGTGTGTTTGCGTTACAAGTAGCTTGGCAGGGTGCAATTACGTGCTCTTGGAGCTCACGCCGCTGCGGACCTTCTTGGCCAACTGCTTCTTGCTCAGCTTGCGCTCCTGGCCATCCTCCTGGGGTGAAGGGAGGGAAGGGGGGCGCTATGAGCGTGTGGTGCAGTAGTGGGAGCAGCATGTGGGTCACAGGTTGGGGTTGATGGAAGCCGCGCGGGCTATGCGAGCTTATGCATGCTTACTGCACATGAAGCATGTCAGAGATGTGCAGTGCTGATGGTGCTACCTATGGGCGGTGCCACAATGCTGGAAACTGCGATCCTTACTGGCAGCCAATCCCCTCACCATAGCGCGCCACGGTGCCCCAAACCAATGCATCCCTGGGTGCAGACCTAACAGTGACGAAAAAGAATGACAGCTTCCCATGCCGTCAAGCGCTTTGCGCGAGGTTGCTGTGCAAGCCAGATGGGGAAACACACCACCAAGACCCGCTGCAAAGTACACTAGGATTATATAGCAGTTCGAGCTGCGCTCACCTGCTCGCCCTTCACGTTCTGCTCCTTCTCAGAGAGGGTCAGCTGGATGTGGGAGGGTGAGGACATGAAGGCTGCAGGGGGGGAATAAACCCATGTCAGTCACACCCCAACGTGTTGAAATAGCCCATGTCAAAACAGCCCACCCCCACTTAAATTGCAACGGCTGCGCCGGCTGAGCAGCATAGAAGTTGGATGGTGTGTCAGTGGCGCCACACAGTATGCAGAGGCAGGTGTGATGCAAGGCATGTGCCACCCCTGTGCGCAAGACACTTACGGTTGATGCGACCGTGCGCCCTGTATGTGCGGCGGCGCTGCTTCATTGCCTGGTTCACGTGGATGTGGGAGATGAACAGGTTGTCCACATCCAGACCCTTCACCTGCAGCATTGGCAAGGAGGCTAAAAACCTGTGCTCTGACGTTTGCCCCAGGTGCCCCATGTTGTCCCTCCCTCACCCCATCGCCAACGCATTGCCCACAAACGCAAGCCCATCAACACTTGTTGTAGATAACATAACCCCAATATTTTGACCTACTCAAAGTATCTAGTGCTGCTGAGTGGTAGGATCAGGGATACAAACTGTCTGGACTGCTTTAGTGGCAATCCACAGGCACCTTGGTAAACCCCCCTTTCTTTATATGAACTCTTCACCCACCAAGCTGACACAAAGCTCCCCACTGAAGAGAACACAGCAACCTCCTTCGGAACTGTACGCTCAGTGGTTGATGCATACAGCAAGGTGCATATAAACCTGTTTTTTTGCTTCCTGTATCGCACCTCAGCGTTGCTCTCTGCGTTCTTGAGCAGGTTCAGGAGGAACTCGCAGGACTTGACGGGCCAGCGACCCTGTCCGTTCGAGCTGCCCTCGTTCTTGGCTTGCCCTGTGCGGCCAACACCCCCGCAGAAGCGACGGAAGGGGATGACACGCTTGTGCGCCATCACATCCTCCAAATACTTCTTGGCCTTCTGCAAGTCCATCTTCCGCAAGGCAAAGGCGGCCTCGCGAGTGTTCTTGAAGTGGCATCGGAGGTCCGATCCCCTGGCCTGTGCGCAAACAACAAAGGCGGTGAGGCTGCTGCAAAGCCACAGCAATCGCAACATCTGCCCTGAATGCCCAAAGCTGCCCACAGTTTGCATGCACATGGGGACCTGCTGGGCAAGGATGTCACCCACGTCACTCGCCGTTGCGTTCTGTACGTTGATAATACGCAAGACAACAGCCACAGTACGTGACAACTGCCAAGTTTGGGCAATTCCTGTTCTCGTTGCATGCAGGCGTGTGTCAGCCGCCATAGGCTGCGGGTGGCTACCTTGCAGGACTTGGTGGGATTATCGGGCTCCTTTGAGTACTTCACCATCTTGCCCCGCCTTTCCCAGCGTGCAGTCTGCAGGGCAATAGAAAGAGAGCGCCGCCGAGGCCTGCACGCAGTTTCATACTTTCCGTCGCTACTACTTTTGGCCTGGGTCGATTTCACTGCCCTAGGCCCTAGGGTTTCGGGAGCAAACCCTATCGAGTGGGGGGCGCGCCCTGGGGATGCCCTCTGGGCCCAGGATTAAACGATAATTTGAAAGGCAGGCTCCCGGGCAACCAAGTCAAGCCTTGCGTGGAAGTCGGGGCTTGGTAAGGCTTTCAGAGGAGCCTTAGCACAGGTTGAGGCATGTTGCGCCACCAATTCCTGAAAAAGTTAAAAGTTGTGGACACACCGCAAATGTTGTTACAAACGCTCCAGGCAAGTACAATATTGCAAACCAACAACCTTGGTGAGTATGTAATAGGACAGTATGCATGTAAGCTAGCTAGATACTTATCAACACATGCTGTACTACCACACAAATGCATATAAAAACCGACTGGTTGGTTTCAAATTCAAGAGCAAATTCCTGTGCTTGTGAGGCAAAGCTGCTTATCACTAGAACCAAGCTCACTAAAAGCAAAACAAACACACTATGCAAAGAGGGTGCCAGAGTTGCTGAAGCAGCAACACACGCTTCTAATCACAAGCTAAAAACATGGGCCTGTATGCAGAGGCAAACGCTGAGACCCTACTTGGGCACACATGCATCACCTCAACATGCAGCTCTCTCTGGGGACGTTGATATTACACAGTAGGAAAAAGACACGCTGGGAGGGAAAAATCTACCTAATGCACTTGTTCAGTGTGGATGATCTACACTAGGATGGCGCAGCATGGTTGCTCAATGGACAATGGCACTGCACCTGTGGCAAATAACTAGTCAAAAGCTTGGAGGGCTCGGTTCCGCACAGCTTTCTTGAAACTGTAGCACACAGCGCAATAGGGCAAGGCAGCTGCAGCACCAAGCAAAATTGCCCACCGGCAAGGCACGTGACAAACACGCCACAGGTGTGCTGCAACTACTGCAGAACGCTCGCAAACTTTCTTAGGCAAGGGGAAACGGAATACTAAGAAACAAATTATGAATTGGGTCACCCAACCCCAGTCAAGTAGGCTTTGGTACAGCCCTGCCCCCCATCGGCGTGGTTGGCTTTGCCTTACAGCCAGTAGACAAGCCAAAACCCTGCAGCCCCTCTAACGACTTGTGCTCCATGTGCTTCATGGCGTCGGCGGCCGCTTTCCGCCTGACCTGCTCCTTCTCAGCAAGAGATTTGCCGCCCTTGAGGCTCAGCTCCCCCAGGCTGTTGCTGCTGTCGCTCTTGGGGACCACCAGGCTGGCTGCTGACGCGTGCCCGTTCCCAAACTGGGGCCGGCAGGCGTCACCCAGCAGCGACAGCGCGGGCGCCGAGCTGCTGGCCAGGGCGGTGCCGTTGCGGTAGGGCTGCGCGGGCTGGGCGCTGTCACCACCAAAGCTCACCCAGCTGCTGGGTTCAGAGGCCACAATCTCTGCAAAGGTGGCAGGCACAGAGGGCGCGGCGGCGGCGCCGCCTGGGGAGGCCACCCCGTTGGCCACGGGGCTGCTGGCTGAAGCCTCCGCCGAGCCATCCTCCACCCGCAGGAACCTAAAGTCGTGCTCCATGTTGGTGGAGAAGCCATGGGACAGGTCCAAGCCATTGGCAGACACGTTGGAGGAGAAACCGTGGGCCAAGTCCAAGCCAGGCGCAGGGGCAGCCTCAGCGGGTTCGTCCACAGGCGAGTGGCTGGCAGCCGGTTGCGATGTGTCAACATTGGGGTCCAGCGTGTTGGCAAACTCCTCCAGGTTGGCGGACAGCGCGTTGGCGGAGTAGCCCAGGCTCTCCAGCCTGCCTGTCAGGTGGGTGATCTGCTCCCGGATGGCCTGGGCCACAGCTGCGGCATCCTCCTCAGACAGCGCCAGGTCGTCCACCATCTCAGTGGCCACGCTCATGGCGGTGTCCTGGTTCAGGTCAAAGTCAAACTCCACAGTCTGCGCAGTACCTGCAGGGCAGCGAGGCCAGTGTCAAGGGTCTGAGAGGGCAATACAGAGGAAGGAGCTGCACTAGGCTAGCACTCGAAAGCGGCTTGTGAAAGACAGGGGTTGCATGGAATGGCAACTGGTGGTGGGCGCATCCCTCAGGGAGCACGCTTGGTACTGCCAGTGGCTCAACAGGGCCGCACCAGACTGGCAGCACAGGGGCCACTCACCGTCAGAGTTGCAGATGCGCAATCGTAGGCTGAGCAGGTCCTGCTCGGGTGCCACCTTGCCAGTGACCACAAACGACCGCTGCGCATACCCCATAGGGCTGTCAGGCTCCCCGAGCTCCTCCCGGTGCTCAAACACTTTGTGCTGCAGGCCACCACCGTTGCTGGAGCTGTCCGAAGCGCCCACGAGCTGGTCAGCATCGCTGTCCTCATCGCCCTCGTTCCCCTCCTCAATGGGCTGCACTAGGTGGGTCATTGGCGGGGAGTGGAGCGCAGATGCTGGTGTGCTGCCTGATGACTCTGCTGCCTCTGCCCTGAGCGCCTCAGCGTGTGCCTCGTTGGCAATGGAGGAGGTCCTGGAGACGGAGGCTGAGCCGTTGGACAGGTTCTCCAGCTCAGTCTGGCTGAGGCCCGACGTCAGCCCCTCCACGTCCTTGTTGAGCCTGGCCTTCTCCCTGATGCTGTCAAAGTACTTGTGCTTCAGCAGCTGCCGCGCCCGCGGCCGCTCGTCCCGCTGCTTGATGCAGGTATTGACAAAGTCCTGCAGCTCCGTGTTGGTGACCTTCTGCAGCCCAGCAGGCCTGACACCCTGTGCAACACATGTCTTGTGACACACAGCCCCACAGGCAACAGACAGCCCCAGTTGCAAAAGTGGCAAAACAAAGAAACCCACCAGCGTCACTTTGCGGTAGATTTGCGCTGCGTTTCTGCACTCGCTGTAAGGGTACTCCATGGTGGCTAGCTCCAGCAGGCACATCCCAAAGGAATACACGTCCACGCGGTCGTCATACTCCTCGTCATACAGCTCAGGAGCCATGAACTCAGGTGTGCCTGCAGCATAGGTGGGCTCAGCACGCCAAACCCCTGAAAGTGCACAGAAACAGCAGCCAACAGCAGCAGAACACCTCTTACCAAGGACACTCTGGGGCGCAGTGCGTGCCCTCAACAAGGTTGCCAGACCCAGGTCCCCAATCTTCACCACTCCCTCGCTGCCGTTGATGAAGATGTTGTCACACTTGAGGTCCCGGTGGATGATAGGAGGGTTGTGGCCATGCAGGTACACAAGCCCACACAGAATCTGCCAGGCCCACTTCTTCAGCACCTCGTCGTCAATGTGTTTATGCCTCTTGCGGTACCTATTCAGGAGTGACGACCGTGCTCTTAGTTTCAAACCCAGAGGGAGGGTGGTGGTTAGTAAACATGCTCCCCATGCTGGAATACTGCAAAACTTACTGTCTCAGTGTCCCTGAAGTGAACAGTTCTGTGATGAAGTTGACCGTGAAGGTTTTTTGGTCCAGCCAGGAGTCGTAGAAGGTCATGATATTCTTGTGCTTCAGCTGCTTGAGCACACGGATCTCAGCAAACAGCCTCTCACGTTCCTCCTTTGAAGAAACCAGCTCACTGACTTTCACTTGGTTCCACGCAACCTCGATGCCGTCCTCCTCGTCAAATGCCTTGTACACGGTCTTGAAAGCTCCCCTGCCCAGGATTTCATCGAACTGCGGGGGCAGGGGCATGCTCGGACCGGTGCAAGCAACGTATCTGCCTACCAACAACAGCTGAGGGGGGCTGGAGGGCAAGGCAAGGGCACCTACCCGCAGATACTGCCCCGTAGGATCCGTCTCCACCACTTGCTGGTCATGCTCGCCAGGCTTGGTGTCCTCTGGCGGCTCAGCTTCGCCCAGTGCAGTGCTGTTCGCGTCTGCAGTAGTTTCCATTGCGTGCATGGATGGTTGCTCAGTGACCTGCTGAGACTGGGGCATGCTCCAGGAGTGGCACTGCGACGCCGAGAGCCGGCAACAGGTAGGTGACAGCTGACATGGTGAAGAGATACTGGTACGATCGGTTGACTAGCGAGGCTGTCTTGTGCTTTCGTGGCAGCCAAAAGCAGGCGCGGCTCACCCTGCCCCGTCAGGACAAATCAGGGGAATTTTTCGGCCAGCCCATTTTCTGGAGAACTGATGGGGAAATTCCTATTCCTGGCGAATAGGCAGGTCATCCCCACCACATGCAACTGGCACATGCACCTGCCCGTCTGACACAAGACAAATCGTGCGTCAGCACCCTGCTTGCATGACTGTCAGTGACACCAGGCCTTGCAATGGGCACCTGCTACCCTGGTGGCAAGTGTTGTAGCACCTAGACCAGGTACCAACCCACATTTTCTTCAACCCACCAACCCACCAAGTTCTGACCTAGGAGGCTGCTAGGGTATGGATCTTGTTGGTTGGCAAGGGTGCTCCACCAGACAGTGGTGCACTTACTGCAAGCCTTACAATGTTGCGATATTTTTGAAGTATTTGACCCCCATGTGCCCACAAGATCTACGTCTACCGTATATGCTGGAAAAGAGTCAGCGCGGCAGCTTGCCTGCAACCCACTAGCTCTCTCAAGTCCAGGAAATCAATCCTAACCATACCCCTGTCAGTACACCCATCAATCCACCCCTGCCCACAGCAGCCCTTCACCCCTGTACCCCATTCGCTGTGCTGCCCACGCTGCGCCCCCCCTCCCCCCCAGGTCCCGCGTCACTCCTCCTCCTCCCCCTCCTCGTCCACCATATACTCCTCCTCCACCTGCTCAATGATGGCCTCAAGCAGCTCCGCCTGGTCTGGCAGCCGCTCCTGGATAGCCTGCAACTTGGCAGACTCCTGGCCCAGGCACACCAGCAGGCTGTTGTGGTCGCCCGTCAGGTGTTCAAAATCCGCCCGCAGGGCATCCCGCTCCTCGCGAACCTTCTGCAGCTCGGCGTTCTGGCTCTCCAGCGCTTGGCTGAGCCACAGGCTGTTGGCCTGGGCGTCCGCCACTGCAGTGGACAGCTCCTCCTCCTTCTGCCCCACCTCGGAGGCCAGCTCGGCGATGCGCAGCTCGGCAGCGGTGGCGGCGGCCTGGAGCTGCGCCGCGTGCGCGTGCGCGGCTTCGAGCGCGCGCGCCTGCTCAACGCCCGAGCCCTGTAGTTGCGCCACGTCGGCCTCTAGGTACTGCACCTGCGCGTAGCGCGCCGCCAGCTGGCCCTCCAGGTCCTCCACCCTGGCTTCGCACTCCGACAGCTGCGCCGCCACCCGCGCCGAGCGGATCGACGTCTCCACCAGCCGTGACTCCAGCTGCTGCACCAGCGCCGCGCTCTCCGCCAGCTCAGCGCGCAGCTGCGTGGCAGCGCCGCTGCCCTGCTGCTGGTGCTGGTGCTGCTGCTGGTGCGCTGCCTCCAGCTCCTGCTGCAGTGCCTGCGCCCGCTGCTGCTCCTGCACCAGCAGTGCCTGCTGCGCCTCTAGGTCCAGGTCCGCCTGCTGCAGCATGGAGCTGACCGACTCCAGCTCGGCGGTGGATTCCTGCAGGCTCGCATGGACAAGCACACAAACCATGGTAAGCTTGGGAATGCAACAGAGTAAAGTGCGTGGTGTGCATGGCAGTACAGGTGCCCGTGATGCGGCAGCAACTGACAGTGATTTCATATGCACATGGCCACACTGCAATGCTGTAATCCCACCCAAGCCAAACTGCCAAGTGTCTTGCAACATGGATGGGTTCATGTGGACAATGCGACCATGCACCCCGCCCGCCGCCCAGCTCCCGTCAAGGCCCATCTCCCCTCCCCAGCATGCACCCACCTGCAGCTCCACCACCTTGGTTTCCAGCCCCTCCTTGTCGGCTTGCAGCGCCGCCACGTCAGCAGCGCTGGGTGCACCGCTGGTGGCAGCAGCAGCAGCAGCCTCCAGCTCAGCGATGCGCTGTTCCAGCTGGCCCTGTGAGCTGGCTGCCTGCTCCTGCACCCGCTGCACCTCCTGCGCATGGGCCTGGGCCACCTCGGAGGCCTGGCTGGCAGCCTCTGCCAGCTGCGCCTGCAGGTGGTGGTTTCGAATTTCAATTTGTTCATAAACTGTGCATGGATTTTGCTGGATTGTAGTGGATTCCTTGTGTAAAATATCCTTAGCAGAACCATATCAACACTAGCTATTGATTAGCACAACCACCACCACCAGCACTAGAACCCACAACAGCACTAGCAATCAATCAGCACAATCCGCTACACCAACAGAATCACAATTGTCACAATAGGAGCCCCTTGTGATTGTTCTGATGCTGTTGATTGTGCTGAATGATTGCAGTGATAATTGGTGAGCTTGATTGCTTCAACAACCAGCGCTCAAGCCATGCAAAACCTCCAACAGCCCCAAACCAGGCCATGACTGCGCAACTCTGAGTTTCACCGTAGCAGAGAGATGGAAGACACATGGAGCACGCTATTTTCTGACTGCTTTAAATGTGCGGGCGCGTGGGTGAGCACCTGCAACCAACTGAAATGCAGCACCCATATGGGCATGCTCCCACCGTACCTGCAACTGCTCTGCCAGCCGCTCATTCTCCGCCCTCAGGCTGTCTACCTCTTCCCAGGGCACCCGCGCCTGCACATGGTTGCCATGGGTTGGAGCGCAATCCATGCCATGCACTGTGCACAAACCACTCATGCCATGCTGGATCAAAACATGTCGCAAACCAGAGCAGCGCACATGTACTCCAATCATTGCAATGAAGATAAACAAAACATTTCATAACAGGGTTGCTTGTGCACGACAGTAGTACATGGGCGGACTTGCGGCCATAATTGGTGTATGCAACCCAACTGAAGCACCGTGAAGCACTGTGTACTTGTGTTATAAAACTTCACGTCCAAACCCAAGGCCCATTGGTCGAGAATCTACCTGCAATTGCTCAGCCAGCTGCTGGTTCTCTGCCCTCAAGGCTTCCACCACCTCAGGGGCAACCCGCGCCTGCACAGGCCACCATACATGCCGTGGGTGACCAGAGTCATGCAGTGAGCAAGGCGCAGGGTCACGGCATGCTAGCATCACTGGTTCCTTGTTGTATATTGACACAAACATGGTCAGTGCACACTGACCCCCCGCCGCCCACATTGAAACCAACTCAGGTGACTGTCATCAGGTGCGGTACATGAGAACGCGCCAGGGGCAAACCTGCCAAACCAAACATACAAGCTGCCTAGCCCATCCCTTTCCATCAGCGCACCTGCAATTGCTCAGCCAGGTACGCGTTCTCCGCCCTAAGGGTTTCCACCACCTCCAGGGGCACCCGCGCAGCCGCTGCCTCCTCCAGCCGCGCCCTGTCAGCCGCCTCAGCCGCAACCTGGTCCTCCAGTGCCTGGATCCGCTCCATCAGGGACGCCACATGTGCATCTGCAGAGATTAAATTATACAATAAAACACTTTAAAACCCTAGATCCAGCACGAGGCGTTGTCCAAGGAAGGGACAAAAGTCACCCCAATGGTTGTCCATTCCCTCAAGTGTTCCTGCCACCATGCGCTACTCGTTCCTGTCCTCATACCGCTGACGCTGGTTTTAAATGCATGTTCTGATTTGAAACCTTTTGGTAGGGCAGCCCATGTGGTCTTGACCTCCCAAGCCCCTTAGACCCTTCACCACCTAGCTGCCCCAAAAACCAAATCATACCACATTGGAAATGCCACCATCTGCCGCGCGCACCTGTGTACCCATCCGCCAGCTTGTGTGCCTGCTCGTCGCGTGAGCGGTCATTCGCAAGCACGTGCAGCTCGGTGAGGACAGGGTCCCAGGCAGCAACCAGGGAGGGTGTTGGAGCGAGGCCGTTCCCCATCACAGGCGCAGCGCTGGGAGTGGGGCCGACCTGTGCAGGGGGCACATCAGCTTGAGATTATCCTGTGGGGAAACCCTAAACCCTAAACCTAGGGTGCATGCAGTGCTCGCCAAGGTTGCATGAGCACATCCCGCAGGGTCCGCATGCCATACAAATTGAATGATTCGTGGCATGCATTCCAGCAATGCAAGTAGATGAGCAGACATACAGCCATGCACACGCAGCGCCAAAGCAGTCCTACCCTGGCATATATACCATTCGCATTCCACTAAAAGCATGATGTGCCTGCACTGAAGATTTGTTGCACAGTCTCCTGCTCAGCCACCAGCTCACATCACCGTGTTATGCCTACAATGCGGTGTATGGCAGATGCGGCACCCAGGTTGCACACCCAAACATGCAGCGCGTGGAGCAAAAGCATTACCTCGTGGGTTGCTTCAGGCGCCGGGTGTGCCTGGCCACTATCCTCGGCTGTGGCAGCAACACCATCTTCCTGCCCCACCACATCCTCCAGGGCATCCCCATCGCCCCAACCATTGCCCCCCTCATATCTACCCTCCACCTCCTCCGGTATCCCATTGGGGACCAAGGTGTCTGCTGGCGCGGCTTCGGCACCAGAGGTAGACACAGCGCCCAACTCGTGTGCCGCATGCTCCGCTGAGCTGTCAGTGAATGCGCTTGGATGCGGCTCCACTTGCCGCGTGCTGGGGCTGTCCGCAGGCGCCGTCTCCCAGCCCTCCCCCGCTGCAAACTCGCTGTATTGGCCATCGGCCGCAGCGGCATCCACACCAGCACTGCCGCCCTCCAACTCTGGCACATTGGATGGTTCATGTGGCTCCGGCTGATCTGCCAGCACCTGGAAGTCATCCCCAACCACAGGGAAGGCTGCATCACCCGCAGCTAGGCCACCCGCTGCGCCCTCTGGATCCAGCACATCAGGGTACGCGCCCCCCTCGGGATCGGCCCCTGTAGGGTATGCCTCCCCACCATATGACACCCCCTCCAGGTCAGCTGCTGTAGGGTACTCTGCACCCCCCGCCTCGCCACCCGCCCCAGCGTACCCCTCCACAGAGAATGCCACCGCCCCTTCCACAGCGTACGCCTCCCCCCCCTCCGCCGCATACACCCCCTCCACCTCCACCACCAGCGCAGGCCCCGGCGCCTCCGCTGCCTGCTGGTGCGCCGCGGCCGCCTGCATGTAGAACTCCATCTCACACGCGATGTACTCCCCCGTAGCGGGGTTGTACACGTAGGCCACCTCCTCATACAGGCAGGCATAGGTGCCATCCGACAGTGGGTAGTAGCCCTGGGAGATCCAGTTGGCCAGCTCGGGATCCGCTGCGCTCTGCTCCGCCCCCTGTCCCTCCACCCACTCCGCACCACCCCCCTGCTCATAGGCACCTGCTGCGCCTGGGTCTTGGCTGCTGGTACCACCCTCTACCCCACCCTGGGTGGTGTCAGTGGCGCCCTCGTACCCAGCCGCATCCGCCGCATACGCTCCCTCAAACCCCAGGACGGGATCCACCGCCAGCGTGGCGCTGTCATATGCGGGCGCTGCCTGGTACCAGTTGCCGTCCTCGGCCTGGTACCACTGCGCTTCTGGCTGCAGGGCGATGACGTCGCCCAGCACTGTGGGTTCCTCCAGGGCTTGGAGCGGGGAGGTGGGTATGGCCCCGGGGGTGCCTGGGTGTGCTGGCTCCTGCTCATGCAGCACTGCCGTAAACCGGCTCTCCATGGCTGTGGGGGGTGGCTCCACCAGCTCGGAGAGCGCCTCATCTGAGGAGCCGTTGTCAACGGGGTAGCCGTCTTCATCCAGGTGCTCGTTGACCTCCCAAGGCAGTGGCCCGGTGATTTTGCCCGAGGGGTCGCTCTCCGTGCGGCTGGCGGTGGACCAGGCCTTGAAGGCAAAGGTGTTGTTGGCGGTCTGCTTGGGGTCGTCATTCTCCTCGATTGTGAGGCGGGGGGAGGGCTGCATGATGGTGGCGTCCCTGAAGGTCGCGGGGTCTGCTTGCCAGCCCTCGGTGTTGAGGGGTTCGGGTGGGGCAGCATACCCCGGGCCAGCAAACTGCAGCTCAGAAGTTGAGCTGAACCCAGACTCTGCAGGATCTGCACCATGACAAACCGGTTCAGACGCCGTACAAGATTACTACGGATCTCAATATTCCACCTGTTCAATGCGGTTGAAGGCGTGCCAAAACAGGGCTCTGCAAGGGTTTTGGCTGCTGATGGCTGTACTGCTGGACGCCATGTCACTGCATGACTAACTGCCCGCAATGTGCAATGCATGCATATAGGCTTCACTGCGCAAGGTCCGGCATCCGGTGGTGCCCCTACCTTCAGCAACCTCCTCTACAGGTGCAGCATGTGCTTGTGGTGCCTCCACGCTCGCCCTGCCCCTGGCTGACTCACTGCTGCGCGTGCGCTTGGTGGCATCAAGCCCCCCATTCTGGTCAACCTTTCCATCCCCATTTGAGTTAGAGGCAGAACTCTCCACGGCAGCTGGTGGTCTGAAGAAGTTCATAGGAGGCGGGTTGGACTTCGCGGCACTTGAGAAGGGTGGCAGGGCGCTGGGCAGCTTGTCTGCTGCTTGCAGGTTACCAAAGGATCCCGCGTCTGCGTATCTGCCCCGTTTCTGAAACTTGCCGTTGGCAGAGCTGGGAGGCATCCCTGAGGCTGACTGCACGGAGGGTATCTGGGCAAAGGGTCCGTTGGACACCATGCTGGAGGTGTCACTGCCTGCAGGACGTGCCATCATGGCCACAATCAGCCCTGAAACATGCCAATCTGAAGGCGCAATGCATGTCACAAAGTGCCCAAGCCTGCTCAATTGCATACTGTACCTGCAAATGAGGCTGCTGAGTGAGCGTTGCTAAGAATTGGCGGTGGGGCAGAGTCTGAGGTGGCCTCAGCTTCAGCATCCTTCTCCTTGCCCCGCTCCACCCATCGCCCCAGCTTTTCATTGTAGTACAGCGTGTTCTTCCTCCCCAAATTTGCCTTCTTGTACGCAGCCTTCTCGTCACTGTCCTCTTTCGCAGAGGCGGACGAGAAGAGCTTGAACATGGCTGCAAGATCGGTGGCACAACCGAGGGCTGACTGGCCTGGACACACTGCCAGGAAGCGTCAAGATCTGATGGCTCAGGCAGGTGAGCACAGGATGGCCAAACACACAACACAACCGGCAGCCGTATGCAAGCCGATGACAAAGGTGTGCTGCCACCTGAATCACCGTGGCACGGTTTGCATGGCTTTATCTGCACGTCGCCAGCTGGGTGTATCAGTGGAGATACTGTGAACAAAAGTCTGTAAACCTTAGGGATTCACGTCTAAAGCAACATGATCAACGCCAATTGCAGTTGCGTTGTTATGCATGTTGAAGTGCATACGGCGAGCCACTTCACTTGTACTCTGCAGCTACAAAAGTCTAGGAGGGACCCACACACTCCGGTCAACAGCCTGGTCCTGTGCGGTGATATATAGGGCACAAATTCAAAAATCCAGTATTCTATCCAACTCACAAAGCTTTGCCCACCGTGTATTTCTGCGTCAACCTTGAGTTATACAGCCCGTCTGTGCCTTGCGTGTTCGTAGTTGCTGTGGAAAAAGGGTTCGGCAATTGTTGAACGACTGGGTGCTTTGCTGAAGACAACGACGATGGAGGACGACGAACTAGACGCGGCGGAGGTGATTGGGGTCACCACGGCACTGGAGAAGACGGTTTCCCTCCAAGCTGTGTTGCGGGAGGCAGCCCAGGGCATCCTTGACCTGGAAGGCATCACACCCGAGCTTGCTGACAGTGAGAGGACCTCGGTGCTGGCAGCAACGTGCGTGGCCTCTGCAACTTGCACTGGACTTGTTGGTAGCGTTAGGATATGAAAGTGGGCACTGCCATCGCTCACTGATTTGCATAAGTTACTAACTGGGTCTATCCATGGGGTGTATCCTGCATGACACCACCCATGGTACCCGTTTGTGTGTTACACCCAGCAGTTCCGTTACCTGTTATTTGTGCAAACAGGGAGCAACTGGAGCTTCTGGAAGACAAGCTACGAGAATATAGGAGCCTTGAAGCTCGAGACTTCGATCGGAAGGTGCGAAGTGGTGCCAACCGTTCCACATGGCAGTTTGTGGCTAAGTCACGACCCTGGCAAGGTTCTAACCCTGCCTTGCGCAACCTCCTGACGATCAGGTTAACACTGGGCTTTGTGGGCCTGCAGGCAAGCGTCCTTTCCCAGCTGGACAACATCAGGAGGGAGCTGTTGTCAGTCACCCGAGAGTCTGTCGAGAATGCGGTGCACACCAAGGTAAGGCTCGGTATACCCCTGCCCACTGCCTGTGCTAGCTTGCTACCAGCTAGCCAAGCGAACCTGGTACCATGGGCGACCAACAGGCGGGAAATGAGTACGGCATGGCATGCAGGATGCGTTGTTGGAGGTGCTGTCCTTTGCTGAGGTCAGTGCAGAGGAGGCTTCAGACACGGACTACTCACCATCTGCCCAGTCCCCAGTGGCAGCGCAAGCCTCTTCTTCACACTACTCCCCTGAGCGCCACCTGGCCGAGCAGGCTCCTGGGTTCACCCAGTACTACACGCAAGAAGACTCCCCACACAGGCCACCCCCCAGGCCACGAGGCGGCTCTCAGGCAAGCCTTGCACCACCTGCCTCGGCCCCTCGCACTGTGGGCATTTGTTTTTGCCACTGAAGTACTGACCTACCAATGCAGCTGTGTGGCATAAACCCTGTCTCGTTCACACTTGGCTGTACTTCCACAGACGGCAGCAAGCTACTTTGTGCAGTCACCCAGCCACAAGTACTCGGAGCTGACCGCCGCTGACCGAATCCTCCTGGGCCCCTCTGCCAACAGCAGGGGTACCGGCCCCAACGGAGCCTCTCAGTAAGTGACTCATCGGCACCCGTTTGCACAAAGTGCCAGCCTTGCTGGAAACCCAGGGTTGCATAGTTACCCCCTTCCCACAATAGGGTGCGGCAGGCCGGGTGCCAGCCTTGCACGTCATAAGGGTTTGCCCAAGGGTGTGGTTATGGGTGTGGCAAACACGCTCACGCTGTATAAGGGTTTCCTGTAGGGGTTTGGGTACAGGGTGTAGGGTTTGTTTTGGGGTATGAGGCAGGTGACAATAGGCACTCCCAGGCACAACGGCGGCAAGGATTTGCTCTAGGGTTTGGTTTACATTGGCACTCCTGCTCTCCTGTGAGCTAGGAGACGATCTCTAAGAACCCTACACCCTAATCGAAGTTAGGCAATGTGGCTGCAAGGTGGCTACTGTAATCCCTAAGCCCTGCTCCTGTCTTGCGGCAGGAATTCGGAGCTGTATGCCACCACCAACGGCACCAGCCACTACCCCTATGACCCCAACTACGGGGGCAAGCTGAGCCTGAGGGACATCGTGGGCAGCGGTGGCGAACCAGAGGAGCGGGCGCGCCCAGCCGGTGTTGGCAGGTAACACACCATGCACCCCCACGCAGCACCGGCACCATTCAATCTGCATTAAACGTGCACGGCACCACATGGTGACTGTACATACAAGCCCATTGCCTTCCTCATCGGCGATGCCTGCGCTGCAATGGCGACACATGCTTCACCAGAGGGCTGAACCAGTATGTGGCAAGTGCGGGGTGCATGTCGTGCCCTGGTGTAGGCAATGTACTGTACTGGCTGCTGGTCTGGCTGTTAACATCCATCAAACATCCATGTAACTACCTGAACTAAATTGTGCAGGCTGACCGTAGAGGACAGTGCCCAGGCCACGGGCGATGACGTGATCAGCCCCAGCAGCTACCACGCACCTGCTGTGCCCCCCGTGAAGGAGGAGGAGGAGGATGCACCCGCAGACGGGGGCAAGCTGCTGCGCGGCCTGGTGGGGCTGGTGGGCAGGGCGGCGGGGGGCGTGGCGACGGCGGTGGTGGTGGTGGGCGCAGCGGCGGGGCTGTCGATGGTGTGTCCAGTGGGGGGTGCATGTGCATGCCTCCTGGCGCCGCGGCGGCGGGGTGTGTGCATCACACGCCACATGCATGCCTGGGCAAGTGTCTTACCATGTTGCATGTGCAGGCGCCTTTTAGTAATTGCCTGATTTCCCACAAAATATGATGCTCCATGAGCAATGCCATGCCCATGAGTCATGACCATGCCTACCCATAAGCATGCACAACCCATTCCCCCCCGTGAACCACACCGCTGACGCCCCCCACCCCCCACCGCCCCGCAGCTGGCAGGGACGGGAGTCCAACATGCAGCAGCCTACCACAAACGCCACACCTCCACCACCACCACAACCGCACCCGCCAAGCCCATGCGGCAGCGGGGGTCTAACGGCAGCCGCCCCGCCCCCCCGCGGGCCCAGGACCTTACCCAGATGGAGCCTCAGAAGCCTGTGCTCACGCTGTTCCCTGCCTACCCGCCGCCAGATGTCAACCTGGGGCGGGGCTGAGCTGGCACCATGTGTGCGGCGGGGGCGTTACATGTGAGGAGAGGGTGGGGTGGCGGTAGCAATGTGTGAGTGGGGGAGGGGCAGCGATCCAAGAAAGCTGTCCCTTGCCTAGCCCAGCAATGGGTTGGCGTGTTTGTGGGACGATGGGGGGCACTGGTGGCGAGTGTACGGTATCGGCTGAGGGCGGCGAGTGATGCAAGTGTACTTCTTTGGGATTCAAAAATTTGGCTTGATGTGGCAACAGTCGTGCATGGCGTTCAGCGGATCCACTGACAGTGTGCGCACTGGCAAGCAGTAGCCTGGCAGGCAGCGCACGCAAACCAAATTGTGATTGTGAACTTGGACGATTGCATTGTGACGCATGTTTGCGGCAATGCTGTTTGATTTGAAGTGGGTCAGGAGCATGTTCTTGTGGGACTTGGCAAGGATTGCAAATGCTTTAGTACAGAGCTCGTGCCAACTGTCCATGATGGGCCATTTGCAAATGATTCAGAATCTGGTGATTACCTTCAATTCAATAGAAGCTCCGAACAGCACCAAATTGATCATTGTCCGAGTCGGACCGTCAGGTTGATCATCACCCGGGAGATGGGCCAGACCTTGCCAGTGGCAGCCTGCAGGCTAGCTCAGATCAGGCCAACCTCTATAAGTAACCCGCCTTTAGAGGCTCTTAAATTCGGTCCCATATTTGACTGAAAGATTACATTAAAGGTGCAATCCGATTCGGTCTTTCCCAGCCCTGTTCACCAATTGAGGGTTTCCAAATCAGGCGCACTGTCAGCGACTCGCAGCCACCACCTAGACGTATTCTTGCTGCAAACGAGATTGTTACTTAACACTTTGAAATTCAAATCGAGAGCAAGCTGGTGAACACTAAACATTTCACATGCGCACACCAAGCCCCTGGGGCCAGTGGCACAAGACTCCTAATATTGGTATGTGGGGTAAGACCCCTGGCCCTATCCATGATATCCCTAATCCCTAGTCACTTTAGTAAAGACAAAGCGCTGCCAGATGGTGGCAATGATTACCCCAAGTCCCCCGAGCCCCCCGTTGGCAACGATTATCCCATGCACGTGTCAGCACCAAACCCACCACCCACGCGCAAATTCAAACCCCAACTCAATCTTCACATACCCCTTCCTCTCAAACCCAGCTCAGTAAGGTGGCACCGAGGTTGCCTGCCAGGGCCACGCCCCATCCTCGCCCTACTGCAGCTTCTTGGTGGCGGCATCCACCCGCCCCGGCCGCTTCATTGCCAGGTGCCCCTTGGCGGGCGGCAGGGGTGCGGGGAACAGGCGCCGCAGCGTCCGCTCCCACACCCCCGTCACCACCGCCACCAGCACTGCGCCCGCCACCATCTGGTAGTCGATGGGGTGGGGGATTTGCACCAGCGACATGAGCTCATTCAATCCCGGGATGAGGTCCAGGGACATGACGGAGAATCCAAAGATGGCCACACGGATGCTGATGCTCATGCCCCTGCACGCACGAGATAGGAGGGTTTAGGGTTTGTGGTTTAGGGTATAGGAATGCCGAGGCCACCAAGGATGCTATTGCTCACGCTACTGCACATAAGCGGTGGCAGGGAGAAAGGTACATGGTTTGGGTTCAGGACTATCTTGGCAACCCAGATGCTATTGCTCCTAAAGATGTCTAGGGATTTGAGGTTGAGGAAAAAGGGTTTAGGAATGCCCCTGTAGGGGTGTAGGGCTGGGGATACAGATACAGTGAAACGGTTGGGATGCCATAACAATTACAAGATAGAGCTTCCTAGCCAGGCAATCCTCCTTGCAACTGCTTGCCACGCACCAGGTTACGCTAGAGCATAGTGTATGGAGCATATCATGGGCGCGCATTATTGGCTGCTCAATGTGTTTTGGAGTTAGGGTTTCACGCACCTGTTCTCCCAGATGGATGTGTTGAAGGGGTGGCCCACGTAGTTGACCCCAAAGGTGATGATTTGGATGATGAAGTTGACCAGGAAGCTGACAGTGTTGACCAGGTTGGGCTTGAACTCGGTGTCAGGGGTCTGGGCCTCGTCCTACAGGGGGTGCGGGGGCCGGGGTTAGGGTTTTGAATGGGTCAACAAACAAAAACCTGCTCGTCCTTAGTGTCTACTACAGCCGTCTATACAGGTAGCAGCAAGGTGGCAGCCAAACCATTCTTCACCGAAATCTGCTGAAACACCACAATACCTTACGTCACAAACCCAAACCCTATGAAAACCCCACCCACCTTTGGCATGGTGTCCACCGCCGCCCTGTAAATGAACAGCAGGTACGCCAGGTGGCAGGCAAACTGGCCCACCAGGCTGAGGAACACGTATGCGCAGAAGATGTTGGGGTGGGGGCGCTCAGCGGACAGGCGCGGCAGGGGGCGCGCGTTAGATATGAAGAAGAACATGGCGGCGGAGAGGAGGCCGGCGATGGTGGCCTGCGGATGGGGGGTGGCGGTGGGTGGCGGAATCACCAATGCGCATCCTGTGGTGGCGGCGGTTCGCGGGAGCATGCATGCAGGGTACCCTAAACCCTTGAGCAGGGTAAACCTACTCAGGGTACTAATTAGGTACTTTTAAGGCAGTGGTCACACGCTGCTGCCTCCCAACACAACATGATACCGTAGATAGGGCACGGGCCAGGTCATCCTTCTCTATTGCACAATCAATGAAACACAGCCACCTTTGAACAATTGTGAAAATCCTCATCCCCCCCCCAACCCCACCTGCACATCCCCCAGCTTCACCCCGTTCAGGTACATCACCGACAGCGAGAAGGCAGTTGACAGGCACAGGAGCCCCATGATCTTGAACATCTGCACCGTGGTGACCAGGGTGCAGCGGCCCTGGCGCAGGATGTCCGCACATGGCATGACGGATGACTCCTTGGCGGTGAAGGGGGCGGCCATGGAGGCGTCCCCTGGCTTCACCATGGAGACCTGCGGGCATTGAGGGAGGCAGGTGGGGATTAGGCAAAACGGGTGGGTGGGGTTCGGTGGGGTTTGGAGCGGGTATGGGGGGGTGGAAGAGGACTGGTGAGTCATGGCAGCATCCTGTGAGTATGTCCCTGGTGCACACCTGCAGGGAATTGGGACATGGTTGCACCATGCATTCCTGTAAATCAGCCCTCCCTCGCACCTCATGCGCATGCCCATGCCCTAAAGAGAGGGAACAGGGGTAGCAGCTACTGGTAGGAGTAGCAGCAGCAATCAGGCTGTCTTGCTGCCAAATGCACCATATACACCACATCGTATCGTGCATCACCCACTTTGGGCCACGCATGCAGCTGCATCAGTACTGCGCAACCCCCCCACATCCCCCCCCCAACCCAGAAAACCCCTCCCAACCCACCTCGTGCCCCCCGTCGTCCAGCGTATCCAGCCACTTGGCCATGGCCTCAGTCTGTGCATTCACAGGTGCACCCGCCTTCTTCAAATCCTCAATCATCTTCGACCCGGTCTTGTTGCCGCCACCTGATGCTGACGTGGCGCCGCCGGTGGTTGCCAGCTGGCGGGAGGCGGGGGTGGGGCGGGCGGAGGGGGCGGGGGCAGCAGGGAGGGCGGGTTGGTTGGGGTTGATGCGGGCGGCACGCGCCCTGTGGTAGGTGAGGTGGAGGTGGGTGGATGAGGGCACGGTGTGTGTGGGGGTGCAGTGAGGTGATGATGCAATGGCAAAGCGCTCACGGCTTGACCGCAAAACCCTCCACAAAGCCTACCAAGTCCCTTGCACCGCCCATGCCATGTCGCTCAAGCCGTATCTTGCCCCCTCCCCTCCACCCAGCCCCGAAAACCCCGCCACACTCACTTTTTGCGCGCCACCATGCGCTCATCCATTGCCTGCCTGAACGCGGGTGCCAGCAGCGCCACACCCACATCTGCCCCCTTGAGCGCACCCACGTCGTTGGTTCCATCCCCGCACATGAGCGTGACTGCGCCCCCCCTGCGTAGCGTCTTCACCACAAGCTCCTTTTGGTCAGGGGAGGTGCGCGCAAACACCTGGGCAGGGGAGGGAAGGGGGGTTGCATGAGGGAGCTGACCATTGCATGAGGGGATTTGCACCAACCCAGCGGCAGTGGTGGTTTGTGCAGGGTTTTCGCATTAGATCGTGGGTGTGGCATAATCCTAGGGGCTGCGGCTGCCTGAGGAGGCAAGTGGCACCACCTGTCAAGACCCTACAGCAGGGTGACGCGTGTCCCACATAAGATCCTACAGCACATTCAAGACCTACAGCAGTGATGCGTGTCCCACAGACAAGGTCACTTGCACCAGCTGCAAGTGGATGCGAGCCACAGAAGGGTTTAGGGTTTAAGCTTCAGGGTTTCCAGCCCCGCCCTCACCTGCACCAGCGGCACGTAGAGGGGGGCCACCCCCAGGGATGCGATGTGCGCCAGGCCATCCCCAGTCACGCACAGATCGTACTCGTATGCCAGCTCAAGGGCGGAGTCATAGTCGGGCGAAAAGGGGATGCGCAGGGTCTCGTCGGGGCTCACCCAGTCAAACTTGTCCAGGTGCGCACCGTCCCTGCAAGGGTGTTGCCAAAGGTAAGGGTTTTGGTCCAAGGGTTTTCAAGGGTTGGTAAGGGCTGTGGGTCGAGAGGTTGCGAGAGTGTGAGTGGAGGGTTTGCAGGCAAGGATGGGGACAAGCTTAGAGTCGGCAGGGTATGGGTAAAGGGTTTGCAAAGAAAGCAACAGCAGGACATTGCGTTTTGGCTAGGGTTTGCAGGGCCAGTGGCATCCACCCTGCTCCTTGCCCACATGGAGAGGGTAGGGGATGCAGAGAATGGCAGTAGCCCAACAGACCCTAGCCAAGACCACAAAGCCGCGCCCCCTGCTTGCTTTCCAATGCCCTTGACAACACCCTCACACAAGGATGGCACCTGGCCTGCAGCACCAGCACGGGCATGCCCCCTAGGTGCACCTGCTACGACGCACCATTTCTCCACCAACCAACTGGCCTGCAGCACCAGGAACCGCCTTTGCCCTACCCTGCATCAGTAACATCACATTACATCCCCACCCTCCACCCCCCACACCCACCTAGCCTGCAGCACCAGCACCGGCCGGTCCACAATCAACACCTGCTGCGCCGCGTGGCATGCGGTCAAGGGGGCGTCGCCAGTGATCATCACCACCTGAGGAGGGGAGGAACCAAGGGTCAGCAGTGCAGGCCTGATGTATTTCCCAATTGCATCGTTGGCGGTGATGGTGGGGAGCGGTAAGCGCGTGCGCACATGAGTAGGGGTAGTTATTTGGGGGTTGATCGACAGCTTCATGTAAAGTAATATCGCCCTTGAGTTATGGAGCACCCCTACTCATTACCCCCGGAATTAGAATCCCGATACATTACGGGCAGGCAAACAGGACCAGTACGTGATTCCTTTGAAAAGCACTTCTCGCAAAGTACCATGGTCTTCCGGTTTTAAGGTAAAATCCCCGCTTACCTGGAGGTGCGATGCCAACTTATGCTAAGAACTGCATGAAAATGCACTGCATGTGTGATGTCTGCGCTGGCCATGCATACATTTCTTAGCGTAAGTACAATTCATATCAGATAATTGTGTTGTGAGTTTCGCCACCCACCTGGTGGTGCGACGCCTTGAGCATGGCCAGCGCGTCCGCAGAGTCTGGCTTGAGCGGGCACTGGAGCACCGCAAAGCCCCCAAAGGTGAGCCCAGACTCCACGTGGTCGCGTGTGAGGGCCTTGAGCGCAGTCACAGTGAGGTCGCTGCCCAGGTACTTGTAGGCCAGAGCGACGACCCTAAGGAAGGGCGAGGGGCGGAAAAAGTGGTGGTTGCGGCCATGTAGACGACAATTGCGAGCTCTGTGATGGGTGACACGCATGGGGCAGTCCATGTAAGGGTGTGGTATGTGTGTGACAGAGGATTGGGGAACCCACGTGGGGCAGGAAAGACACCTTCCTTCTTCCCGCAAACCCCGCCCATCTACCTCCAGGCAACGCCACACAGCCCCCTCTCCACAACCACCCACCTTGCCCCCTGCGCCGCGTACTGCTTGTACCCCTCCTCATACCCCTCCACACCCCCTGCCAGGAAGCCGCGCATCACCTCGGGGGCGCCCTTAGCCACCACCCAAAACCCTAGGGTCCCGTCGGCCGCCTCCACCTTGACTATGGCTGCCATGCGCTTCAGGGCGGATGAGAAGTGGAAGCGGTGCAGGATGTGGATGGTTTCGGCTGGCGAGGTGGCGGTGCGGGCGGCGTCTATGGTGTCGCCGTGGCACTTGCCGCCTGGAGGGGGGAATGGGTTGGGTGAGTGAGGGAAGGGGGTGTGGGGCGGGGGCATTGGGGATGGTCAGGCAGTGTGGGGGAGACATGCGGCAGGGCAGTGGGCTGGGTTTTAAATGTCTTTGCCACAATGGGTTGTCCTAGGATGTAGGTGCCAGTTCAGCCCTTCAAACAGCACATTATGCAACACCCCATCCCCATCCCCAGCGTCCGCCCACAGCAAGGCAAGGATCCCCAGCATGCAGGTGAGGTGAGCACACGCAAGTTTGACCCGCTGATGGTTCAGCCTCCCACCCACAGGTATCCAAGCTAGGGTTTAGGGTTTGGCTTTAGGGTTTGCCCCCACCAGTAGCGTTTTAGGCTGCCTGCTCCAGCAGGTCTCCCACCAGGTTTCATAATAAGGATTTTAGGGTTTGGCCCCACCTGTGGCATTGAATGCCGCCTGCTCCAGCGGGTCCCCCACCAGCTCCCCCTCCACCACCACCAGCGCGTGGCATGACCTCAGCACACGCAGCACAGCAGCAGGCAGCGTGGTCACGTCCTTCACAAGACCGTTCTCCCCGTTTTTGCCATCCCCAGCGCTGCCGTTGGCCGCGCCCGGGACCGACACCCCCTCGAGGACCATGGTGTCGCTGGAGAGCGTGCCGGTTTTGTCAAAGCAGCATATGGACACCTGCAGAGGGCGATGGGGATCCTGAATGGTTTGGGCAACAACACAAATTTGCGCAGGCGCCCTGATATCAGGTTATGTCGCCCTCACATAAATTCCACTTCCAACCCCGTCAAAGGAGATCCTGAAAGGAGTACGTTGCACCAGGCACCGTTCCCTGAACCCCCATTTCCAAAGGCCTTACACTCCCAACTCGCCCCCCAGAGCTCATACTCAATGGTAAACTAGAGTTTCCAGGGTTTCCGCCCATCAAAACAGCCGTCCCCAAGCCGCACCTTGCCGGCAATGGGGATCCTGAAGGGCTCCGTGCAAAACACGTGCTTCCTGGCCAGCGCAATCAGGCTGGCGTTCACCGCGATGGTCAGCTCCATAGGCAGCTCGGGCGGCACCACCGAGGTGATGATCATCACGCAGTTGAGGTACAGCTTGAAGCGGGAGCGGTTGGGGTCAGCCAGGCCGTGGGACAGCACGTAGCCAGAGGCGGTGATGGCCACCGTGAGCAGGCAGGCGATGAAGAGGCCCGTCTCCCAGTTGTTGGCGGAGACCGAGTCGGTGGAGGCCAGGATGGTGCGCATGAGGCGGCCTGCGGGTGGGTGGTGGGTGCGGGGTAGTGGTGGGGGGGTCGGGGGTGGGGCACGCACGGTGTTGATCAGGGTGAGGATCGTGCACATGAGGCGGCCCGCGATTGAGGTGGTGTGGGGTTGTGGGGAGTGGGGTGTGCTGCATGTGGGGCTATGCACTGTGGCTGCGGGTGGATAGGAGATGAGGGCACAGCTACCTTGCCCAGATATACATTTAAATCCTACCCTTGGAAAGGGCATTTACGGTGTTAATTGGCATCTATGATATCTTTCAATTGATATCTATTGAGATCCCTGTCTACAGCAGCACCAGCAGCAGCACCACCCACCTTGCGCCGTCTCAAACCCTGTGCGCAGCACCACTGCCACGCAGCCGTGGTCGGGGGCGCGCACGCGCGCCGCCTTGTCGCCCGCGTGCTGCAGCACCTTTGTCCCGCCAAACACCACGTGCTCCTTGTGGTGCTTCACAGACAGGCGCCGGTCGGTGCCAAGGGAGGAGGCGTCGATGGCGTCGGAGGGGGAGTCGCCGATGGGGGACTTCCACTGGGGGGTGGACTCGCCTGCGGGTGGCGGGAAGGGTGGAGACATCGCTTTGCTTTGCATGGACTGCAATTGCAGTAGCTATGCATGGCGTATTACAGTAGCAAATGAGAGCTCACAGCTTATTAGACTGCGATTGCATATGCTGTGCAATGTGCACACTCTGATTTGATAAACATGGTCCGTTTGTCATTGTGGCATCCATTGTAATTTTGATGCGTCCCTTAGATGATGGTCACATTGCGCAAAAGCCACAGTTGCGCACAATCTGAGCACATGTTCCGCTGTACCAGACGTCACCCCCAGCCCCCACCTGTGAGCACCGCCTCATCCACAATGCATGTCCCCGCCAGCAGCAGGCAGTCAGCGGGAACCACGCGAGGGTCATTGGGGCCTGCAAAGGGAGGAGGAGGCGTTGAGGGGCGGTTGTACGCTGTGTGTGTGGTGGGATAGGGGCATTGTGAGGCGGATGTAGATTGAGGGGAGTGCACCTGAAATTTGATGAGCCGAGATAGGCAAGTTCTGGCATTTTGCAAAAGCATGGCAGGGCTAAAGCGACAGAGAAGGTGAGGGGGGTTGCATGTGCCTGCATAGGGCAGTGCTGGATGGACACCTGGCTCATGGAGAGGCCATGTGGGCCACCTGCTGCCCATCATCCCCATGCATGCATGGCCTCACCCACGGAGTCTCATTGTGTGGATCACTTTGTGCCAATCGATAGATTTCCATATAACCTCCATGATCGACCCATTGCTCACCCCCTGACCAACCTCAAAAGTTGGGCAAGCCATTCCTCATCCCCCCCTTCCTCCTACCCACATTCCCGCCCTTGTTCCCGTTCCCACCTGCGCCTGAGGGCCTCCCCAGAGAAATCACGTCCCCGGGGACCAGCGCCTGCCCCGAAATCTTCTCCCACTTTCCCCCCCGCAGCACCATCACGGGCTGCGCAGGCGTCTGCATGGAGTGCAGCTCGCCCAGGTTGCGCAGGCGCTGGTTGACCACCGTGCACTCAAACATGATCAGCATGCCCAGGGTGAACATGGAGTAGTACCTGCGGGGGGTGGGTGTAGGGTTTAGGGTGAACATGGAGTAGTAGCTGCGGAGGGGGTTAGGGTTTAGGGTTTAGGGTGAACATGGAGTAGTACCTGCAGGGTGGTGGGGTGGTGGTGCAAGGTGAGGATGGGAGGAGCGCCATGCACCGTGCTTGCGATGGTTGCGCCCATTGTGCTCGGAGAAGGAATACAGGCGCTGTCTGGTGCCCCAACGGCGGCAAGGATGCATTTGCCAGTGTAGTTGCCCCCCAAATTGATCGTTAACATCGTTTGGATAATGGCCACACGTGCCATGCACTGGGCCATGCAAGTACTGTGCCGGGCTCTATGCCATGCATGTCCACAGTGCCATGCGCAGTGGCTGTGCACGCCCCCACCGCCCCGCCTCCTCCCCTCCCCCCCAGCCGCCTCACCAGTACTCGTCCAGGCACCACAGGAACACGCAGAACACCTGGAACACGAAGAAGGGCGCAAGCAGCTGCTCCTTGAGGAGGTCCAAGAAGGAGGGCGCAGGCACCGCAATCACGTTGGGGCCCCACTTTTCGAGTGCCGCGGCCACCTTGGCAGCGGTGCCGTACCCCCCCGCCTTGCGGTAGGTTTCGAAGGGGTCCTGTGGGCGTGGGGGTGGGTCAGAGGGGGGGGATGGGGTGTGAGGTATGGGGAGGGCGCTGGTGGGTGGCGAGGGGGGTCCTATATGCATGCATATGGGTGGCAGGGCAAAAAAGGGAGGCGGTGTGGAGAGTAGTGCTGGCGGGTGTGAGATGGTTTTAAATGTGAATACAGGGTTGTTGCGTGCACCCTATGCAGTGGTGGTTGCCATACCTTGGTGGGGTAGGCCAGCTTGGCAAAGTGGTTGTTTTCTTTGTCGTAGATGAACTTGCGCTTCTGCCACACAAAGCTGACCTCCGCCTTCTCATCGAGGGGCGTCTTCTTCTTAGGCGGGACCCTGCGGCGCGCGACCACCGCCGCCCCCCCTGGTGGGGGCTCCTCCTACACACGCAAGGGGGGGTGGGGGGTGGTGACTAACATTCTCCCCAGTGGTATGTAGCAGCGCAGGGCAAGGGCGGCTGCAGTGCGCACTCACCATAGGCTTGCTCTCCAGCTCTATGATCTCCTTCTTGCCGTGGAATTCGGTCGGCACCACCTGCGGAATATATACGTCAGGATGTTCCTTGGCGCCGGCAGTGGCAGCAAAACGTGAGGCAGATGCATGGGGTGGCTACCTTGACGTGCGTTGCGAAGTAGGGGTGCGAGGTCTTGACGAACCGGAAGAAGCACCGTACGTCCACGCTCCACACCTCGAACAGCAGCACCACGATTTGCAGTGCGAAGATGGCAGCCATGACAATGCAAGTGTCCCTGAGTGCGTCCCTGCAAACCACAGCAGCTGTCAATAAGGTTGGGCATTACAGCCGGTTTGATCCCAGGATATTGCATATTCGGCGTGACGCCTTGGTTGCAGAGTGTGAAGCATACGACAAGGTTGCTTTGCTGACTAGTGCAGTGGCAGTCTGAGATTGCCCAGCAGGTTACCATTGCTCGTAGACGCGGCCGTGCGCGAGCTTGACAGACAACAGCGAGTAGGCCAAATAGAAGGGCTGCGTGTCTGCCCTGGCAGTTGAGGGCCTCTTGAAGTACAGCTGGATCTTCTTCAAGTGCTTGTTCTTGGCTGCATGGGGCAAGGCGGTGTTATACACAGGTGTGCACATAGGGGCGATCTGCGGGTGCGGTGTGCGATGACCGTACCTGCTGGGTGTGGGTGGTCATTGGGTCGTAGCCGTTCTTTATCAAACACAATCTCTGGGCTCGCCATTGTGCCTGCTCCAAGAGCCCTGCTTTCAAGCCTTCCAACCTGGTCACCCTGTGGTCATGGCTGCCGGAAATCAACGCCCTGTTTGTCACTCTGCGTACACCAATAGGTCCTGCGTGTGCCAGCACTAGTAGTCCAATGTGAACCTCCCGGCATAGCTTAAAGGTTGTTGCTGTTCACTCTGAGGAAGTCCACTGGAACAAACCCAACATTTCGATTAATAAAAATACATTTGTTTTTGCAGGTATTTCCGGAAATGCCTCAAATTACCCATCACCCAGCCATCACCCTAGATACAAGCGAAAAGTTGCGTTGTAAACAGCATTTGTTGTCCTTGTGCGCACCCAAGCCAGGTTGTCCGCTTCTCTGTGTCAAATATACGGTCGTGTTTGTACTTGCAAGGCGCCGCAGTAATCGAGCTCCAACGTTTGCCGAGGGACTTGGCGCCAACATCGATTCAGGTTTCAAGGAACTCAGCGCAATGACTCCCTAGCCCTTGGCCGCGTAGCATACCAACTTGGGCAGCAACCATGTGGCTCGACGAGTGGTCAGCCAGGCTTGTCGCTGGGCTTTTCTCCCTGGTAGCCCTGTGCCTGTCGCTGCTGCAGGTAGGGACCCGCCATTGCACCACAGCGGTTGATCCAAAAGCATTGTTGGGTGGGGTTTCTCTGACTCAACCTGCCACCCCCTGCAGATAATTTCGCATCTGAAGCACTACAATGAGCCCACCTTCCAGGTATGGACACAAAGTGGGGAGTGATCTTGCACTGTTGCCAACTGGGTGCCTGCTTGACCCACACTTTGAACCTGCTCTGGTACTGACACTCCAGTCTGCGCTGCAGCGGTACATCGTCCGTATATTGTTTATGGTTCCAGTCTATGCAGTATGTTCCTTTTTCTCTTTGATGTTCGTGGACCAAGCGGTCTACATCGAGTCAGCTCGGGACTGGTACGTTTATGTAACCGGTTTGGCCTCTGCCTGCTGGCAAACGTGGCTCTTTTTCCCTTGATAGCTTCTGCAATAGCTGTGCCCAACACAAAACGGTGGCTATGCAGCTACGAGGCATGGGTCATCTACAACTTCCTGTCCCTGTGCTTGGCCTACGTTGGGGGTGCAGGGGCTGTGGAGGTCAAGATGAACGGCTATACCCTGCTGCCGTCCCGCCTCCAGTGCACATGCTGCCTACCCCCCTTGCCTGTGAACGGCCACTTTGTCCGGAGAACCAAGCAAGGGACCCTCCAGTTTGTGTTTCTGAAGCCGATGCTGGCGCTGGTGACAGTGTGCACGTATGCCACAGGCCACTACACGCCTGGGGACTGGTCACCCAACAACGCGTACGTGCTTGGCCCTGTACTGTGTTTCAAGCTCTGTGCATTCTTAGTGTGCTTCCGTGGTGCTGAACCCCAAGGTTGCGGCCCTTGTTGCAGGTACCTGTGGGTGCAAATAGCGTACAACGTGACCTACACCACGGCGCTGTACTCTATCCTGCTGTTCTATTTGGGCACCCACACCCTGCTGCTGCCCTTCAAGCCCCTGCTGAAGTTCATCGTCATCAAGTCGGTCATCTTCTTGACGTTCTGGCAGGTGAGGCGCATAAGTGGAGTCCCAGTGCCATGTAGAGGAGCTGTTTTGCGCGGCATGTGCAAGGCTGTTACCTGCATCCCAGCAGCACAGCCAGATATGCAGTCTGTCTTGCACATGCGACGCTAAGCAGTAGACTGGATTACTGGCATGCAATGTAGCCAAGTGCTACAGCGCATATCGCACTTGGCGGTCTGCTTTACCCCAGCTGGGTGTATCAAAGGTCCTGTATGTCAGGGACAAACGCTGACCGTTTTGCGCTCGCAGGGTCTGTTCATTTCCATCCTCACCAGCATTGGCAAGACAGCCGCCCAAGACGGGGCGGACCTGCAGAACTTCTTGATATGCATTGAGATGCTGCCCGCCGCCGTGCTCCTGTGGTTTGCCTTCCCGTACTGGGAGTACAAAGTGGAAGGTAGGGCAACCATCGATTGTCGTGTACATGGTTGGTAAAGACTTGTGAAAGACAGGACTGTATCATAGCTTGGGCATGGCGTGCGGCGGTAACTGGTGGATGCATCTGCACCTGGCGCACGCGTGGTGTCTGTAACCCTAGGGCACATTAGCCACACAGCGCGGGCATGGTGCTTTTAAAGGGAACGGGCAGCACGCACATGCCCCACCACCACCACCACCACCGCACCCACCCAGCTTCATTCACCACTGCCATGCATATGTGATACACCCCAGCCACCCACGCCTCGCACCCTCCCTGCCTCCCACAGGCCAGGCCAACACCGGCATCACCGGCAACGTGACCCACGCCATCTCCATCCGCGACGTGGTCAGCGACACGGTGCACCAGTTTGCGCCAGCCTACCAGGAGTATGTCCTCTACAGGTGAGCTGGCACGGGGTGGTAGCGGGTGCGGGTGGGATGTGGTGTATTATGTATATTATAGGTATTTGAATGCAAGGTCAGGGGGCGCGGGGGATAGTAGCTGGCGCGGGTGGTGGGGGACCGGTGATGGGGGCGGGTAAGCCTATACCGATATGGGTTTGATGGCAGACGGTGGCGTACGGTAGGGAGATGGGTGGGACAGCGCAGACAAGCCTTTGTCAGTGAACAGGCGGCACATATGGCATATCCACATATGGCACACCTAAGCGTTCACAAACGCATGTATGGCTTGCTCAAATGAATATGGCATCAGCTTAAATGAAGTGGGTCTGCAGTAAGCATAAGTCGGATTTACAGGCAAGCAAATTATGTCGTTTGCTTATATACGTGTGTGGTTCTTTCCAGTGACGGCGGCGTGTCCAAGGTGAACAAGAGTGGCAAGGCGGCCCCCAAGGGCGCCAAGCCCCCGCCTGTGAAGGACGATGCCAACCTGCTGGCAAACATGGAACTAGGGGCAGCCGCGGGGTGGCAGGTGGGTGGTAGGGAGTTTTGGGGGCTGTGTGTACCTGTTTCCGTTCCTTGCACTGAGAAGGGGAATGGGAGAGGGCGTGAATGGGAGTGGGAAATGAATGAGAAGAGGATGGGGGAATGGGAGAGGGGCTGCATTGTCCAATAGCCTGGACGTGAGGGTGGCATGCATGGATGGCCACGCCAGGCCTGCATTCTCCTCCCTCCCTCCTCTCTCCCCCTCACATGCACACCATCTAACCCCCACCCTTGACCTCACCACCCGCAGGTGGATGGCGGCACCAGCCCCTCTGGCGTGGGTGCCACAGATGATGCTGACCTGGACGCACCCGTGGGCATGCATGGCAAATACCTGAAGAAGGAGACGTCCATGGTGGAGGAGGTGCAGCAAGGGGGGCAAGGGAGCGAGGGGGCACCGGGGGGCGCGCCGGCCAAGGGGGCGAACAAAAACTGGATGGATGTGGAGTTAGATGAGAAGTGAGGAGGGGAGGGGAGGGGCAGCGCGGGCAGGGGTATATTGCAGTCCCTGTAGCGCGAGCTTGGGCATGGTGGTTTGATGGGAGCATCTGCCGCCCCGCCCCATGGGGCGCACGTAGGGTCGACAAAATCCTGGGTAGGGTTTGGAGGGGAGCAGCGTGCAGGGGTGGTGCTGCTGCCGGTTGGCTGGGGGTTGGGGGAGGAGGGAGGGGGGGTAAACACCGGCAGCGCGTGTCCCCTGGCACCCCCATTGCCCACACACATTTTTGGGGATCACCGCTGCGTTTTTCACCAACTGGCTCGTGAGAGGCTTCCTCACAGTGTGGCATTGACCGTGGGCCGGGCTTGCACCAGTGGCTGCGCCGCATGGGCTTGCGCTGCAGCGGGGCGGCGTGGGCCCTCGCAATCAGCGCATGGGTACCTGCCACCTGCGCCCTGCAGCCACCGGCAATTATTGTAGCCCCCTGGCCGCCAGTGACTGCAGCCGTCGGCTACCCAATACCAATACATCCTGTCCATATTGACTGGTGGTGATCTGGTTGGCCGGTTGCAAACTATAAGCGCTCGCCGTTGGCCGTCAGGCAATTGTTGTACATATTGACTAGGGTAGCACAGCAGCTACAGTGAGAGGGGTGCAACTCGCCACTGCCTGACCTTGGCCTACTGTTTTGAGGGCAACATTTTTTAGTGAAGTCATTTCCAATTGTATAGGCCTGAACTTAGAAGCTGTGGCCGCCGCTGTGACCCAGTGTTTGCCGTTGCGCACCAACTGTAACAGGGACAACATTGTTTACAAGCAGGCTTGCAAGGCAAGCGCCACGGCTGTGCCATGTCTTACCCCTGGGCCAGGACCTGGCGATTACTGCCTCAGCCACAGCCACAGTGGGTTGGACCCTCACTGTAACAGTGACAACGTTGTTTACAAAAGCAGGATTGCAGGCTGCTTGTACTGCAATCTGTCGTTGCCAATTACCTGCGATGCAGCCTGCGGACAGGGTAAATATTATATGACTCATTTAGGAACAATGTATATGGCTGTCTGAGTGCCCTCTGGCAATCTGCATTTTCACCCATACAATGCCTTACAATCATCATAGTTGCCAAGTGCATATTGGTGCATTGTGCGGTAGGCAGTTAACTGTCAGGCCCACAATGCACATCCCGGAGTCTGCAACGTCCTGTGGCATAGCCGCACACATTGCACATATGGATTATGCATGTGTAACACCCTCAACAAGCGGATCAAGTTCCCAAATAGGCCTGCCCTGTCATTTGTCGCACCGCACTCCAGGCCAGTCCATTCAGGGGCATGTCCTGGAGCCCACAGATGATATCAGCATGTTATCCATTTGGTAGTAGCTTATAGGCTTTGTTGGAGGCCTTGATCCCACAATGTAAGTTTCAGATGCGGTTTATGGGCCCTGGCGCGCATATGTGGTGCACAGAGATTCCAACGTCTCCAGGCACGCCCAGCAGCACAAGGGGCATGCCAATGGTTACACACCACCTTCCTCGCTCAGGGCAGCACTACCCTCCCCAGTCATTTGGTGGTGTCATGCACATGGTGCTGTTATGCATGCCTTTGGGGCGGTGGTAACGCTCAGGGGTTGCGGGAAATGTTTTCACCAGGGTGCTATTCTAGTAAACCCTTGCCTAAACCCTACTGGACAACTTCAGCCGCTGGTGGCACTTCAACGAAGCATAAACAGCTGCAACGGCAGGCAGACAATCCAACCAGGCCTATTTTGCTTCAGGGAAAACCAAGCACTCAGTAGTTGCGGTCGCTACTACACCCACCTGTGGGAGACCTGACGAGTACCGAGTGTCACTAGCTGTACGCAGAAACTTACCAACTGGCCCTCCTTACACAGCAACAGCCAGTAGCGTTGCGCGCTCACCAGGCAGATGCTGTAGGACGTTGGGTTTGTCAGAATGAGCAAGCGCAAGCCTGGAGGCGAGGATGAGGGCCCATCCACCAGCGGCGCGCCCATGGTGCAGATTATGCCCCTGGGCGCGGGCCAGGAAGTGGGCAGGTCCTGCATTATCCTCAAGTACATGTGAGTGTCACTTCTTGTAGCGTGGCCCCCTTTCACGCAGGCAAATCAACGCCCTGCACTATGCATGCATTTCGTGTATATGCATGCACTTCACCGCATCAAGTAGCTTTGCCCAAAAGCGACACGAACCCTGCATGCATACAGGTTTTCCTTTGCGTTGTTGCAGTTATACCAACCAACGCCACCGCTATACCTGGACAAAACAATGCGTGCTGTTGCACCAAACCACTCTTCCCCAGCATCCACATTCACGCAACAGCTGTACTGGTGCAACGCTGGCACATTGCAAGCGAGTAGATACTCTCCAATCGTGCCACTGTTGCTGCTTTTGACCCTCAACCCTTCCGCAGGGGGAAAACCGTCATGTTCGACTGCGGGGTGCACCCGGGGTTCTCAGGAATCCACTGCCTACCCCTGTTTGATGAGATAGCCTTGGACACAGTGGACGTCATCCTGGTCACCCACTTTCACCTGGACCACTGCGCAGCGGTACCCTACGTGGTGGGCAAAACTACGTTCAAGGTGCTGGCAAAACCCTAGCAAAAACCCTACCACCATGCGCAATCCACTAGCAAACCCCACAACCAGTGGCATGATTCCTAGCAAAACCCTACAACTGCTGCCCATCTGCATCACTGCAGCACAGGAGCCCAACACAGCTGGACACCAAAATGGTTCCAATTCAGGGGCGCTATGGCTCCAGTGCATGACGCACCCACCAAGATTGTTTTCCAGACCCTGATGCAATACTTTCCTCCGTTTCAGGGTCGCATCTTCATGACGCACCCCACCAAGGCCATCTTCCAGACCCTGCTGAGGGACTTCATCAAGGTGAGCAAGGGGAGCAGCGACGAGGGGCTGTATGGGGAGGCGGACCTGGAGAAGGCAATGGCGGTCAGCGAGACGATAGACTTCCACCAGACACTGGATGTGGACGGAATCAAGGTGGGTGGGGTGCAGTCACGGCCCAATGATTGTTTTATTTGAATATAAATATAGAAAGCTTTTTAGGTCTTGTTGTAATTAATCTGGACGCATGCAACTGCAAATAAATTGTTGACAATCATGGTGGCATTTACAAGCCATGTTACGGAAGACAAATCTGCATCGAACTGCTCATATCTCAATAAATCTCCCCTGGAGTTGACAGACCCGTGCCACCCACTCCCCCCATGCAGACCTGCTCCCGCCCCAATCATAGTCAAATTTTCCGTGCACAAATTCTCCCCCGACCCCATAACACCCCTCCCCTTCCCCCCCCCTGCAGATCTGCCCCTACCGCGCCGGCCACGTGCTTGGCGCCGCCATGTTCCAGGTTGAGATAGGCGGCCTGAGGGTGCTGTACACCGGGGACTACAGCAGGGTGGTGGACAGGCACCTGGCGCCTGCAGACCTGCCCGAGGTCAAGCCCGATATAGGTGGGTGGGTGCGTGGTGGTGGTGGTGGTGGTGGTGGAGGGTGTGGGGTAAGGGGAGTTGCCTTACGATTTAGATGGAATGAGGTAGGTGGGACCTGGTGTGGGGGGTGGGGATGGGGGGCTGTAAGCTGAGGTGGTGCTGTGTTGCGGCTGACCAACCCCTTTCCCTGCATGCTTCAGTGATTGTCAAATTGGAGTCCACCTGCATGTCCAGCAGCGCAATATGACAAAATTACAAGTAAATGAATGCTGAAGAAACGACAAAAAGCCCGCAATCGACTGTCGCATGTACTTGGGCCAACGGCAATCCCCAGTAATGCTAATCCCATTCCCCTCCCCTTTACAGTGATTGTTGAGTCCACCTACAGCGTGTCCCGCCACCTGCCCCGGGAGCAGCGCGAGCTCCGCTTCACCATCACAGTGAAACCCTAGTAACAAATTAGCGCGGAAAAATACTGGTGAATTGTCAGCAGTGTAGCATCCTCTGCATCAGAATCGCAAGCACACACCCCTCATCCTGACCCCATTTCCCTCCCCTTCACAGTGATCGTTGAGTCCACCTACGGCGTGTCCCGCCACCTCCCCCGGGAGCAGCGTGAGCACCGATTCACCGAGATGATCCATGCGGTGGTGGCCAGGGGCGGGAGGCTGCTGCTGCCGGTGGTGGCGCTGGGGAGGGCGCAGGAGCTGCTGCTCATTCTAGAGGAGGTAGGGTTTTGGCTGTGGTTAGGGTTGGTGTTAGGGTCTGGTAAGGGTTTGAGGTGCAGAAGCTCCTGTTCATCGTGGAAGAGGTATGTGTGGGTGGGGGAGGGAGAGGAATCTTGGGGTAAGGCTATCGCAGGGCTCGGTTGGCTGTGGTTAAGGGTTACGTTTGGGCATTGCCAAGATGCTGCTGGTGTACCTCCCATCCTGCATCACAGCACTTTCCTGACTTCCCCTAGTACTGGCACCGCTATCTACCATTTACCATCTACAATCTACCACCCCTCTCCACTCACTCCCTTGCCCCCCGCCTCCCCTCCAGTACTGGGTGCGCCACCCCGAGCTGCACAATGTGCCCATCTACCAGGCCAGTTCCATGGCAGCCAAGGCGCTGTCGGTGTACCAGACATACATAGAGATGATGAACGACAACATCAAGGCGGCCTTCCAGGTGCGCAGGGAAGTCCTAGCACGCTGCTGTACTTGAGACACATACATTAGAAACATGGAGCATAGTAGATGTTCATGCGCGCAACCTGATACCCCTCCCAACCCCCAAAAATGACCCTTGGCCCCCTTGGGCTCCAGGTGTCCACCCCTCTTATGTACAAGCACGTGCGCCACTTCGAGTTTTTCAAAACCTAACAGAACTCTTATAAAACCCTAGCACAAAAATAACCCGCCTGTTCAGCCCCTTCGTTTTCAAGCATGTTGCTCCACCTCCAAACCCTTCCCAAAACCCTCCAACCCCTAACAACAAGTCTCCCTTCCCCCCCTGCCCCCAGGTGTCCAACCCCTTTGTGTTCAAGCACGTGCGGCACCTCAAGTCCATCCAGGAGTTTGACGACGTGGGTCCCTGCGTGGTCATGGCCACACCATCCATGCTGCAGAGCGGAACCTCAAGGGAGCTGTTTGAGGCCTGGTGCGAAAACGAGAAGAACGGGGTCATCATCGCAGACTTTGCGGTGCAGGTGAGGGAAGGATTGGATAGGTTGGGGTGCCCTTCCTTAGGGTTGTGGGTTGAAAGGGTGTGGGATTGCGGATACCGGAGTCATCATTGCGAACATTGTGGTATAGGTGAGGAGGGGTGGGGAGGGATTCCGTTGGAGTTAAGGGTTGGGGTTGGGGTTTGAACAAGGGTGCAGGGCGGGTCATCGTCGTGGACTTTACTGTGCAGGTGAGGGTGATAGACTCTTCACAAGGGTTGCATGTTTGCGATGTGACATGGCAATGAGAGCAACGGGGTCATCTTGGCGGACTTGGGGGTCCAGATGCACCTAGCAAAGGTACTAGGGTTTTCACCCCTCGTGGTTGCTGTGCGCAGGGAACCCTAGCTAGGGACATCCTGGGTGAGCCGGCTGAGGTCATGACACGGGCAGGGGTCAAGGTGAGAACGCCGAGAATGGGGGTGGAGGATGCAAGCCATACCATATAAATTGTTGTATATATTCAACTGGCATACTTTATGCACACACACAGCTGCAGATACATGCGTGCCCTCAAAGATTGCACCCACTGGCAGTATGCACACGCCAAGCATACATGCCATGCTAATTGTCATTTATATGTCATCTTTTGAGCACTTCTCGTGTTGCGCAAACCCTCCCCAAAACCCTAATGCACAATACCCACCCGTGTGCAGGTGCCCCTGCGCATGTCGGTGGACGCCATCTCCTTCTCAGCACACGCCGACTTCGCCCAGACCTCCGAGTTCCTTGACGCGCTGCAGCCCCCCCACGTGGTGCTGGTGCATGGGGAGGCCACCGAGATGATGCGGCTCAAGCGGGCGCTGGAGCAGCAGGCTGCCGCGCTGAATGTGGTTCGCAACGTGTACACGCCCAAGGTTACGCAGGAGGTGCTGCTGGAGTTCAAGGCGCACCGGCGGGCGCGGGTGAGGGGCCAGGCTTAGGTGCATCTGGTGGGGTTGAGAATTAAGGGTTTAGTAAAGCTGTCAGGGTTGAGGGTTGAGGACGCACAGGCGGGCGCGGGTGAGGGTACAGGGTTTTGGTGTACCTTTTAGGGTTGAGGGTTTAAGGCGCACCAGCGGGAACGGGTGAGGGGCCAGGGTTTTTGGTGTAATGCTAGGGTTCAGATGTAGCTGTTAGGGTTGAGGGTTCGAGGCGCACAGGCGGGCGGGGGTGAGGGTTTAGGGTTTAGGTACAGCTGGTAGGGTTGAAGGTTGAGGACGCGCAGGCGAGGCACCTGGTGTTTAACGAGTTTTCCCTTATGGTTTTGAGCCTATTTGGCGTCTCCCTGGGGTTTTGGTAGGGTTATGCTGAGTCAGGAAAGGACTGGTAAATTGGCGGAGAGCTTTTCAGGTTGCACAAGCAGCCCATGGCACCAAACCTTTGTCAAGGAAACTGACACTACCTGAATAACCCTGTAGGTGGTCGGGAGGCTGGCAGACAAGGTGCCTGGTCCAGGGGGGGTCGTTCAAGGCCTGCTGGTTCAACGGGGAGGTAACGACCTCATCATGAGCCCGCAGGACCTACCTGCACTCACGCAGCTGCGGGCGGCCGTGGTGGTGCAGCGGCAGTGCATCACGCTGCGAAGACCCTTTGGGGAGGTGCGCAGACCCTGGCAGAAATCCTAGGGAAGGGTTTCTAATGCGGCTGCACTGACATAATATTGTAATAAATGATTTGAGGAAGTGCATTGTTCCCATTCCCGATGTATAGCCATATGTATAGTGTCCGCCTCTATATCTTCTTTTCCGTAAGATGTGTCCTCCCCTATTCTAAGTATGACTACCCCCTTTTCGCAGGTGCGGCAGGCACTGGAGAACATGTTTGACTCGGGGGTGGAGGGCGCCACAGGGGTGAAACAGGATGGGGCTGTGGCAGGGGAGGAGGAGCAGAGCGTGCGCGTGGGGGAGCTGGTCACTGTCACCTTCAGGCCCAAGGCGGCGCCCTCGGACCCCGCCCCGCACGTGGTGGTGGAGTGGGAGGGGGGCTCGGTGTCTGACATGGTGGCGGACGCGGTGGTTGCCGTGATTCTGCAGGTATGGGGTTTGGGGATGGGTCGTAGGAGTCACCCTGGGAACTGTTTTGCACTGGGCACTATATAAATACCCATCTGGGGGTGCATCTGCACCGGAATGTGTGCCATGGAAATGCGCAGCGTGGTGTCAGCCACCGCAATCCCCCGCAGGTAGCATGACTGCACTCAAGCCCTTGCATTTGGTAGGTTGGACACCTCTATACCCGGTCAATTACAAATCATCTCAAACGCCTCAACTCCACAAACCGAGTTGTACAACCCTAATTCCAACCCCTAATTTCAGGTGTCTGGGGACGCTGTGGGCGCGATGCCTGGCCATGAGCGGCTCATCGACCAATTGAAATGCGGCAAAATCGACCACGAGGTGGCGGAGCTCCACATTCTGGCGAATTTGCTGACCTCGCAATTTGGCCCCGCGGCTGTGGATGAGAAGCGGGGCCAGGTGGTTTTCCTGGTGGACGGGCTGCGGGTGGTGGTTGACTACCGGGGGGGCAAGGTGATGTGCGTGGACCACGGGGTGAGGGACAGGGCGGAGCGGACGGTGCACCGGCTGACTGCCGCGCTGCAGCCCTGCGCGATTGAAGTGGGCGAATGAAGCGGGATCGCGGTGGTTGTTGGCTCCACGGACAGCCTACCGTGGCTAGGCTGCTATGGTAGCCAGGAAAGGGATGCTTTGTTGTGGATAGTATGTGTACTCTTGCAGGGCTTGTGGTTGATGGTTACCCGATAGCCTGAGGGGTGGCATGCGGTGGATGGGACGCAGCATGGGAGTTGTGGCAATTTGGGGTGCAGGATTTAGGGATGTGGTACAGCCTGGCCACGTTGAGTCATACTAAGGATTATTGAATAGTGCTACCAAGTGACAATTTACCTTCGCTGCAGTTTGTGAGTGTGGTGTGGCTGTGTTCATGGCAGGGGGGAATTTGTAGGAAACGTTTTCTTTAGATACAAAGAAAGAAAATGTTGCCTACAGGGAACAAGCTATGTACAAAGAACTGAATCAAAGCCTACAAGTACTGTTGAATTACACCAATGACTGGATCAATATTGGCCGGGGCTGTGTGATTTCCACTTGTAGATTCTTACCATCACAGCAAGCAAACACCCAGAGACAGCCACTTCTATTGCGTGACGTTGATTTTCAAACTTTTGTTGCGCTTAAAATTTTGGTGTTGCGGGGGCGCTTGGGACTTACTGTAAAGACATGACATGAGTGTACCAACTTGCGTGAACCGCCAATGCACTCTTATGGTAAGGCCTTTCTGAACGCCCTTGGGCGTCCATTGGGCCAACAGCTCCAAGGAGATTTCTCAAGGCCCTTCTGCCAGAAGTTCTGGCTACCTGTGCCTGCTTATCCACGAGGCATTTTTCCAGTGAGACAGTAAAACAATAAGGTTGTCAATTGGAAAGCCCTGCCAACTTTTAGAAAAGTTTTGCAAGTGAATATCCTACAAAAATAGGGAGGAATTTTATCCTCGTTCGGTTCCTGTTGCTTCACCCCTGGCAGTTGCAGGCCGGAGTTGCAGGCATAAAAGACTCTGCCAAAGGTGCTTGCTTTGGTAGGGTAACATTAACTTTACAAAACTGTCGAAACGATCTCGACTTCAAGGTTGGGCTCTTGACGCGCGAATCAGAGGCTAGTGACCGGTTGTTCGCTTCAGTCTTGCTGAGGCAGTTGCACGCCGTGCCGATCTGCAGCCGTGTGCCGTTCATATATCTGCCAAACCCAACTGCAGCAGCCTTGGCTGTCACTCCACTTCTTTCTGGGAAGGTTGCGTCTTGACCACGATGTCGTCAAACCCTTTCAATGACTCTGACCCGTTTGCGGTAGGTGGTATGGTGGAGGTGGTTGTGCCGCAACACCCAGCTCGTACCCAGCTCTCAACCACCCTCCCCACTGACACATACCTCTCTTGCTCTTGCAGTCAAAGGGCAAAAAGGGGAGCAAGAAGGTAGGTTTTGCTAGTCGGTTGAGTTCAACGTTATTTGCATGCTCTGTAAAAAGCAAACGCAAGAGGTGCCATCTTTGCTAACGATCTTTTTTCCTGGTGGCGTGCAGAGCTCATCGACCTCTCCAGCAACAGGTACAGGCTCCAACCGCGTCACCTCGGGTTCACTTCTTGACGAGGGACTTCTTTCGCTGTGACAGCATAGACCAAAAGCACAGTGATGGTAGTGTGCAGTGTATATAGCATGATCTGCAGATGGGGTATACTGCAGAAACTGGTCAACTGGGCAGGAGTGGAGCGTTGGGCTCATCTCAGGCAAACGGTTGATTCTTGGCCTTTGCTGAAGCAAGCATTGCTTCTGTTTTTGAAGTGCAACCCTCCAAGGCCACTTTAATATTTCAGAGCACAAAGTTGGGCAGTTTGAAATTGTCACCTAGGTCAAGCCAACAGAAGGCGAACTAGTTGCTATGCTCTTTGCACTGTTGGCTATATCAACCTGGTATTACAGCATCTGCCATTAACATGGATCCCCAGTGCGTTGTACCCTTGCCCACTTAGCTATTGCTTGCAGGAGGATACAACCCGGCTGCAGGCAGCGCGATGGGTTGGGGCAGTTTGGGCAAAAGTGCCCCGGTGGCTGGAGGCGCCTGGGGAGCCCCAGCTGTACCAGCAGTCGTAGAAGACAGCGCACCAAATGGGGAATACGAGGAGCCCAGCGCATCGTCACCCACATACGGCAGCGTGCCTCCTGTGCCACTTTCCATTGCAGCCCCACAACCGGTAAGGGCCGATCATGCCGCAGGTTGACACTGGTCTCAGGTTGCATGGCTGCTCACTGGTGGGAGTGTGTGGCTTGTAACCGCTGTTTTTGTTTCAAACAGTCCAAGAAGGGTGGAGCCAAACCGGACAACCTGGCTGCGAAGGAGGCTGAGCTGAAGAAGAAGGAGGCTGAGCTTGCGGCCAAGGAGAAGGAGTTGCAGCGCCTGCAGATTCAAATCCAACAAGCTGGCGGATCCATCCCCACTGGTACGGCCACACAACATTCACTAAGCGCTGAAGTGGCGCGGTCATCATCCAGCTCAAATCTGTCTTCGCATGTTGAACCATTATATTTATATTGTGTTATGTATGTGTTATGTGGGATGATGTGGGCCGTGCTGGGCAAAGTTGGGAGGCTGTGCGGACGTGCGAGGAGTGCACCAGCAAGCAGATGTGGCCGGCATACTCATTTTGAACGTGCATGCGCAGGGCCACCCAAGAACTACCCGCGGTGCTGCCCCATGGTGCGCCACAACATCAAAGAGGACATCCCCGACAGTATGAAGTCAACTGTGGGTTTTGCATACATCGCCTATCTGGTGAGTCGGTGCAGCACGGGTGTAGCGTTTATAAAGCGCAGCATGCAGTCAAGCTGGCAGTCCCTGCCAGCCTCAGACCGCATGGAAGGGTCTGTGCATTGTGGTGAACTTTTGAGGCGGTATGTTGAACTTTGGTCATGCATGCATGTTGCCCATTTGACCAGAGTTCCCACGAGTGCAAATGCCTCCTGTTCCATACAGTCCTATGATGACACAATTACTTGGACTCACCCCTGTGAGGTGCAATGCTTGAACTGGGCTGACGTGAAGCTTCTTGAGAGTGACATCCGTTTAAGTTATGCTGTGCTGGCGCAGGGTCTGGTGCTGTGCACCATCTACAACATGATTGCAGTCACGGTTTCGCTGATTGTGACGGGGGGCTGCACCACCGGATTCTTCTTCTCATGTGCGTACGGCGCTTTGCTTTTGCTTTTCCTGTGAACGTTTCTTATTATGCAGCAACTGTCTGAATGTTGGCATGCCTGTTGCAGTGATCTACATGGTTGCCATCCCCCTGGGCTGGCTTCTGTGGTACGGCCGCGTCTACAACGCAGCAAAGAGCGATGGCACCTTTGGATTTGTGATCTTCTTCCTCGTCTTCTTTGCACACCTTATCTTCTGCATCTGGAGCGCCGTTGGTAAGCCAGTGCACCACTAGCGCTCGTTGTTGGGCAACATGTCTGGGCGGCCCATGTCGTTACTGCCATTTCAAAGTAATACCAGACTGGGCCATGTCGTAATACCAGACTGGGCCCATGCCAGACTGGGCCCATGTCGTTACTGCCATTTCAAAGTAATACCAGAATTAAGTGTCTTGCTGTGACGCATTGTTTTTGTTGCAGCACCTCCCCTCCTGGGCGCACAATGCTCACATGCTGGCTTCATCTACGGTCTGTCCAACATGGGCAACCTTGTGGTTGGCGTCATGTACCTCATTGGTGGCGGCCTGTGGACGCTGGAATCTATTTGGTCACTGTGGACCCTGCAGGCGGTTCGTGCCATTCTTCGCCATGTGCCGACAGTCCTAAAGAATGCACATTATGAGCCATGTGTGCACTGTTGTGACCGACAGACAATCATACCCTGCCATGGGGATCACCAGGCTGCCTGCATGCGTTGCGGTGAAATGCATCCACTCACAATCTTACCTACTGTTGATCGGTGTGGGTGGCTGCATGCACCCTTGTGCCAGTATGCCTGCTGTGCCTCTGGATCCACGTTGCGATTGATGTGCATGGCTGGGCGCAGGTGTACCGCTCCTTCCGCGGCAACAAGGGGCCAGAGCGTGTGCAGGGCCAGGTCCGCAGCAGTGTGACCCAGGCTGCCCTGGCACGTGTGGTGTGAGCGCCGATTGCGCTGTAATTGCTGAGGTCGATGGTGTGCGCTCAGCTTCAAGGGTTTCGTGACAACCCTGTGCAGCGCAGCGAAGGCGGATGCGTGTGGCTGCTGTTTCATGGGCCATGACCTGGGTGGGGTTTGTGGGGCGCAGATGGGACTGCGGGGAAAGTACGTGACCATCAGCTCAAAATTGGCGCCAGCTGTTACATAACAATATGTACTTCACGGACATGGTGGCGTTGGACACACAGGGCATGCACTCCAGGCGTGCATTTTTGCCCGGAGCGCAAGGTGCATGCAGAAAATCTTAAGGTTTTATCGCCCAGAGCATCAAGGCTGCAGATTGCTGCTGGAGTGTTGACAGTTTTAAACTTTGATTAGGCCACTGCTCAGTTTCAAACATCTCTATTTACTAGGCTTTGGCAGTACCTGTAGCAACATCGCTTCAAACTGGGTATCCTGGGGGTGGGTGCGGGATACTGGGCAGAACACATGTGTATGCGGTCTCATCGCAGTGAATACAAGGTGGGCGATGCACTTTAATGCTCACCTGACAGTGGTTGTAATATTGGGACGTGCGTCGTTGCATACCAGCTGACCGGGACCACCGTGTCAGGACAACGCAAAATGCAAACGCAGTAAGTTGTGGCTACTTGCCCAACAGCTGCACTCTGCCATCAGTTTAGAGTGCGTGATCCAGCTGTTTCTCAGCTTGCGTTGAGCACTCACATGTCGCAACAAGGCGGCGTTGATCAGGATACGTTGATGTCTTGTTTACAACTTGATGAACTGCTCTTTCGCTGAAAATATTATTACTGCATGATGGTCTGCTTGGGTAGGAATATAAAGCACCAGCAGTGTGAACAAACGGACATAGGATACAGGGGTGTTGGCACGCTATTCGTTGTTCCTATAGTATAGAGTCTACCTACGTTGCAACGCCGTTATTTTCGACAGTGAGCTGATCATGGGTGCATAGGGTGATCATCATCCCAAGCGTCAGTACACACCAGCACTACCGTGGCAATGGCAGTAAACTCGCCAGACGCGTTGTACATTGTGCTGGCGGTGGTGCTTGCGTCGTGCCTGTTGGAGGCGTTAACTTGGCAGTTTGTGTACAAGCGTGCGAACTTCAAGAGTTTGAAGGACTCCTATGTACGAACTGCCAAGAGGCTGGAGACCTTGAAGAATAAGTCACACAAGAAGAAGAAGGAAGAGAAGTTGCAAAAGCTCCTTGTGGATGGTTCAGCCACGAAGGACATCAACTGGGTCCGTATGTGGCAAGGAGGACTGGTGGGTGGCCACCAGACATATGCATGCATTGCAAGTTGTGTGGTTGAAAACATCTCCTTGCAGCTCGTTTCCAACGATGATCCAATTACCCAATTTTCCTCTACTGCAGACGATTGTCACCATGGGGATCTTGTACAGGCTCTTGAGCATGAAGTAAGTTTTGATGCATGATGTGCAATGCATGCATGCATGCATTGATGATTACTGCTTTCTGCTCTAGTGCTGCTTTTTGCAAGCGTCTGCCGCTGAGGATCAAGGTCATAACACTCTATTGTCACAGGTATAACGGAGTAGCGGTGGCCAAGCTGCCCTTTGAGCCGTTTAAGATGCTTCAGGGCATGACCCATCGCGGTGTGGACGGAGATGACCCCACAGACTGCTCCTTTGCTTTCATCTTCATGCTGAGTCAGACTTCCATCCGCGTCATTTTCTCCAAGTACCTTGACCTGGGCCTGCCACGGAACCTGATCAACAACGCCTACAACCAATTCAGCGAGAAGTATGGCATCAACAAGATGAACTGAGAGTACCCAGCTGGGTGGCAGCCACTGCCGCAATTTACCTTCAAACTCTGCAAGGGCTGTGCATCTGAGATCTTGACACCTGCTTCAGCTGCCATCATACACCACCCGGTTGAAGCGGAAGGCCAGGGGGGCGGCTAGGGTTGCCGCTGGTTTGCCGGGCTTTGCAAGCAGCAGGGATGGGAAACAGGTTAGCTATGCAGTGAGTGGTTTTCTGGGTTTCGTGATCTGTGTAGGGATGAATGTTGCCATTTCCCTGGACAACTTAGGCCAGGCATTCTGCACGAGTGCCCGAGGGTGGACGGGTTGGCAGAGGTAAAACACTGCACAGTCAACCTGTGTACACTGTAAGTTATTACAGAACGATACAAATATTTGTGAACAACTTGTCATGTAACAAACCCTATCGGCGAAGCGCATGGCAAGTTGCAACCAAGGCAACCGCACTGCAGGGATCAATCACCCCCCTTCACTGATAGGTTCAAAAGCTTGCTCCCTTACTGGTTCACGCTGCACAACTTGACCTCATGTTTGTAGGGTGTGCTCAGGTTTCTGATGTGCCCACAAACAGCGCAAACATGCCTCGTCGCACTGAGAGGGATTGTGATCGGAGGCCAAAGTCCTCGCCATAGGCTTGCTCGAGGGCGTCCAGCGTGTTGTAGGTGAGCATTTGCATTGCCTTCCTGTCACTGGGGAACCTCAAGCCCTGCATTAAGAAGACAAGTGTTGCTTGCACTATGTGCCAAGAGTCAGCACGTTTCCCCTTGAAGCAGACAGAACATTGGCCCTGCATTGGTGCATACCTGTGGCTCACTCCCGATTGGGCTAGTGCCGTTCTGCTTCTCAACACGCAGTTGAAATAGCTCGTCATGCGGTTCGGTTGCCATGGAATTCGCTGCGCGCAGCCTGTCGTTGCGCTGCGCTTCTGAGAGTTCCTGTAATTGCCCTGAGATTGTGCTGCACAAAACCTCGAATTCATTGAGCATACCCCCAGTAGTGTTGCACATACCTCCGAATGTGTTGATTATGCCTGTGTGCGTCCCCTTTCTTTCTTTCTTGATTCCCCTTCCTTGGCCTCCCCCTCCTCCTTGGCCTCCCCCTGCGTCAAGAAGCAAGTTGGAGCGAAAGGTGACTTGGACCAACAACAAATGGGGTGTTGCAACTCACTGTGGCACACTCCCACTCCAAAAAGCCAACGTACCTCCAGCTTTGACCATGTTTCTAGCTGCTCCTGCCAGCTAGCGATGAACTACCTGATTTATCACGCCTGCAACAGGAGACCACACACACTCATCACGTGGATGGTATCAAGAGGAATGCCTGAAACTTGAAAAGTATAAAAGCACGGAGTAGTTGTTTGGCACTGCAGTGCCGCATTGCAGTGGGACCAACTCCTACCACCAGGGTGTTAATATATAGGAGTTCCTGGTTTATATATGACCACAATACTGCTACCATATGTGGTGGGTCATGCCCTGAAGCACGCTGGAAGCACGTGTGTAAAGGCGTTCTGAGTACCTCTACAGACTTGGGAGTGCGCCTAAATTTGGAAAGGGCATGCATACTTACGGTTCCTATACTTGATGGCAACGGGGTTTGGGCCATATTGGAGGTAGCTCATTTGAACATAACAACTGGGGCAACAAACACTTGTCGGCAGCACTTGACAGGTGGGTAAAATAGATGAAAAAGGAGCCAGGAGGATTCTACTGTCAAAGAAAACGAGAAGGTTACTGCCCAGCAAAAACTATTTCAGTGCCAGTCACTGCACAAACAAGGCCTTCTGTGCTCCAGCAGCGAGCAGATCGTTCCTCCATCACACCTCACTTGGTCTTTGGAGAGCGTGGAGAAAGCACACCGAGCCTTGGTTGCTGCACCACCCGTGCCGTCGTCCCATGGCGGACACCGAGGAGCCCGGCATCCCACTGGTGCCTGGCAAGGCACCAGGGTTCGACTCAGACCTGTATGGAAGCGCCACAGGGGACCGTTATGCGGGCTACGATATGTCCATCCCAGTTGGGGAGGATGGGGGCGATGGGTTGGACGACCGGGAACGGGCCATGGCAAGGTACGTTTTGGCGTTGCATAGTGCATGCATATGGGCCATCATGCCCTCCTTCTGGTTTTTGCTTGCAAGCAGGAGCCACGGACAGCTTGATGACGCTGGTTTTCCACTGCAGTAAACTGGCTTCCTTCTCCGCGCCCAAGAGCGTCCTGAACGACCTGCCAGTGGGGGAGGTGGATGACCAGGGCTTTGCCCGGCCGTCCCGAATCATAGACCGGGAGGACGACTACAGGAAGCGGCGGCTGAACAGGGTAATCTCCCCGGACCGCAACGATGCGTTTGCCATGGGGGACAAAACCCCAGACGGGCGGGTGCGGACCTATGCTGATGTCATGCGGGAGCAGCAGCTGGCCAGGGAGAAGGACAACACCCTTGCCAACATCGCAGCCAAGAAGCGGGCAGAGGAGGAGGAGCTTGAGGCTGCCAACCTGGACAAGCCCACCAAGGCATCAGCTGGTGCAGCCCCCCTGCCCCCACCCCCGGCAGCTGTTGGGGACAAGCGCAGGAACCGCTGGGACGCAACCCAAGACGCCGATGCGTAAGCCACGGCACCCTACTGTGCACCTTGCGGCCTTCCCTGTTGATGTGCTGTGGAAGCAGCTGCAGCACTAGTTTTACAGCAACGCAATGCATACACATCAAGCCCATATCAGCCCAGCTGTAATAATCAGTCGCACAGTGCCACAGTCAGCCATATACCAAAGAGGGATGCACTGCCACCACCAAAGCACCACATACATGCACACACACTACCCTCACGCACCAACACACTGCCCTAAACCAGCCACCCACCCTCAATTACCCCTTTGCACCACCTCACCCACCGCCCACCTCCCACAGGAAAAAGGCAAAGTCGTCCGACTGGGACGCGGTGGAGGCCACGCCAGCTGTCAGCCGATGGGACGCGACACCTGGCGGCGCCACACCCAGCGCCACACCGGGCCGCTGGGATGCGACACCTGGCGCAGGCTCCCGCTGGGACGCCACCCCTGCTGCGGGTGCCACGGGTGCCACGCCCAGGCGAAACAGATGGGACTCAACGCCGTCTGCGGTACGCAACCTGCAGCATACCCTTTTTGCGTAAATAAATGAAGCACAGCTCAGGTACTGGGCATTTTACCTTCTAGAAGCAGAGAGAGGGTGTGGAGGGGGAGCAAATGCACAGGACCTTATTGCACCGCAAGTAGGACATCTTGCACACCGCAAGGGAAAACTGCAAAATAAAATATTAAATCTTAGGGTAGACGTCCATCACAACCCTGCCTGTTATGCACCTAAACCAGGGTGTAACAGCGCCAACAGACAAACATCATATGCAAACCGCTGCGCATTGCTCCTAACCCTCAGCTTGCATCTTACACGCGCTCCCCTGTGTAGGTTGAGCCAGGCTCGACACCGGGCTGGGGTGGCGGCGCCACGCCTGCCGCAGTGGGCGCGACACCCACACCAGCCCGCGGGCGGTCGAGGTGGGATGAGACCCCTGTGGGGGCAGGGGGAGGGGCCGGCGGCGGCGGTGGGCAGGCGCAATATGGGGCCACTCCCATGGTTGGCGCCACGCCCATGATGACGCCAGGATTCGGTACGCTGGCCCCCTCCCACGCACACCAATGATGCCTAGCTGGCCTGATTCACCTTAGTCAAGGGGTAGCTGCACATGGGTGAGCATCGCTGTGATGAGGGCGCATTTCCAGCCATGGACTATTCTCAGACATGCTTTTGTCACTGTATGTGCCCTACCCTTTATGGCAATATGCATTACAAACCCTAATAACCTGGCATGGCTTGGACTGCTTATTTGGCTGGAACACGTGCAACTGACTAAATACCATGGCGTGGCAGGCAAGTACCTCTCATCCCTACCTAATTACGGAGGGCATTGATGGGTATGAAGGTGTTTTTTCCTGACAAAGGTTCTACCCCCTTGCAGGCGTGACCCCCATGGGCGGCATGGGCATGGAGACCCCCAGCCCCTCCTCGATGCAAAACGTGCCCCTCACCGCCGAACAGTACCAGTCCATGCGCTGGGAGCGAGAGATCGAGGAGCGCAACAAGTTCCTGTCAGACGAGGAGCTAGACACCATGATGCCCACAGAGGGGTACAAGGTGCTGGAGCCGCCCGCGGGCTACGCCCCGGTCCGCACCCCGGCCCGCAAGCTGATGGCCACGCCCACGCCCATTGGAGGTACCCCACTGTACCAGATCCCTGATGAGGACCGGGGCCAGATGTTTGATGTGCCCCAGGCGCTGGAGGGGCTGCCTGACCTCAAGCCCGAGGATCACCAGTACTTTGGCAAGCTGCTCAAGGTGCGGGGTCGGGTCAGGGTGGAACGGTTAGGGTTTTGTGGCGCCAGGGTGCAGTCGATAGGGAATTCAAGCGCAGGTTTTGGGGATTGACAGCGCATTGGGGAGCCGCTGCATTGCATCCCTTTAGTATTATATGCTCCTCAAAGGTGCCCGATTTCTGCGCCCCAGCATATTCTGATCATCACATGTGGTTGGAGCGTTGTTATACAACGCCTAACCCCTCCGTAAGAGGATGAAGACCCTCAACCCTAGCCCTAACCCTCAACCTACCTCCCCCAAGAAGGTTGATGAAAACCCTAGCCCTCAACCCTACGCCCTGCCTTCCCCCAGGAGGTGGACGAGAACGAGATGACTGGGGAGGAGGCCAAGGAGCGCAAGATCATGAAGCTGCTGCTCAAGGTGAAGAACGGCACCCCCCCGCAGCGCAAGTCCGCCCTGCGTCAGCTCACAGACAAAGCCAGGGACTTTGGCGCTGGCCCGCTGTTCAACCAGATCCTGCCGCTGCTCATGTCGCCCACACTGGAGGACCAGGAGAGGCATCTGCTGGTCAAGGTCATCGACAGGGTGCTGTTCAAGTGAGTGGGCGGTGGGAGTGGGTCGGTGGGTGTGGGGGGGAGGCGTGGTGCCTCGGCCATGGGTGGGGAGGGGCGCGTGCTGCTGTGTGTGTATTCTCATCCTTGGCACCATTTGAAGTGTCGGCATGTGTGGTCATCAACACGATATGGTTGGCGTGGATGTGGGTTCAGCGACACTTGTGTAGTGGATTGTCACAACGTCAGGTGCACAGGGGTGCCATTGCTGCCTCCCCAGTCCCCGTCGAACCCCAAGTAAAATCCCTAGGGCTTTGAACCCTAAACCCTACCCCCCCACCCGCAGGCTGGACGAGCTGGTGCGCCCCTTTGTGCACAAGATCCTGGTGGTCATCGAGCCCCTGCTGATTGACGAGGACTACTACGCGCGCGTGGAGGGGCGGGAGATCATCGCCAACCTCTCAAAGGCAGCGGGCCTAGCCACCATGATCGCCGCCATGCGCCCCGACATCGACAACATCGATGAGTACGTGCGCAACACCACCGCGCGTGCCTTCTCGGTGGTGGCCTCGGCGCTGGGGATCCCCGCGCTGCTGCCCTTTTTGAAGGCGGTGTGCCAGAGCAAGAAGTCGTGGCAGGCGCGGCATACAGGCATTAAGATTGTGCAGCAGATTGCCATCCTCATGGGCTGCGCGGTGCTCCCCCACCTCAAGTCGCTGGTGGACATCGTCAAGCACGGGCTGGTGGACGAGAACCAAAAGGTGCGGGGTTTAGGGTTTACGGTGTAGGGCTGATGTTGCAGGCAAGATGTGCCATGGCATTGGTTTAAGTAGCGCATGCTCATGTCGCTTTCAAATCCTGCTGACGAACCATTCAGGGATGCAAGGACAGGGTGAAGTGGGTAATGCCTGTGCAAGGCTTGCTGCTAATTTAGCTGTACCGTTGGAATGTATGCAAGTATTACGACCTGCTGACACGCACACCTGCCCCACCCCTAGGTGAAAACCATCACTGCGCTAACGGTGGCGGCCTTGGCGGAGGCGGCTGCGCCCTACGGCATTGAGAGCTTTGACGACGTGCTGGAGCCGCTGTGGAAGGGGATTCGGCTGCTGAGGGGCAAGGTGCTGGCGGCGTTCCTCAAGGCAATTGGTGCGTGGCGGTGATTGGGAAGGGGGGTTGGTGGCGCATGCTGGTGGTGGTTACGTGGGGTGTGTTAAGGGGGATCCCAGTGATGGATAGGGGTGGGGAAGAGGTATAAGGGGCCGCTGGAGGTGTGTGAGCTGGTGGGAGGGGGTTGGAGTGGACCGGCGTTGCAGGGTCTGGTTAGAGCTTAGGATTGTCTCCACCCAGTAGCGATGTCATCACATTGCACACCTTGCCTGAAGACACTGAAACCCTGGCTGCACCCTAACCCCCCCCCCTCCCCCTATTCCCCAGGTTTTATTATCCCCCTGATGGACGCCATGTACGCCAACTACTACACGCGCGAGGTGATGGTCATCCTGGTGCGAGAGTTCCAGACGCCGGATGAGGAGATGAAGAAGATCGTGCTAAAGGTAGGGGGCAGGAGGCTGGGGACCTAGGCCATTCTGTTCGTTATCTACAGTTCTTGCCCTTAAAGGACAGTTTGTTGTTCAAATGCATTCCAGCAGCACATGCAGATGGCAATCGCACCGTGCAGTCTGCGCTAACCAGAACTGCCTTGGCAGGCGTTTCATGGCTAGGCTCTGTACATATCTGTTATCCCTGGGCTAACGTCATGTGAGTACATGCTTATTTTCTGTCTTCATTTCTTGCCACCAGGTTGTGAAGCAGTGCGTGGGCACCGACGGCGTTGAGCCCGACTACATCCGCGCAGAGATCCTGCCTGAGTTCTTCCGCAACTTCTGGGTGCGGCGCATGGCGCTGGACAGGAGGAACTACAGGCAGCTGGTGGAGACAACGGTGGAGATTGCAAGCAAGGTGCGAAAACCCTAATGAAAAAGCTACTTGAACCCCTAAACCCTAGATGGTGTGACCAGCTGGTGGAGATTTCCTGCAAGGTGTGGGGCTGGAATTCTATTGGGAAAACGCCACTGAACTCCTTAAAAGCCCTAGATGGTGTTGTCAGGTATCTGTGGAGCATGGTACATTGCATGAACTGTGCAACCAATTACGATGCCACAGTGAATGCAACGTAAAACAGGTTGTGAACCCTGGCTCCCACCCCACCCTCTACCTCTGAGAGAGCACTTCGTGCTTGCACTTGGCTCCCTGGGTGCCCTACTGTTTTGGCATGCCCCCCACTCCTGCTCCTCATCCCCACCCGCCCATTCCCCAGGTTGGCAGCGCCGACATCATCTCTCGGGTGGTTGAGGACCTGAAGGACGAGTCGGAGCCCTACCGGCGCATGGTCATGGAGTCGATAGACAAGGTGGTGCAGGCGCAGGGCACAGCCAACGTGGATGCGCGGCTCGAGGAGGTGCTCATCGATGGCATCCTGTACGCCTTCCAGGAGCAGGTGTCGGATGACGCCAACGTGATGCTCAACGGGTTTGGGACGGTGATCAACGCGCTGGGTGAGTGGTGGGGAGTGTGGGGGGATCGTGTGTGGGGGATTGGGGATGGTGATCGCTGTGATGTGCCTGTACTGACAAACCCTGAAGCCCCTCTTCATAGAAAACAGCAGAATGAAACAGAAGAAGCATGTTGCAAAATGGATGATGTGTAGCCTGCTGCGGCAGCCTGACTCGCATTCGATGTTCCTCTCATTGCGCGGTGGACCTGATGCACTCCTCTCATCATTCTTGGATGCCTTGTTGAATAGGCCCCCCTCCAACAGGCCTATTCCCTGTCTTGGAATAGCGCCCTTGCATCCCTTCCTCCCTCTCACACTCAAACCCCTCCCCTCCCCTCCCAGGCAAGCGCGCCAAGCCCTACCTGCCCCAGATCTGCGGGACCATCAAGTGGCGCCTGAACAACAAGAGCGCAAAGATCAGGCAGCAGGCCGCGGACCTCATTGCGCGCATTGCGGTGGTCATGAAGGTGAGGGTTTTGGGGGGATTTGCAGGTCATGTTTGTATGCATTGCCGTCATCACTGAGGCGAAGGGGGAACCGGGGGGTGCATGCGGAGGGGCCCATGCTGGTGTGCATTGTCCACGTGACTTGCAACACCTCGCAACCCTCGCTCACCCAGATTATCACCCCACCCGCACACTAACCCTGCCGTGTGACGCATCCGCCGTTGACCTGCATTGCCCACTCGCGCGCCACCTTCTGGCCTTACATTTGAAAAGCCACCCACCCACTCCCCCTCCCTCCCCTTGCCCCAGGCGTGCGACGAGGAGAAGCTGCTTGGCCACCTGGGTGTGGTACTGTACGAGTACCTGGGGGAGGAGTACCCCGAGGTGCTTGGCTCCATCCTGGGTGCGCTCAAGTCCATCGTGAACGTGGTGGGCATGACCAAGATGACGCCGCCCATCAAGGACCTGCTGCCGCGACTCACGCCGGTGCTCAAGAACAGGTGGGGGTGGCGGAGGGGGCGGTGCTGTGATGGTGGGTGGTGGATTGCCTGACAGAGGATGTTGCCGGCCATCCACGGAAAAATTAAATAGCTTGTATATCGGACCCCATTTCTTCATGCTAAGTCCCTGGAGTGCCTCTGCTGTATTGAATGTACTTTACTTTACTTGTGTTTGGCTGTTAACCCCTCGCACCCTCCTCATTACCCTAACAAAACCCCTACCCCATCCACGCCTTTGCAGGCACGAGAAGGTGCAGGAGAACTGCATCGACCTGGTGGGGCGCATCGCGGACAGGGGCGCAGAGTTTGTGCCTGCGCGTGAGTGGATGCGGATCTGCTTTGAGCTGCTGGAGATGCTCAAGGCGCACAAGAAGGGCATCCGGCGCGCCACCGTCAACACCTTTGGCTACATCGCAAAGGCAATAGGACCCCAGGTGGGTGGATCAAAGATCAGTAAATGGGAATCACAGCGCCAGGATAGACCTGCCTGGGCATGCTGGCTCATCTGGCAATGTTGCTAGAGTGTCCTTGCATGTAACGGCAGCGCGTGATTTGCCAGGATCTTTTCAACCAGTGCTGTGTGCCCTGGTACCTTCCCGGTGCATCGCCATGACCCACACCCGACATCACACACCCCACCACCCTGCTCAAGCTCCTCTAGGTTTCACATGCACCACACCTATCCACCCGCTCACACACCCTACTCCCTCACATACCCCACCCTACATACTCACACCCCCCACCCCTTCACCTCCCGCAGGACGTGCTTGTGACCCTGCTGAACAACCTCAAGGTCCAGGAGCGCCAGAACCGCGTGTGCACCACTGTGGCCATTGCCATTGTGGCGGAGACCTGCTCCCCCTTCACGGTGCTGCCTGCGCTGATGAATGAGTACAAGGTGCCCGAGCTGAACGTGCAGAACGGGGTGCTCAAGGCGCTGAGCTTCATGTTTGAGTACATCGGGGAGATGGGCAAGGACTACATCTATGCGGGTGGGTTGCAGGGCCCTGTGGGGTGGTCGACCTATTAGCCATGTGGGAAATGAATGATGCAATGTACAGTAACTTGATCCTTGCAGCTTCTACCCTGGTTTAGCACTGAATCAAGAGTGTGGTAGTGCATTTCACGCAAACACAGTCAGGTTAGTCAGCATTGCACATGCGCTTTGCATGTGATGCTGTAGGTACGTACTGGAGTATGTATGCTGGTGTTCCTTGACATGCGATGATCACATGAAAGCCGCTGACGCCAGTTTGCTCCTCCTGCAGTTGCCCCCCTGCTGGAGGACGCGCTCATGGACCGCGACCTGGTCCATCGCCAGACCGCCGCCAGCGTGGTCCAGCACCTGGCGCTGGGCGTGGCGGGCCTGAGCTGCGAGGACGCGCTGCTGCACCTGCTGAACTACGTGTGGCCAAACATCTTTGAGGTGTCGCCGCACCTGGTGCAGGCGGTGACGGGGGCCATCGACGGGTGCAGGGTGGCGCTGGGGCCGGCCATCGTGCTGCAGTATGTGCTGCAGGTGCGGAGGGTCCCCCTGCATGTTTGGGCTCTGGGTTCTCCCCTGTCTTGCATCTGCATCCTTTCTGATGTGCGGATGTGTTTCGGGGCTTCACCATCTTGACATGCATGATTCGGGTGATGGGTTATTATTGCAGTTGTGATTGTTGATTGTAAATAATTTTGTACTTTTGCAAGTGCCATTTACAGTAGTAAGTATAATATGAAACATGGCAATCATTGTGACGGTGATTGTGTGTGGTGCAGGGTCTGTTCCACCCTGCGCGGCGCGTGCGTGAGACCTACTGGAAGCTGTACAACAACCTGTACATAGGGGCGCAGGACGCGCTGGTGGCCAGCTTCCCGCGCCTGGAGGATGATGGGATCAACACATACACGCGGCACGAGCTGGATGTGTTTGTGTGAGGGGAGGAGGAAGATTGGGGGGGGAGAAGGGCGCTTTGCTGAGGGAGGATCCAATGCGGTGGTGCAGCTAGGGTTTATACCCTAATCCTGCAGCTGTGTGTGCGGCGGGGGAGGATGGGTTGGGTTGGGTAAGGGTACTGGCGCTGGTGTAGTACTCATGGGTTACTGGGACGGGCATTTGGGGGACCCTTTTTAGCCGTTGATTTGAACATTATCAACCTTCGACCTAGAAAAGGTCAGGAGGTTATGGGGACGGGGCATTAATGGGCAGCAGCGTGGGCATGGGATCGGTTTGCTGCCACTGCCACTTCGCATATCACGGGGGGGTTGGGATGATCATTCAGGGCTCCGTGGTGCGCGGCTGTGAGTTAAAAAAAAAACTGCTTTCCATGCAGTTGAAGTGCTGCATCTGATTTTTAAGATCAATCTTTTTTTAGCGCAGTGCACTGCTAGGGTCAGCGAGATGCAATCATTGATACCCATGAGAGGCAGAGCTGGGTGCCTGTGCCATGCTACCAACTAGTTTACAAAATTTACAACTTGCATGTTCCACTCAGTGGCTCAGTTGAAAAATATTTCCAGTACACTACGTGATGATTTTTCTGTGGACAGCCTGTCAGTGAGCGTCCTATTGTAATCAATCAATTGCCCCATGCGAGTGTCAACATACCCAATGATTGGTCACCAAAATTTCAACTGCTACCGAGGCAGCAACAGGCCGGCAATTGATGAACATTTGACAGGTCACCTTGGCAGACTCTTGCTGTCAGCCAGTGAGTAACCTTGCCTGGCATTGTTTCTCAGTCCTGAGTGCGCGCTGCTGCAGTGCCTGGGCCAAAGCTGCTACAGTGCAGTCCAGAGTGGCCAGGACTGTGCAGACACTTGTCAATAATCATGAATACAATGTATTCATGCTCTGATGTCATCAGATCATCACGATTATCGTATCATACGGCAATTATGCATCTTTATTAGCTACTAGCAACTTGGCAACTAAGTTTGACATTTGCGCCCCAACTAAGTTTGAGAGTTGCACCCGCTGCTGACAATGTGGCCCAAACAAGCAGGGCCATGGACTGGGCAGTCACAACTCTGCCTTCAAACGGTTACCGGCACTGTCTGCTGCTGCAGGCACGATGACAGTGCCTGCCTTCCTTGCTGCGCCCAGCTGCTCATCATGAACCTTGCCTCCAGGCTGCTGTTGCTCCTGCTCACTGCTGGTTTGCTCAGCTTCAGCAGGCCCCCCATCCTCTCCCTCCGCCCCCAGCTGCCTCCCCAGCACCTGCTCTGCTTGCGCCATCAGCAACCTGCGCAATACACATATTCAAATCAAATGAGCAAATGGATAATCACGCAGTTGGTCCGTGAACAGACGCGTTGGGTGAACGGAGTCAGGAAAAATAAGAAAATACAATAAAATTAATATCTACGCAGCCTGTAGTCAGCAAAGAGGATTCAATAGCAACCTGCGCAGCTGGACAGTCATCTCCCGCAGCGCCCTCCCGGTGCTGCTCTTGGGCAGCGCGCACTTGTCCCAACCGGGGTCCAAATCCAGCTTGATGGGGTTGGATGCGTTGCGAATGTTGTAGATGTTGCCGCTCACCCTCCCCACGTAGTCCCCCTTGATGTTGACGTACCAGCGCCCGTCGATGACGTCCATGGTGCTGAGGCTGGTGCCGCGCAGCTGGGTGAAGCCCTGGTCCTCTGAAAACCTGGGGAGTGGATCAGGGTTTAGGGTTGATGGTCTAGGGTTATGCAGCTGAGGTGGAGTTACCGCCAATCCTGGGGAGGCTGCGCTAAGTGGAATGGATGAAGGCCAAGAAGGATCATGCAGGCGGGTGGTGTGCCAAGAACTGAATTGGCATGGTGGCGGGGTAGATGCATGCAGCAGTCACCATCCTAGAACTGACTGCGCTTGTGGACGCAGTGCAGGGGGAAGCAATTGACATAAAACCAACAAGCCCATGCATGCCTGAAGTGTAGTGCAAGCGGCTGGCCCCTGTAGCTATGTACATGTATGTGAACTTTAGGGCCTACCAGCACAGGTCGCTTTGCCCCCTGTGCGCCCTTGTGAGGTCGTTGAGGCACAGGTTCCACTTGGCTGCCACCATGAGCACGCGGGAGCTGATCTTGGGGTGGCCAACAAAGTCTGACTGCACCTGCACAAGGATCTTGGTGGTCTGCACCTCAAGCCCACAGTCTGCCCTGCAGGCGCACACGCAAGGGGATCCATGGGTTGACCAAAGCACAGCGACAAGCGGGGCTGCAAAAACGCACTATGGAAGTGGTGGCAGAGAGATGGTACCCAGAGAAAGGCATGAGTGGCACAGGGTGATAGCAGGTTGCACCCTATGCAGCATGGGCTCCATCGCAAAGCATGTACCACCATGCAAACCTGGCGAGAGCTGTCAATGTACTGTTACCTGCAGCCAAATCTGCCCCAGGCAGGAAACTCCCACGGGTATTCACACTTGTTGTCCCCGCACACGGGGTCCTTCCAGGTGGGCTTCACAATCTTGTTGGCAATGTAGTCCAGGACTTCGGCGTTGCTCTTGAAGGTGGTGTGGAGACCACCGTCTGCAAGACGGTACACAGCCATAATCAGCCTACATACTCCAGAACACTCCAGTGGACTTGATAATCAGCTCTCAGACACTACAGCATAGGTGTCTGTGTGACCAATGGCAACCACTCAGTAGGGCATGCTTGGTTGTGGTATGGAGCAGGCATGCTGTACCTGGAGCAAGGGCTTGGCGCAGGGTAGACACCACCTCGCCCACGTTGTACGCGCTGGCTTGGAGGTAGAGTACCGCAAGGTAGGCTGCGACAAACAGGCTGTAGAGCAGCACGTTCCTGTAGTTCCTCTGTGTTTCAACAGCCTCGACCAGCAGCGCCTGCACAGCTCTCGCTATCTCCTCGTTGGTGGGTGCTGGCTTTGTGTACGCAGGTGGTGGCGTTACGTCGTTATTGGCTGCTTGCAGGGACCTCCTGTGGCCAAGTATGCTGCCTGACCGCCCGCTGACGTTGTATTGGAAGCCTGTCGAGGTGCCTGTGGCTGCTTGGTCGTCACGCAGCAATGGGCTCCTTGTGGGCGATTTCCTTCCGGAGGTATCTCCTGTCCCGGCCCTGATCTCCCAGTTATGGTCCTCACTGTCCTCCATCGGACACCAGTTTTGTTTGGGCAGTTACTCAACGCCCCGCACGCTGACTTACAGGTTAATGGTGCCTACACTGTTTTCTGTCTTGAAACACCGACTCGGCACGCAGACCACCCGTGGCATCTGAGGGATGGGGAGTCACGCGGTTTAGATTCAGTGTAAAACTGTTTGGGGGGTGCAGAGAGAGGCTGTCCATCTGATGTGTATATGCATGCCGATACTCGGCATGCCCCGAGGCATGTGCACTCCACCCAGTTGGAAGGGCCAACCAAGACGTGCACACTGTTTCTCTATGCATCCATGGAAACAACTGCCATACTGTACGTTACAGCGTCCTCTGTGCTTTCCTGCACCCCAGTCTTCAGCCAAGAGCAAGACTGTATCAGGGGAGGCGAGTTTTGTTGACCGTACCCCCCTTGATGTGTCTGGCAGCCACTTGCATGCATTGTGCCGTCGCAGATTGATGGCAACCTCTATCAGGCGTGCCCAGGTGGATGCCTGCTGTATTGTGCTATACTAGGCAATATACTAGTTTTGACAGCAGTGTCTTCGAGATATCCTGTGAGTGGCGACAATAGCGCAACCCAGAAGCATCGCTAGCTTCGTTGGCAAGTCAAGATGCCCAACGTCAAGAAGTCCGCCAAGCGAGTGATAAAGAAGGCCCCCACCAAGTTCAGCGCACCCACGTCTGACAAGCACCAAGGGGACAGGCATGGTGGCGACGATGACCACGATAGCTCAGACAGTGACTTTGAGGATGCTGAGGGCTACAGGAAGGGAGGCTACCACTCAGTGAAGGTTGGGGAGACCTACAAGAGCGGGCGTTACACGGTGCTGCAAAAGCTTGGATGGGGCCACTTCTCCACGGTGTGGTTGGTGCACGACTCAGTCACTGGGGGCAGGTCAGCCATGAAGGTGCAGAAGAGCGCCTCACACTACACCGAGGCCGCTGAGGACGAGATTGAGCTGCTGACCAGGATTAAAGACGGAGATCCCGACGGCCACCACCATTGCTGCAGACTCCTGGACCACTTCAAGCACTCTGGCCCCCATGGCACGCACATCTGCATGTGCTTTGAGGTCCTGGGGGACAACCTGCTGGCCCTGATCAAGCACTTCAACTACCGGGGGATCCCCATCCCAGTGGTCAGGAAGCTGAGCCAGCAGATCCTGGAGGGCCTGGACTACCTCCACACCAAGTGCGAGATCATCCACACCGACCTCAAGCCAGAGAACGTCATGCTTACCGAGACGCTGTTCCCCAGGCCCCTGGTGTGTATCGAGGACGTGCAGCTCCAGCTGGCAGCTTCCAGGGTGACGGCTGACGAGGAAGGCAGCTACGCCCCTAAGCAGCAGCAGCAGCTGTCCAAGAACCAGAAGAAGAAGCTGAAGCGGAGGCAGAAGAAGGCGGGGGGCAGCGACGCCACCAGCGCGGTCAGCGGGGAAATCGACTCGGATACAGAGCTGGCACCCAACGGCCAATCAGCAGCTTCAGCCGATCACAGCATGCCCCAGCAGGAGGCGGGCACCGCTGGGGACCATCCGCAGCCCCTCCCAGAGCTAGCAGGGCCCAGCCACGCAGGGTGTGTGGTTCCCCCACCGGCAGCTGCTCCCGCGGGAGTGGGTACGACTCGGGTGCCCGCGGGGGCCCCGCTGGTGGAGCGCATGTCTGAGGCCAACTGCAAGATTGTGGACTTTGGCAACGCCTGCTGGACCTTCAAGCATTTCACGGATGACATACAGACGCGCCAGTACCGCTCTCCCGAGGTGGGCACGGAAACCCTAAACCATAAACCCCGACAGCACTGACAACCACTGGCGTTGATCCCACCTGCTGCAGATCCCATGCATGTTTCCCGACCTCATGCTTGATGCACATGTGCGTGTGCGAGCCTTTCCATCGCACCACCACATACCAATAAATGTGTCATGATGAATGGGCGTTGTCATGGTGGCATGGGCAGGGACCATATCAGTGCGAATTTCCAAACCTACCCATCGCCACCTCCTCATGAAAGCACCATTCCCTCCAATCCATCCCTTCCCCCCCCTCCGTGCCCTCCCTCCTCTCCACACCACCACGCTCCCCTCCTGAAATCCCCACCACCGCTCCCACCCCAGGTGCTGCTAGGCGCCAAGTACGACTCCTCCGCCGACATGTGGTCCCTGGCATGCATGATCTTTGAGTTGGTCACGGGGGACTGGCTGTTTGACCCACGCAGCGGGCGGGACTATGAGCGGGACGAGGACCACCTGGCGCTCTTCATTGAGCTGCTGGGGCGCATGCCGTCGCGCATCAGCGCCACAGGTGGGTCACATGGGATGTAAACAAATGCATGCATATGTAACGGGAGCAGTCAGGTATTGCACAGAATCACTGGGTAATGGTGCACTCCAGGGTATATCATGGTAACAGGCAGCCTTGCACCATGTGTGGCTTACGAGATGAGAACCACCTGGCGGTCTTTGTGAAGCTGCTGGGGGCATGGCAACGCGTATCAGTTCCACAGGTGGGTCACGTGCGATACCCCCAGGTTGATGGTCAGGCATGCATAGCACCACAGGTTAGGCACATGGCGTCGCAGCGGGTATCCAGGCTACTATCCCAGCGTTCACAGCAGCATGGCGAGGGGAGTCACAAGGGCTGCAGTTAGACACATGTATGAACAGCAAAGTCTTGCATGGCGCAACAGGGTAGTTTTACCCCCACAACCACACTCACACCCCACCCACACCCAAACGGGTATCCAGGCTACCATGGAGGCTTGCACAGCCACCCACCACTCATTCATTATCCACCCCCTTGCACAGGCAAGTACGCGCGCAAGTTCTTCAGCCGCCACGGCGACCTGCGCCACATCAAGAAGCTGCGATTCTGGCCCATGGACCGGGTGCTGGTGGAGAAGTACAACATGCGGGAGGAGGAGGTGGTTGGAGGGGGTGGGGGGTGGGGAGGCAGGGGCAGGGGCAGATGCCGGGGGTGCATTACGCAGGGAGAGGAGGTGGGCGATAGTGGTGATGGTCTGGGGGGAAAGGGGCCTGATGCTGGTGGGGACGTACAACATGCGGGAGGAGGAGGTGGGTTAGGGGAATGGGGAAGATGCATATGCTGCCAGCACTGCGTGCGGCGGTTTGGCATCATCGTCTTCACAACAGGAGTGCATTGCGTAGGTCCCATGTTGGTCAATGCCTTACTGGAGCATGTACGACACGGGAGCTGGCATGAACTTCTGCTATTTTCTTAATCATAGTATGCAATTTTTTCTTCGAATGAGTTTGCGTAGAGCAAGGGCGGTGTTCTCCCCTGTCTGTCATGATGACTCGTGGCAAACACACCTCCGACAGCCTAACGAGGCGGGGTTGGCCCCATCGTAACTGTCCTCTTAGGCCTTTGTTATTATGCATCCATTCGGCTGCGATGGGGCATTAAATTGGCTGTGGCCATGCAGGCGCATGCCTTGACCTCCTTCCTGGTGCCCATGCTCAACTACATCCCTGAGAAGAGGGCCACTGCCAGGGAGATGCTGGCGCACCCGTGGCTGAGGGGGGAGGTGGCGGAGGGGGTGGGGGCTGGGGAGGCGGGGCCAGCGCGCAGGAGGGAGGGCAATGGGGGCGCAGCAGGTGGGTGGGCGCTGGCACCATGGGTGGAAGGAGCCGGGGGCGGGGGTTGCCTGTGCACTCTAGTAATGTTATATTGGGAATGGTTGGAGTGGGTGATTATCGCTAGGTGGATTAGGCCATGCCCAATGTCCCAAAGCCTTTCATCCTCGAGCTGCTGAAAGGTGGCGGGCAGGTAATACAAAGCCACGTCGCCCACAAAGTCTGCACCTTCACGCTACCCTTTTTGGGTATTGCACAAAATCCAAAACGATGGCAATTTGAAGGGCACAATACGTAACATAATAAGCCAGCTCTGTTATAGCTTGCAATTGTTTATGTGTTTCTCTCTTTGATTTTGAACACTTTGTGCAACCCGCAGGTCCCCTGGGTTCCAGCGGGCACCATCGCTCGGCCTCACCGTCACCCTGCAAGCGCATCCGCTCGGCATCCAATCGCGCCCCCACCAGCGGCGCGCAGCACAGCCCTAGCAGCAGCCCCGAGAAGGCCAGGCGCTGAGCTGGCGGGTGGTAGGGGTGGAACAACTCCATCGCCGTGTCAGTGCACGCAGCTAGCGGTGTGGATGGCGGCCCGTCGACTGAGCTTGTTGCGCCAGGAGCGGTGGGGCGATGGCAACCCCTGTGCGGGCCAGAAGCTACGGCATTATGGTGTGTGCTCTTGCGCAGCGTGCCACACTGCCCGCCATGAGCCAGGTGGCACCAGCAGTTATGGGGTTGTGATCATGACCCTGCTCAGTATCTGGGTACCAGCATGTGCTGTGCTTCCGCACGTTGGAGTACCTCATCCTCAATTTTTTTAAACCGCATAGGCATGCTGGTGAGTGCGGTTGCGAGCCATGTGGCGGACTGTGGGCGAGGGGCCCATAGCCTGCATTGCCATACAGTGGAGTGAGTGTTACAGCAGTAGCCTTAGACCCAGCCTCAGAGGGAAGGGAACGATTTAGTGTTAAGTATACTACGTACGGAACTACATTTTTGCTATGTTTTTTTTTGTCGAGTGTTGCACTGCAAGATTGAACTACGAAACACATAACATGCACTCAAAAGTTTTGCTCGGCCCGGGGCTGGTTTCAATCTGCAGTCTCGGTGTGCATGCATTCATGCCATTCTTTGCATCGGATGAGCCTAACAGGCTATGCCGCATCCGTGTTTGAACTTCAAGTTGAATTGTATTCATTCTGAAGCAGCGGCAGCAGCACTGATGGTATTGGGCCTGCCTATGATGCCGCAATCATGCATGATGCATGCGCATGCCATTGCAATTCACTGAGGCTGTAAGATAGGACTCCCTTGGCGGCAGGGGGATAATACCATTGCGGTGGGGGATAATACGATGATGCCATCATCGAGGCTCGGCCCAAACCCACAACAGTGGGCACTGCCGACCCATGATGGCACTGGGCCAGCAGCCAGTGTGGTGCTCCTGGGCGTGAAGTTAGTAAATTGCATCTCAGATGCCATCTGATAGCCCGGCTCCGAATCCCGAGAGACAATATTGCATTGAATTTCCCCACAATACCAACCCTCTGGGAGTCTCCTGGACTAGTGGGGCAGGGATGAATTTGAAGCGGCAACAGCGTCCCAGCATTGCAGCCTCATCGAGCCTGACAGGCCGACTCAGTGAGTCAGCTGCTGCTCCTAGCAATGAATTTGATGAGCCTCCTGAGAATCATCTCATGGTATTACATGCTCCTTGCCTAGCTGGCGTGCAAAACTGCCAAAACCTGGATCTCAGGCTACCTATAGCATCGTCATATTATAACTCCACCAAACCTTGGCAAAATAATAACGCTGAGAAAAAATGACTAGCTGCAGCACAAACTGTTTGAGGCTCATTGACAATGACAGCAGGGTTTCATGCATGAAGTTCATATTCCACATGGCTTGAGCTCACAGCACTGGGACCTTCCAAGTTGCAGCCCTTAGGGAGGCTATCCATTCCCATTTACTAGTGCCAAACATTGCCAAGCCTATAATAGTCATAGCATGCACAATGAAATCATTGTGTGCAGAGCCGTGATGAAAAAGACCTATAAGGGTGTGAATCATGCGCTGTGGCGTGCCCCGGCTGATATGTCCAATGCTGTGTTTGCCCTACATTGTAAAAAGGGACATGCAGTGCATGATACGATACTATGTTGCATCCTGTGCGCCTGAAACTCGACAGCGAGACAGGTGCCATTGTGCAACTATTTTATTGCCTCGCCATGCTGTACTCACATTGGAAAAAATCACTGTGCTGTTGCTGGCATTGAGCGACCTTGTGCGTCGCCCTTTGGTGCATGCACAGACTGCTCGTTGCCTACCTAGGGTCCTGAATGGGATCATCGTTCAGTGGAAAAGTGCCAAGCGGATATAAGCTACTGCCCTCAGACCAGCCCCCTCGAGGTTCAAAATATAAAAAGTTAGGTCAAAGATTTGAAGGCAATGGTTTAGCACCGCTGACAAGGTGGACCAGCAACAGCATGTTCTACTGGTTAAGAAACTATGTAGGATTGGACCCGCTTGTAGCGCTGGACCCATCAGCAAGTATAATGTATTACTCATGCTATGTGGTACCAGAATCACTCACAACAGTTGCACCACAAATCACCCTGGTGACTACGCTTAACTCCCCAAAATTGTTAGTACTCGCTCATGGCTAGTACCTGCACTATGCGCTCAAAAGTATCGCATCCATATTACTCACACTCACTGGCACCGCTACCTTGGAGCCCCCATTGAGACCCCACATCACACAGCCCCATCCCACCCACACACAGATCAGGTCGTCTTTTTCCTGAGCTTCGACAGGAACCCACCCGAGGCCGGCTTCTTTGAGCCCGACGCGCCCGGCGCTGCCCCCGCCGCATCCTGCTTCTGCCCCTCCAGCAGCTCCTCCAGCTGGCCCTTGAGCACCTCAAAGCTGGGCCTGGCCTCCGGGTCGCGCTTCCAGCACTCCCGCATGAGGTCAGCCAGGGCCACAGGGCAGTCTGGGGGGATGGGTGGGCGCAGGCCCTTCTGCACCACGCCCACGGCAGCCTGCAGCGGGGTCATGTCCGCGTAGGGCACCTTGCCCGTGATGAGCTCCCACACCACAATGCCAAAGGAAAACACGTCGGCCTTCTCCCTGTACGGGTTGTGCTCAATCACCTCGGGCGCCATCCACCTGGTGAACACACGCACAGGTCAGGTCATGCACAGGCGCAATCGGAAGAAAGGCTTCCAAGGAGAATTGAATCTGTGTATTTGAGTGCACAGGGAGATTACCCGAGTACAGTGATCAACGCAGCTGACTGCTGGTACCGCTGTAATTTGAGATGGGATGCTGATGAGTGGGCACAGCATGCACAGCCCAACACATGCACACAGCCCTTAACCTTTGCGTATTTACCCATGCCTCCACGCATTTGCAAACAGAAGATGCTACAAGCTGTGGCGGCTGCGTTTTTGTACCTGTATGTCCCAGTTTCTGCCGTCATGACGCCAGCCGTGTCCATCACACGTGCCACACCAAAGTCAGCGATCTTGACAGTCCCGGTGTCATCCAGCAACAGATTGGCTGCTTTCAAGTCCCGGTGCACGATCTTCCGCTTATGGAGGTAGTCCATGCCTCGACACACCTCCAGGGCAATTTTCAGCACCGTGGGGACCTTCAGCTGGCCCACCTGTCCAACACATTGATATGTCACCAATGCCGCACTGCATTTATGCCCTTTGTGCAAGATTTATGCGTCATGTGGCTACTGTTGATACAAGCATATCCCCAAGGTACACATGGGTAGCTAACTTTATCACTGGCAATGTCTTTGTGTGTGTGCAGGTTGTCGAACAAAGTGCAATTTCATGTGCAGCAGTTCAAAGGTGAGACACAGATACAGGTAAATCAGGAGCTGTACCTTCTTCAAGTAGTCGAACACACTCCCGCTGGTCATGAACTCAAAGACGATGCACAGGTGAGGCTTTTGAGTGCACGCGCCAATGAACTGCACCACGTTCTTGTGCCGAACTTTGCGCATGATTGCCACCTCCTGCAGACAAGCGGGAGTCATGTGTCAGAGTCATTGCACGCTTGCTTTTTTATAAGTGTTCCATTGCGACTGCACTGCACAGCAAGCGCTGCAAGGGCAGAAAGGCAGCTGACCTGCAGGAACTCCTGGTACTGCTGCGTGTCTGTGTGCACGTTGCGCAAGATTTTGATGGCCACGTCCTGGCCGCAGTAGCTGCCTCGGTACAGGTCGCCAAAGGCCCCTGAAGCAATCTTCTCATAAAAGGCAATCTCCTGTGGGTCTACCTCCCAATCATCTGCGCTGGAGGAGGCTTCTGCAGCCTGTCGTACACAAAGCAGACACAGTCATTAGCGGTGTGCATGACGCAATTTCAGCTCTCCATACCCAACTGCAGAGTTGAGTCAACACCCATAAGTGTGTTTGCTGCAAGTCCGAGCTTTTAGCAGCTGCGCAGCTAGGGGGATGCTAGTTGACCCAAGATGTATGGCCAAGCGGTGTGGTGTATGCGACGTACCCTGCTCCTCGCTTGGGCATCCAGCTCAAAAGACTTCCTGCTGGGGCTGTCAACTGGCTCGCTGGCCACTGACCCCCACCGCGACAGAGGGGGCGGCAGCTCCTGCAGCCGCTGGCTCAAAATCTCCTCCAGCTCCTCAATGACCTGTAGGTGGATTGTGTTCTCTCAGGAAGGAGAAGCTGGGAGCAGTCTTTACAACACAGCAACGAGGCCTGAAGGTAGTCCTGGGTATAGAACCACTTGCCAACAACAAGCCTGCTCTTACCTTGCCAGCCCAGCCGTTCACCACAAAGACATCCAGCGAGAACTTGTCCATGGTGTTGAAGGCATGCGCTTCATGGATGTTGAGGCCCAGGTCGCCCTGGTTACCATAAGCAGCGGTGTTACACAATGCACTTACAGCCAGGTGAATCTCACTGCATTGTAACAAACAGGACACTCACCAGTGCCTCAGTCAGCCTGCTCAGCAGCCTTGGTTGGTCCACTGATGCAATGGTGACCTCATAGAAGATAGCCTCTGGGGGGTCCTGGTCTTTGGCATGGTCACTACTGCTATCACGGCTTCCAGGCTCAAAGAGCAAAGCCTGAAAGAGGACAACGTGCCAGTTTGAGGGTCCATCTCAGTATTAAGTGAGACCTTGTCCATGGGCCCACAACCCATTCAAAAAGTGAGCTTACCTGCAAGTTTGGTGAAGACCCAAAGGCCGGCCTGGGAAGCCTTGGGCGTGCACCTCTCACTTGAGAAGGGGAAGCCTGCGACACCTGTCGGGCAGTAACGTTTGGGTAACAAACCTTCTGCGAAATGGGCAGCTGCACCTGGGCATGTGGGGCACCACTCACCTCATGGAGGTAGGTCTCCACGTTCCCAAAGGACGGCCTTCGTGCACTGTCAAGTGAGCCAGTACTGCTGACATCCACTGGACGGACTTGGAACGACACGGCTGATGGGTCAGACCGTGCGGAGTCCAGGAGGCGTTTATGGTTCAAGACATCAAGGCTGTTGAGGTTGACGTCCAGGGCATATCGTGTAGGGAGAAGCTGGAAATGCTGCTTGATGCCATCCAAGAAGGCTGGATCTGACGTGTCAAAAGAGGTTCTCCTGTCAACCAGTTTGGTGAGGAACTCATCGGCTACCTCAGCCTTGGTTCGCTTTCTCAGGTGCAGGTGTTGGGTCAGCACACTGCTCATCGCTGGTGAACAAAAGGAGGGCGAAGAGTGACCAGGAGACCAGCCTCCGGGACTCCGGGGAGCAGCAATTGTCACCATTCACACCATAGATACTTTTCAACATAAGAAACTGCACCATAAACTGGGTTACTTGACGGCCACTGAAAGGTGGTATGTGCTGGCAGCACCCCGACAGGGGCGTGTGCGCTGTGGAGCCGAGCCACCAGGCAAACAGAGCTGTAACCGTCACAAGGGATTCACGCTTCAAACTGCACCAGCCGTCAAACAGCGTCCAGCATGCAGTTGTTCCAAACATATACAAGTTGTAGGCCTCCGGAGAATAATACTGGGAAATTCATCTCACGTCATTTGTAACACGTTTTTCAGGGGGTTCAAAAAGTTTCGAATTCGGGCTGCGTCAGCCAGCATGCCACTTGGCATCAGGCACCGCGGACTTGGGCGCCCCCTGCGCTGTGTTTGGTATATCACAGTCAGCGGCGCTTGCGCTGTTGCACTATGAACTGATGGCCTGCATGACATTGGTGTGTGCCCATGTGTCCTGGCACCTCTCAAGTGCCACTGAACTGAACTTGCCGCCATCCTGACTGTAGTATTAACCCCCGCATGCTTGGCTTGACACAGTACCCAAGTGCAATTGAGGACCCCAAGTGACACTGAATAAGTGGTACACATCACCTGTTGCGTGTAGCAGTAACACAGGCACAGTTTGGTCACTCTGGGTTGTCAAACAGGATCACATTTGCTGTGCACACCTGTGGGAGATCACCCCACCACATCTGGCAGCATGGGCAGCCTCACAGCAGGGGAGCACCTGATAATTGGTGGCATCTCTGGGGTGGTGGAAGTGAGCATAATGCAGCCCACAATCGCCATCAAGAATGCTCTACAGGAAGGGCGCTCAATACCGCTCAACCCCCGCATGCTGTATAGAGGCTTTGTGGTATGCCTGCACTGGATGTCAACGTTTTTCCTTGTGCAATTTGATTATGAGTCTGTGATGCTGCTCCATTCACTACGTGCAACGCATCATGGAGGAATCTCAGGAACGCCATGGTGAATCGCTCCTCCTCTTGCAGATCAACGCATCCACATTCTTCCCCATCACGGCAAGCCAATTTGGCACAGTCCGGCTGCTGGAGCAAGCCGTCAAATCTGTTACAAAAAAGGAGTTGGACCAATCAGCCATCATCGGCAATGCAGCCATAGCGGGTGGTTTATCCGCCCTCATGTCATGCCCCGCCGAGCAGATCATGATCCAGCAACAAAGGACAGGGAGGGCTTTGGCTGCAGAGGCCCAGCACTTTTTGTCGACATATGGATTTTCACGCCTATACCACGGCTTGGTGGGTGACCATAATCCTATTTTCAGTCATGGACATGACTGGCATGACAAAACCTTGAGCGGAGTTGGCCCCTGTCAGCTTGCTCACAGCCGTTTACATGGCTGCAGGTGCTACAGGCATCCAGAGAAAGCATCTACACCGTGGGATATTTGGGATTGTGTCCTGTCATTGAGGATTACTTGAAACAGCAGCCGTACATGCAAGCGTATCCAAGTGGCACCTCGATGATGGTTGGCGGGGTAACGGGCGGTCTGACTGCAACAATCCTGTCCCACCCATTTGATACTGTCAAGACGCGGATGCAGGTATGCTTGTGTTGGATGCACTGTGCTGACATGCTGTGGGCACTTATTGCTTCTCACATCCAACGCCAGTGCATTACCCGATATCCTGGATTTGCAGGCCTTTATCGATCCCAAGGAGTACCCACAATACAAGACCACGCTATCCGCCTTCAAGCATGTTTATCAAACAGAAGGGTTGATGACGTTTTTCAGCGGGCTAGTACCACGAGCTGTGCGCATTGTTGGGGCTACATTCATACTCACTGGCTGCCGCAAAGCCATGATACCTGCGTGGGAGGACTATAAGACTACCTGACGCAGGGATTTGCCAGGGTCAAAATAAAACAATTGCAGATCAGCTGCCTTGTGTGCCAATTTTTTGGCAGGTAGAAGTAGTGCTGACGTCTGTGTGCCGGCTAGGACCATCTTGGGTTTCTTAGGAACGATTCTTTTACAACAAATGGGATTTTGCAAACGACAACTCTCTATCAATAGGATTATCGTTGACAAGCGTTCAGATTGGTACCATTTTTAGTTAGCAACGGGTACGCCATTGACTATATTGCAAATTTCAACTGCGGTTTCATACAGTACGGTGTCGTGCTTACTGGAAACCCGTGTCATGGCTGCCCTGAATTATATTGCAAATTTCAAGTGCGGTTTCCTACAGTAGTATATTGTGCTCACAGGGAACCCATGCCATGTCTGCCCTGATTATGTTTGCCCTGTGTAGCGCCCTGTAGTTTCTCACTTTACCTGTTTGTAGTATATCTTTTGTTATGCTCAAGTCATGCTGTGCCACCAATTCCTAGGAATAGCTATTCCTATAGGTCAGTATTACAGTTAGTGGCCACCAAGTACTGAAATTCCTTCAGTGGGTTTGTGGCCTGCGCAGTTGCAGTGCAGTGACAGATGCATCTTCATGAGTGCAGGCATGCTGCAGCAGCTGGCTTTTGAGGATGCTTATGGCAATGTACCGAGCAGCGGAATAAATTGGGTAGGTCAACGTCCAGCCTGCCAGGCAGGGCCTAGCTCATTTGCATATTTTATACCTGTGAGTCAAGCCACAACAGCCCACTGGAAAGTCATAACAGAATGGGGCATTTTGGTGAGTGCGTTCCCGTTCGTTTGTTTGTCCTGGGAAGTGGGCTTCTGCAGGCATTGCCAAGGACATGCCAGGGACAAGGACCATGTATGGCATCAGTTACTGGGGTTTAATCACCGGTTTAACCAGGATTCTTAATGCCAGGGTCTACAGTCAAATCATGTGGCACGAGGAATACATTACAGGGGGCAAAAGTGGGACTTCGAGCTCAAGACGCCAGAGCGGGTGGCCCATCGAGTGATTGTTTGGAATAGATGGAAACTTGGTGTGGATTGTTCTTCCCTTTCCGACTTCCAGTGAGCACAATACAACGGGCTTGGCATTCACACAGCTTCATGCGGCTGTTTGGCTGCAGTCCACCACCCTCAAAGTGTCCTTGCCATAGCTAGGGTTCAAACCACACTCAATACAACCCTCGCTTATACATGCACAGTTCTGTCAACGCCTGTGTCAGAAACTGTGGCAAAAATTGGCAATCAGAACTTCAGATTGTTAACCAGAGTAAGGGCATCGGTGCAGTTTGCCCTGGCTTCCAAGTCCGTGGCCCAAAAGAAACGCCAGGACTTGAAGTTCCCCATTGCTGAGCCACGCTTCATCTTTGCCCGGAACTCCTCTTCTGACTTTAGGAAATAGTGGTGCAAGGCAATCTTCTTGGTGCTGACGTAGTCAGTCTGGGCACCATCCACCCTCTCAAAGTTCTCGTTCACTGCATGGTACCCCTCTTTGTACTCAAAGAAGTGAGGGTTGACAGCCAGCTCGCCATACTTGCAGTGGACAATAGACTTGATCTTCTCGTTCATACAGTGGTCTGGTGGGATGCATTTCCAATAGCTTGCAAGTACTGGGCCGTCTGGTTTCTTCTTGTAGCCGTTGGAACCAAACAGAATCCAGTTGACAACCAGCCCCCCATATGGCTCATAGGGCTTGAGGAACGTGTCAAGGTTGGGCTCCACGCCATTCTTGAAGACCAGATACTCGTCAGCATCAATGAAAGCCATCCACTCGTGTTTGGGTCCAAACTCCTGGAGGCACTTGTCATACACATACAGCTGCGGCCGTCCAGAGTAGTGATCAAACTTGTCTGGAAAGGGGAAGTACTCCACCAGCCCCTCATCAATGAAATCCTGAATTGTCTTAGACAGGGGAACCTCGCTGTGGTGGTCAAAGATGTATATTTTGCTTGCTCCCAAAAACTTGTAGTAGGCAAGCCACTCGCGGATGTCAGTGTGCTGGTTCTTTGCAATCAGGCACATTGCAAAGTACCCTGACTGGTTCACGCCCTCCAGTAGGGTGCGCCCACTGCCTGTCGTGGCTGCACATTGTAGCGCAACTGCTGCCAACAGGAACAAGCCTGACAGCCACCGCAAACTTCCAAGCCCTGCAAAGAGTGGGTTCATTGAGCGCTTGTGTGGCGCCACAGTCCCTGAAGCAGGGTGGGAAATGCATTACAGTGTTGCAACGCACCTGGCATACTCGCGTATCCCTGGGGCAGGGAAGCCAGCAGCTGCAAATTGGGCCAACCTATGCGCTTTTGAAGACCTGCAGAAAGCAATTGCTGAGCGCGTGTCACAAAAGTCTGCTGCCCAGGCATGGCGATCGGTGTGCTGGAAAAGTGATGCAGTCAAGTATTGATCAAGTTGTAAAGCAATAATTTTGTGCTCTGTTGCGCACCTTCATCAGTTTGCACCAGTCACATACCGCAGCGTTATAACCTACTGCAACCCTGTGGCGTATTGGTTGGTCACCACTGTGCCTGGTCCCTGGAAGTGTAGTGCAGGTCTGTTAGCATGCTAAGAAAGTACTGGAAAGAAGGTGTGGCAACAAGCACAGCAAAACATGCCCTAAGCGACAGAGCCCACAATACAGTACTTGCCTAAAATGCCTAGAAACGTGGCTAGTATTGATTCACCTAGCCAAGGCAGAGAAAGGGTTGCCTGGGGATCACAGGTATTTGTATAAGCTACATGTTGGACACCCAAAGGCAACTGTGACAATTTGAGAATGCAACACCAGCAGCAACCCCCGTGCACGCCCTCGAAGTAAAGGGTTACACAACTACACTCTACTTTCAGGCCACACTACCCAAGTCGAGTGCACTAGTACCGGTACTGTGGCCTGAAGCAAGGTATTGTCCGAACACTAGAGTACTAGGATCTCAAGCACTAGCAGCGACAGGAATATATTAGACGTCGCGGAACAGGTTGCCACACTATGCTTTTGGGGTTGACATATATGCATGCCCCGTGATGCATGGTTTGCCCACCTCAGTCCAGACTCCTCTGCATCACTCCACAACCTAACCGTGCTTCACTTGCATAACACTGGCAAGAAGGGGCAATTGATCTTTTGAGCTGTGTGCGCCTCGCTTGCTTTGTTCACATCACAAAAGTGGCATTGCAAGCACTTAGGATAAAGAAAAGACAACGGGGAGTAAGGGTTTTGCATGCATATGTGGGGGTCCGGGGTTATTCCTTGCTTAGCCCATACCATCTTTACAGGGTCTGTGCTTGGCAGCAATACGCCACTGTGCTGCATCATCTAAAGAAAACACAGAAGCAGCTTGGAAGCACTTGCAATGTCTCTTGCGGGTATTGCCTCAGGATCGGGGGACAGGCAAAAACTGGGGTACTTGATGGCAGGCAAAAACTGGGTTACACTGGAATGCATAGCCATTGAGCCTGCCCTGAAAGCCTTCCAAAAAACATGTGCCATTGATACACTCAATTTCACATTGGCGGTCATTTCCCCCTGCCCACTCCACTCCAACCTTGTCTGATTGTGTCCCCAGCACCCGAATTGAACATCGAACCCCAAACAAAAATATACCAGCAGATGCTTAAACCAGGATTTATGAATTAGTACTGGTAAAAATGCTGCGACTAAATGCTTTTTCTGCATCACAATTGTACCGATCGCCATATCATTTGCCAATTATGTGCCATACGTTGTCAAACTACAACTGGTATACTCCAGCTGTCTGTCACTTCTCCGGACTACTTGCAAGGCACAAGCTGTACATGTTGCTGCCACTGTCCCGTACTACTATGCATGCACATATGTTTATGTCCAAGCATCCTTACTGCCCAATGGCAAGTGCAATGCCCAGGCCGCACGCTTGCCTGGGACATTGAAGCAAACTGTACAAAATGCCCAAAAGGAACAGATTAAGAGCTTCAAGATTTTGTGGTAGTTGGCATCTTGATCACAAACTTGCGGGCGGCGTTCAGAACTTTCTCCATGAACTCGGCTGCCTGCTCCTGCCCTGAGGCCCTCGCCCCGTTGATGTTGCTTTGCAGCAGCTCCATGAATGGCTGGTCAATCTCGTTGTTACCTGCAGCACCACGAAATGCCCTTAAAATATGTACATAACGATCAGGTTTGGCAACACCGCCACGACCCAGCAGGGCAAAGTTGCGATCCCGAAGGCATCCATAATGTAATGCCGACGCCAACCGTCAATTACATCAAGGGTGGGTGCCAACTGAGCTTAGAGCACCCTGACATGATAAGTGCATGCAAGAGCTGTGTAAATAATATGTGCATCCATAACTCACCTGCCATTTCCAGAAGCTTGGCTTTCTTGTCAGGGGCGGAGAGCAGCGCCTTGAGGCGGTCCACAGGGGCAACGACAGTGGCAGTCTTCTGATCAATGTCCACCACTGCAACCTTCAGGTAGTCTCTCAACGTCTCCAGCTCTGCCAGGCGGTCCTCGTTCACAGTGGCAGCAAACCGCAGCTGACCTGCACCAAGGCAATGCATGCACACACTCAGGACCACTGGACACTGGGTGGACAAGGGTTGCTAGGCTCCTGCAAAGATCTGCCTCCAGTGGCAAATAGTGCTCACCAAATGCAGGTGCTAATCAATAGTGCAACGCCCACAAATAGCAATCAACAGCGATCATGTGTGCACTCCAGCAGTTGTCACTTGAGGCCACGCACCTATGGCGCCGTCCAGGTGTTTGAAGAACTCTGCAGTGACCAGGGGCCTGCACCGGGCCACCTCGTACTCCATCTCAGAGCCCTCAGTGTCCAAAAAGAACTCCACAAGCTTGCTGTGCTCCCCAGCGCCAGGGACCACGCGGGCCTGTGTGGGCACCCACGATAGGGTTAGGGTTTTGGCTAACCACCGCCCACAGGTGTGAACACAGGTGCAGATGCCGCTGTGACACCACTGCGTACTGCACTGACTGACCTCGCGCTGCTGCTCCCGCTCCTCGCGCATCTGCTGCGCCTGCTCCTCCACCTGCTTGGCAAACTCCTTGTTGGCCTGCATCTCCTTGGTGATGGCGCGGCGCTGGATGTGGCCACCTGTGGGGGCTCCCAGGACACCCTCGGGATCCTGCAACGCAAAGCCAGCTGTTGTAGAGCGGGCATTGTCTAGTATAGCGCCTGGCTGTAAGAGGTGTTGAGAGTCACAGCTGGAAGGGTGGTGGTGCTACCCTGCCCAGGCTGCCTAGGATAACCAGAGTTGGTACCACACACCAGTGGTGCCAATGCAGGAGAGAACTTGAAGTGCAGGAGGCGACGTGGAGGTGTTTCTGGTTGTGCAGGCGCTGGACTCACCCAGCCTACGGCGTTCAGCACTTGCAAGTTGTGCCTGGCAGGTCTTGTCCTAGCTTGCCCCAGCTTGCCAGCTGTGAAGGGTGGGCAACAGACGTGCGCATGTTTGGTCAACAACATCGTTAAAGTAGCAAAGGGCTAGGGGAAAGGTAGACTAGTGCCTGGGACAGAAACTTGTGGTAGTTGGGGTGGGGCAACGCTCCTCACAACGTGTGCTGCGATACAGCTGGGACACTGCGCACTAGCGGGCACGCCGGTGAACTTCGAAACAACAGTGCTGAACGTTTGTGTTGCCACTAGGCGCAACTTGCTCTATGTAGGCGGGGGCACAAAGAGTGCGAACAGTCTGCAGCCACTACCAAAACCAGCTCCAACAGAATCACGTGGGCGCCCACGTGCATCTCCTCTGGGCGCGCCGCCTCAAAAACGCTATCCCCTCTCATTGCAAAAGGCTTTGCACACAGCACATATGCTAGCTTACGCGCCGCAGCCCACTTTTGTAGCGTTGTGTTGAAGTCTATCAAGGTGTTGGCGCCGTTAACAACGGTGGTACGTACACCGGGGTTTAACCGGTAACATGGTGTGAGACAATCGGGGTTGGCGGCCTGCTTGGATACCAAATGTAGAGCTTTGTGGCCACGGTGCACACCCAGCAATAACAATTTAGTTCCATGACGTATTTTTATGCCTCGCTTTGGCGCACACAATAGCCATGCATATCCGGTTTGGAGATGGCGGTGGGGCCGCCATGGACGTTGCACAGGAACGGGTGCACACCCGTTCGTTAGCACCCACCTCCAGCCCCCAGCCTTTGAGCCGCTGGCACCTTGCGTCCTCTGTGCGCACAGACTATGACAACCAGAACCAGTGCTACGTCTTTGACCTTGCTACTGCGCCAGGCAGCAACCTCATCGCGGCATCCCTGTCGAACAACCTGATCAAGCTGTACAGCGTGCAAGCCGGAGGGGTGGGCTTTGTGAGGGACCTTGCAAAGCACCGAAGGGCGGTCAACTGCCTAATTTTCCCATCCGAGGCCTCTCCACATGAGCTCTATTCGTGCTCCAGTGATGGCACTGTGCTGGGGTGGGATACAAGGACCGGGCAGAATGTTGAAACGTGAGTGGCTTGTGTGTTTTGTTCATGCCCAGCAGTGGCCCACACAACATACCTTGCAGGCACACACTACATGCTGCAACCCACTCTTTCCTGGCTTGCATCGGCTTGTGGCTAGGTGTCTCTACTGTTATCCTGTTGTCAGTGGCGAGGCAGCATACCTTCCAGGCACAAGTAAATGGTCAATTTCCTGCATGTATATGTAGGCAATGGCTTGACTGACACTGCATTGCTTGTAACAGGTACTCTGCAGGGTCTCGTGAGCTGTATTCGTGCAGTGTCTCGGAAAATATCATTGTCGCTGGGTCAGACGGCGCGCTGCTCTTTTGGGACAGGCGAAAACAGCAGAGCTGTGCTCGCTATGAAGACACGCACGCTCAGGACGTGACACAGGCAAGTGCCTGCTGGTTATCCTGTTAGGGAGGCTAATGGTGACTTGGGCTGACTCTGGCCAGCGGGAACTTATGCGCAAGATCAGCGGTTGGGTATGAATAGATAGGACTCATATGGATTTGATGACTGCTTATTGGGCTGTGCGTTGGAACGCACACAACCAACTAATACCATGTTAACTGCAACATCGGCACCGGCGGGCATTTTGCAGCCATGCGAGCGCGGACGAGTGCAATGTGTGAACCTGTTACCAACCCCTCGATTTCCTGCAGGTCCACTTCCATCCTGTGTTCAAATCCAAGCTGCTGAGTGGGTCCACAGACGGCTTGATTGCTGTGTTTGACGTGGCACAAGGGTTGGACGAGGACGATGGGTTCCAGGTGGGTCGGCATGCTTTCAACCTTGTAACTCGCTTTGACAGCATGCACTACATAAACCACTGCCAATACGCACTGATCTCTTTTCCCTTCTTGGCTCCAAATAGTGCCTTTGGAGGATGTAACCCGGTGCAATACTGACTGCCTGCACCCTTTCATGCGGCGTGTGCATCTCTGCATGTCGCGCAGGGGTGTTGCTCACATTACATCATGCAGTGTCATCAATGAAACTGCAATTTGCATGGCGATACGCTGTGCCCCTGTCCACGACTTGCTCGGTGATACGCCTGTGTCCATGACATGGGCACATGGCCTCATGCCGCTGTGACAGAACCTGGTGCTGTGTGTGTATATAGGCGGCCTGCAACGTGGCAAACTCTGTGGCCAAGTTTGGCTTCTACGGGCCGCAAGGCGAGGTCCTGTGGTGCACCACCCACACAGAGTCGCTCTACATGTGGGAGTGGGCAGCGGCATGTTCAGATGACATGGAAGGTACGCCACAGACAAGTGTACGAAGGCAGCGTCCCACATGCACCCTCAATTGGTTGATGATTTGCTTGCTTTGTTGGCAGCCTTACACCACATGCACTGACGTTGCGCTCTTTACACGCAGCACATTACCAACTGCTTTCTTTTGCCATGTCCAGGTGGCGATGGCCCGTTGACCGAGTGTGATGACATGCGCAGCCAGCTGTCAACCATCCTGCAGTCCTCCCCTACGGCCACAGCGCTCGATACCCAGGTGGACTACCTGTTGGACTGCCACTACAACGCCGCCAGTAACCAGCTGTGCCTACTTGCGGGCAGCAACAGCGGTCCTGTGGGCTTCTTCCCCCTGGCGTCCCCCCAGGAGCTGAGGGCAGGGGCGCAGCTGGCAAGGCCGCCCTGCGCCGTGATGCAAGGGGGGCACAATGACACGGTACGCAGTGGATCAATAATTATAATAATGAGAGTTCTAAATTACATGTTGGTAGGGTACGCGATGGATCAATATTTACAATATGATCCGCTATAGATTACATGTTGGTGGGTAGCTGATGGCGGCTGTGGCGGCGCGCAGGTACGGTCAGTGCTGTGGTCTCAGCCCCAGGGATGGTGCTGCAGTGCTGGGGATGATGGGGGCATCTGCGCATGGCAACAAACTTAATCCTACTAACCTGAGCCAACATTGGTGCTGCAATTCGTCATTGCTCCCGCAACAATGGTACGCCCTGCGACATTTACACTGTACACCGCAGTAGAGTGTGCAATAGGTGCAATTAATGAAAAATGGTGAATAAAACCGGCTATTAGCATGCAATATGGGTACCTGCATTTTCCTGTCGTTCCGTGCTCACAGAGCTTGTATACGTGTGTTCAGGTGCGCTCAGTGCTGTGGCCTGGGGCCCAGGGGGAGCTGTGCTTATCAGCTGGGGAGGACGCACGCATTTGCTTGTGGAGCGTGCACCAGCAGCAGGCAGCGGAGCACAAGCACCGGCAGGCGGGTGGTGGGAATGGGCATGGGAGTGTTCGCAAGCAGCATGGGAGCAAGCAGCACCGCTTTGGGCCATACTGACTGCATGTGCTGGGCCACGGCACTCGCAGTGCAGCCTCATTGTACATGTAGATTACTGACCTGGGCGTACTGGGAGTATCCCTTGAAAACCCGTTGCCTCAATGTATATTAGACAGCCAAATAGATGGGCAATCCATTGTTCATTAGGAATGATAGAACATACTGCAGAGTGAGTCCGCACGTGATACCAGTTAATTGACGCTGTGCCATAACGTTTTTCAAGTTTCAAACTTTAAGTTGCAAGTTGCAAAGAACTCAGAAGTTTGATGATCATTGACTATGTCCTGACAGGAACATCCTGCGCGCATTACTGTAAACCTGATCCGTCACCATCGCCGCGTCCTCCACCCCACGGTGCCCCACCACCACCTCCAGCACATTCACTATGGTGCACGGCTCATTGCGCCCCTTCACCATGTGGGTCTCCTGGTGCTTCTTCTTGTCTTTGGCCTCCCATGTGGTGTTGACGTAGCGCTTGCCGGCGTGTGTGGGGCGGATGTCACACCAGGGGCAGTCGGTCTCCAACATGAGCCGATCCAATGGGATTTGAGCCATCACATCCAGGTTGTCTGCAGTCTTCAGCGAGCAGCCGTTGATGCCTGCATGCATATTTGACACACTTGTTTCGTTTTTGAGACAGTTAAACTGCAATCGCGCGATTGCAGTTTGCAGAGCTGCAATGCCCTTTGCAACGCCATGCCAGTGACGTGACGTGACGTGACGGTCATCATTCATGGGCAATGACCAATAATATGAAGGGCGGACTGCATGAACAGGGCCATGTAAATGGGGACGCTGGGTGACATTAGCAAACCATGCAAGATAAGTGGCAAGTTTGACCTGGTTGCTAAGAGCCTGTGCAGGGACTGATGGCAGGCCCTCCCAAATAGTAGGAAGGAAAGGAAAGGAAAGGAAAGGGAACGCACAGAGGCATAGTTGGGGGGCCACTGCGTATGTAACTGCTTGGACAATTTCTGAGTCAGGTGAGGTGCCAGAGTGTGGGCATTGGATGTCATCATTCATGGGCAAATGCACAACAATATCAGGCACGATGCAGGCTGCATAGCATGGATGTATTGCGTATGCAGTACATGAGCGCTCCAATGTTTTTCATTAGAAAATACTTGTGAATATTGCATGCCTGGCCCAGCATTACAACGGCAGCAAGTCTTCAAGGATTGGATAGTGTTGCACCTCACAGGTATCTTAACCCTCAGCGGCTCAAGGTGACACAATTCTGGTATGTGCACAGCCCTCACCAATGGACACGTTCTCCAATTTTAGCAACTCCCCAAGCTCTTCAACTGTCCCATCAAAGGAGTGCACCACACCTCCACCAAAGTCTTCTCGATGCTGTTTGAGGATCCGCACAAAATCCGCAGCCGCAGCCCGCAGGTGCAGGAACATTGGCATGTTGCTTCTCCGGGCCAGCTCAAAGTGGCGCTTGAAGTACTTTTGCTGCGTCTCGGCGTCGCAGAAATGCAACCTGACACCCAGCCCACAATGCATGGTTCAGCCACAGCTCCGCCCATGCAACAGTTGCATACGCCAAGGTAGTGGAGAGGGCACAGCCATGCACCGCAGTGTGCAGCTGTGTGAGTTTCAATTGTCCATTGGGCCAAGTCCCCTTGTATAAAGAAGGGCGTCACCCAACATTAAAGAGCAGAGACCCCGAGTGCTGGTTTGTCTTATCCACCGCTGGCACCACCCATAGGCCATCAAGGGGGTGTACCTCCAACAAATTACTCAAACTCCTTGGTTGCCCACATGCATGTGCACCGTGCTGTGACGAAACAAACATTGATCCGCAACCCTCAAGCAAGGTCACCTGTCATAATCCAGTCCGCACTCCCCCACAGCCACCACTTTGCCCTCTGCAGCTCCCTCATTGAGTACTGATGCCAGCTCAGCCATGTATGCCTCGGGGCCATCAGGGTGCGCGTCAAACTCCCCACATCGCGTGGGGTGCACACCCACAGTGCAGAATAACCGATCTGCACCAACGGAGTTCACTTCAGGCCCTGCTCTGACTCAAGATCCTTCCCAGGGAGGGTGCCAGTCTGCTATAATCCCACACAGTGCACCGGATACCACAAATTCTACTATTGATGCATGTGCAGCGTCATGCACCATTAAACCCTAAACCCTGAAGTACGCTTGCAGCGAAAAACAGCAGGTGCACACTGTACGACACCCTCACCGTCCGTACGCGCCAGGTCCAGTGCCTTGCGTGCCTCAGAGAGGGACCCAGCTGTGATTATCATCCCCTCCACCCCTGCACAGTGTGCGCGTGCTCTGTGTTGTGTTGTTCGGTACCGTCCATTGCACGGCAGGATGGCAGAGGCTGCCATCGCACCTTGTCAGGATTAAGCACGCAAGTATACAATGATCCACAGTAAATCACTAACTGACCGCCAGTGCCTTTGGTATGTCAAGGGCAGCCGCAGGAAGCAAGCAGCCTGTCCCAATACAAGTGTGTGTGATGCGAGCTTACCACCTGTCCAGGCCCTCTGCAGTACTGCCTGCAAGTCAGGTTGATGATAGGTCTTGCCATTGTACTCTCCCTGGTACATGTCATCCAGCAAATTGACTCCGATATCTAGGAACTTCATCGCTGGTGCTGATTGGTGGGCAACGCCTTCAGGCGGGGAGATAGCCTGCTTTCTGGGCGTGGGGCCAGAACTGAAAGCTGGGCTTTGCACAGCCTGTGCGAAAGTCTGAAATCTGAATGGAATGCGACCCCGAGCAAACCCTAGTGCTGTGGTGAGACAGTGCCTGGGCATGCCACATGCATGCATATATGGGCAACTAGGCCGGTTGAGATGTCCTCCAACTGCACACGTGACAGGCACCTATGGCAACGGCATACGAGGGTTGTACACGTTTCTCAAGGCGTTCATTGACTGTATACACACTACCATAGACGCACGGTTTGATCCCTGAATGCATGCATCACCAGGCATGTGAGATGCCAAGTGGCGTCACATCCTGTTCCGGTAGTAACTCCAGCTTCTTTTCAACTCGTACAAGACGGTTGTCAGAGCGATGGCATAGGGCCATTGGTTTACTGTCTCAAGGTGTTTGGTTGGTAGAAAGATCTTGTGTACCGAGAGGCACGCCTTTATTTCCGATATTGATGTGCATGACTTGGTGACGAGCTGCTGACAGTGGCGGCAACGTGTGCGAGCCACCCGCTTAGCCACAAAGCGTAGCACAAGGCATATAAATTCTGGCGTGTGTACTACACCGCTGTTCCAATTTGATGGTGGGTGGTCCAACGAACAGACTCTGCATTGTTGGGTAGCGTTTTGATCTCATTGGCATCCAGCCTGCCCAGTGGCCCTGTCGATGCCCACGCAAACCTGTACATGATTTATTGATGCCTTGCTCAATTGCGAACGTAGCACGTATGTTGCGTGCATGCTTGCGGGCTTGCACCATGCACATGCATGCATGCATCTGTGTAGCACCTTCCGAAACGCGGTTCACAACATGGCTTCATGACCGTGTAATTCCTACAGGTAATTGTAGCGCGCGCAATCGCGCGTCAACCTGAAGTTGAAATCAGAGCCCCGTGCAGTGTGCTTCCAACAAGGTGTGATACCTTGTCTGAGCTCGCTGCCTGGCATCATGCACATTCGTGCTTCCAAACTCTCTAACCTGCTAACAAGGACACTGATTCGTACTAGGCGCCGCAAGTCAAGCTCGAGGCGTGCTACTGTAATCATGGCAACAACCCAGCAGGTCGAGGTGCGAGGAAGCCAACCCCGCAGTTACCCTTTCAACCCTAAACCCTAAAAACCGCACTAGGGACGCGGAAGGATGGACAGGGTTGCTTTGAGGTTCCGGGTATCCATGGCAGCTTCCTTTATTTCAAGCATATTGTCAGCGTGCTTGAGCAGGCACTTGCCCCAAAATTCCTGCAGGGTTTGAGTTTAGGGTTACAAATATCTTCCGGTATGTACCCATGACCCTTTCCTTTGCTCCAGGAAGCTTCCCAGCGTGCCCGAGCCGGCAACCGCCCCAAGGTGGCGGTTGTGGCTCTGGGCGGCAACGCACTGCTCAAGCGCGGCGAGCCCCTGACCATGGGCAGGCAGATTAAGAACGCGCGCGAGGCGTGTGCCGCCCTGGCCCGGCTGGTGACAGAGGAGGGCATGGCACTGTGTGTGACCCATGGCAATGGGCCGCAGGTTGGCATGCTGGCGCTGCAGGTGCGGGGGCGCGGTGGATGATACCTATTTTTGCGGTGTTTAGGGTTTAGGTTTAGGTTTATGAATGATACCGTGGTGCCTATTTTTGCGGTGTGTGGTATAATGTGTGGTATATCTGCGCGGTGTGCATGTATGATGTATGTGGCATCCAGTACCTTGCATTGCATGATATGATGTCAACAACACTGCAATCGATTTGCAATGGTGTGGGTCCGGGCCACAATGTAATGCATCACTCTTGCTGCCTTGGCCTCGATCAAAGTGGTGGATAGATATGTTGAGGCCAAAGCAGTGAGTATGATGCAATTCATTCTGGCCAGACCCCACGCCAATGCGAATCGCATGCGGCATTGACATCACGCAACGCGAGGGGTTCATGGATCGTGAAAGGATGGCTTGATCCATTCTGCGTTGGACATGTTACCGAGCCATCAAGGCCAACCATACCCAATCTGTCAAGAGCGCCAAGTGGGCCTCCCCTGCAGGACCCTAACGCAGGGTTGGATGTTCTGGATGCCGAGTCAGAGGGCCAGGTGGGGTATATCATTGAGAGCGAGCTCCAGCAGGCCCTGCCAGGCGTGCAGATAGTCACCCTCCTCACACAAACGGTGGTGGATGAGTCTGACCCTGCATTCCAGAGCCCATCCAAGCCCATCGGCAAAATGTACTCGAAGGAAGATGCTGATAGGTGCAGTGCCAAAATGCATTTTTTAACGGGGGTCAAAGGAAGATGCTAAGGAAGGTGCAGTGGCATATTGCGTCTTTGTTTATTGAAGAAAGACAAAAGCGCTTGCATGTTTGCACTGCACAGCATCACACCTAGACCCTAGGTGGGGTTCATGCATGTGCAACTACTGGCATGCTACGCAATCTGGCATCTACTAGTTTGAGTAGTATTGCATACGACCTTAATGGGCCGGCTATCTGCTGAACCTTGCCTTACGTGTTCATGCTTTCATGACCAGGCTTGCTGCTGAGAAGGGATGGAGCATGGCTGCTGATGGTGACTCGGGGTACCGGCGGGTGGTGGCCTCCCCTCGCCCCCTGGATATAGTCGAGGCTGCTGCAATTGAGCTGCTGCTGTCGCACGGGGTCATCACGATATGCTGCGGGGGGGGAGGCATACCGGTGCGTGTGGGTCCCACCTGTATTGAATAGCAATAAACAGGAGTGATCTGGGCTTTATCGTGGTTTTTGAAGGTAGTCTGTGTATGAACGGGTTAAATAGGCAATTTGCATGTGTCAAAAGCAGATGTCCCCTCTCTGCTGCCAAAAATTGCATCTCGTTTCAAATTGAACAATTGCGTCCAAGAATGGTAGTGCATGGACTGCAATGTTGCTACCACCTTGTAGACGGACTTCATCTACAGCCGGGTAGCGTTGCGTGTGTGTGCTCATGTCAAGAGAAACTGAAGGCATTGTAATGTAAGTCAGTATGTGTACCGTACTCTGTATGCATGTGTGTGTGTGCATATTGTGCATGTTTGTAAAAAAATACAAGGAATTTTCGTTGTGCAGGTGAGTAGGATGGAGCAAGGCAGGAAACATGGTGTGGAGGCAGTGGTGGACAAGGATGCAGCTTCCTCCCTGCTGGCGCAGCGGATCAAGGCTGACTGGCTGCTGCTGCTGACGGACGCTGACGCGGTGTATGACCCCGACAAGTGGCCGGGGGAGAAGGTGCAAATTGCATCCCCTTCAACACCGGAAAGTAAGTGGGGGTTTGGGGGGGTGTAGAAGATGGCCTATCTTGGTGCTCGGCTTGAATCGGGGCTTTGAAGCCTCCCTTGTACATGCGGGAACGGGGGTGTCTTCAGCGTACTTTGACCAGTAATAACTTTTTATAAAGTATCATCCAAATGAATGGTGCATTGCCCTTATCTGTCACAGGGCGCTTAGCGCTTAGCCTAGTGGGCAGTGGCAACACCTGGTAGACCATACGTCAACACCTTCCGTTGGTAAAGCTTTTGATGCGCTGCAGTTGTTGATTGTTGATCTACTTGTGTGCAGGTTTGGAGACCAAGACGTTCCAGAAGGGCTCCATGGGCCCCAAGGTGAGTGCGTGCTGCGAGTTTGTGAGGGCCACAGGGGGCAGCGCAGGCATAGGGGCTCTCAAGGACGCTGTGGAGATTATCAATGGCAGCAGAGGGACTGTCATACGGCAGGGAAATGGTGCAGCTAAAGGTTGAGCTTCAAGCTGATCGTCAGCAACCCGGGAATGGCTGCCAACGGTTGGAATTGGGGTGTCCTGTCCAGAGGTTCAACCGCCCCAGTTGCCCAGCTCTGCCAGGCTTTGAATGAGGAAGTATATCATTTTCAATGATAAATTACCAGAAAGGATTGACAGTGTGACAATCCTCTGGAAAGCAACATTGTCAGGAGCCTCCACAGGATATTGTGTGCGCGCATGCTGCACTGTCACTGCAGTGACACTGTGTGGGGGCTCCAAATCCGTTGCACATTCAGATTGCAATTTGCCTCAAGTGGCTGTCACAGCCACAGTCCCCACAGTGGGTGGGGAGCATCCTTTTACATTGGATGCTGACACTTTTGTAGCCAAGGGCTTAGTGCCAAAGTTGCCAACTTAGTGTCAAAATTTGATTGCCGCATACAACGGCATTGCATTCAATTTGTACTGAGTGACAGATCTACCACTGAGAGTTCAACTGTGAGTCAAATTTTCTGCAAGACAGTCATCACATACTGTCCAGTTAGTAACACGCTAAAAGTGTCAAACTTGAAACATGAATGTTGTTTCCAGGTGTTTGGTCTCTTGAGACCAATGTTGAGAGTCAATGGAAAAATACCGGCGGGATGCGGGCAAATTTTGAACAAACCCATTCACAATATAACAAAGGAAGTGATTTTAATGCATGTCACGACAACGGAAATCAACAAGGTTAATAAGCTGGTCATCGGGCCTGTGCACATGTACAAAAGTGCAGTAAGGGTGGGATCAATTCTATGAAATCCATTTATGTTATAGCACGCAGGGTGTCTCGCGACGGGAGCAGACTTCGACCACAGTTGCCTCATCGGTGGAACTTCTTAGGGTCTGCAAACCTTGCCTCAGCCAACTCCTCTGCAGTCATCAGGATCCTGGAGGCAACACTCGATGGTCCGCCCCGGGCGGTGCGCGGGGTCTCATCCTCCCCGTCCGTCTCATCCCCTGAGTAGTCCGAGGGGATGTAGGTGGTGGGCATGGCCCGGGAACCAGGGCTGGCTGAGGCGTTTGACAGCGCCGAGGCATACAGCCTGCCGTGCATGCTGCCAGAGTTCACCAGGGGGTTCTGGGTGACGGGGATTTCCTCCGAGTTGCTGTCGCGTACCGCTCCCCTGGCAGCCAGCAAGGGGTTGGTCACGGGCCCCACCCAGTCGTCCCTGGGGCGGTCCACTCGGGAGGGGGAGGATTGCAGCGTGGCACCGGCGGGGAGGGATCGCTGCGCCTGGGAGGTGGTCAGCACCTGAGCTGATTTCTTTTTCTGCTTGGCCACAAATGCATCTGCGCTGGCAGCAGTAGCTGTGGTCCCTTGTGTTCCTGTGAGAAGGTGTGGGGAAGGGGGGGGGGGAGGTAAACAAGGAGATCAATGGCAATTGGAGATTGAGGCATGGCCATGCAGAGCTTGCATGCAAGAACGCCTGCCGAGTATGTGTGACCCGCCTGCGCATTGCATAAAGTGGCTAACCCCAGTAAATCCTACAACATTTCTACACCATAACACGCACAATTCATCCAATCAGTTGTTGTTGATCCTGGCAGTTTTTTTGCATGTGTGGGGACCATATACAACTGGTCTATGCTGGCATCACCACCACACAAGGCCACATGGCCACTGGGGTTTCATTTGGTTTTGTGCACAGACCTGTCACGTGGTGACCTGCATTGCTGTTGCGATCGCCCTCCAGTGCCTCCCCTGCCTCGGAGGCATCTGTGGGATGTGCTGGGCGCCGCCGCAGGGCCGCTGCATGGGGGGAAGACAATGGTCAGCACAGTAGGTGGGGGGCAGGTTGCGAGGATTTTTAGAATAGAACATGAATCTCATAAATATACACGAATCTCAATTGCATCTCAATTTCTTCTCAATTCTTTCTTTTCTGATAATGATACTTTGCTTTTGTAAATTCCAAAAGAATATTCAACACCATTGTGTGACTAAAACATGCCGGGATCGGTCGCCACAGTGGGAGTCAAATGCCGGCAGTCGGTAAAATGAACCCTCACCTGCCACCCACGCAAATCCAGCCAGGAGCCCCCTATTTGTGCCCTGCTGCTGGAGCTCCCCATCCTCGCTCCCCCTGGAGATGTCACCCGAGTCCAAAAGCTCTGACCTCTCCTCAGAGCCATCCGTTGCCGAGGGGGGCAGGAGTGCCTCCGCGGAGAGGGTGTGGGTGGGCAGCTGCAGTTTAACAAGGAGGGAATTGTATGGTCACTAGGGGCAGGAAGAGATGCACAGGTAAATGACGGAGGATGCATGGTGGATACGTGCAGACAAAGCTGCCAGTTGCAAAGGAAGCACCCATGGTCCATCTCAAACGTGCAGTGTCCAGAAGTGCATGTATCACTGCTACCAAAATGAAATGGAACCCGAAAAAAAAAAAAAAGCTGGGTGAAAGCACATTCAATGTGATGACAGGGTTCAGCGCACCTCCTCCCTGGGTGCTGTGAGTGTGGATGATCTGGGGATTGTCCTGGGGACCACATGGAAGGTGGGATACAGCTCGGGGAGGTCCCTGTCTGCCAAAAGCGGCACCCGGATGGTGGAGGCCTCAGTGCCAGGGGAGGCAACATGTGTGGAGGGCTGGGTGGGTTGGGGCTTGGGAGTGGATGTGGTGCGCTTGGCTTGCTTGGAGCTGGCTACTCCTGTGGCTGGTGCTGTGGCTGGTGCTGTGGCTGGTGCCGCGGCTGTTGATGGTGGTGGTGGAGTGGGGGCTGTGGTGGTGGTGGTGGTGGTGGGTGGGGAGGTGATGGGCTTGGGTTCCTTGGGCTCCTGGGGTGTGGTGCAATTGATGGAAGGTGGGTGCCTGACAGTGCTCGTGGGATTTTGCAGTGCGCAAGGACTGATGTGCACGGGGGGGTTCAATTGCAGTCCCATTGCAGGAGGTGCGCACACAAGCAAGAAACTGCATATCAATGATTCAAACAGACTTCTGTAGTAGCAGGAAGCAACCATGTCGAAAGTACCTTGCGGCCAAATCTCCAGGCAAACAGGGGGAGCAGCATACTGGGGGACTTCACTCCTGGGGAGGTCACCACCGGCACACCCGCAGCAGCACCAGCAGCCGGTTTTGCCTGGACTGCATTGTCAGAAGCCCTAAGAGGGTTCTCCCCAAGCACGGTCTCGCTGACTGTCCCACTGTCAGACACCACAAGGGGAGCAATTGTGACCTTGCGGGCCTTTTTGGCCAATTGCTGCTGCTTGGGCACCTTTTGAGATGGCGGTTGTGGCACAAGAGGGTTGGTGCCTGTGGTGGTGGTTCCAGGCAGGGGGTAGGGGTCATCCCAGGTGGTGGCACTGGCTGGTGCGAGGAGTGGGGGGCGCAGCGGTTGGGGGTTTCCGTATGTGGCTGCAAATGACCGGGGCTGTGCTGCTGCGGAGATGTGGGGGGCGTAGAGGGGAGGTGGTGCCGCCATTCCAGGGGGGGCGATGGGGATTGAAGTGGGCGGGTAGGCTCCCTCGTGGTGGGTGAGGGAGGCGGTGTCTGAAGCCAGGGAGGTAACGCCGATGGATGAGGTAGGGGAGGGGCTGCCCAGGAGCTCGCCCTCCTTCCTCTGCATCAGGGGGGGTTATTATTAGTCTGGCACTGGGGATCTGTCATTGACCTGGGTCTCCCTAGGGTCCCACAATGTGTCAATGGCATGCCGTACGTGATGATACTAGAAAAAGAAAAGAAAATAAACGCCAAAGGCGTGCATAAGGCGGCATAGCAATTACGCATAGCCCCCACCAAAAACGAGTCAGTCACTACATTGGAAAAAGTGCACTAGAGCATTAAGTCAGCGTGTGATCATAACCACATCATGTGATCAACATTTGATATGATGGTACATTACGCGGCCAGCGCCATACAACCAGCGTGCAATCGCCATATGGATATGATCGTACCTTGCGTAGCCAGCGCCATGCAAACAGTGGTGCCAGCATGGCCATTGACATTACTGCTCCTGAAGGTCCCCTGTCCACCTGAGTTGAGGCTTGGGTAGCTGTCTCCATCGCTGATTCGCTGAGAGCTCCGCCAGACATGCTGTCCCTCACGGAAATGGTGCAACTTTGAGAGGGATCTGGGGACTGGCGGCTGCTCGGCGGGGATGAAAACTGCGAGATGGAAGCCCCAGGGAGGGGAGAGGTGCGGGGTAGGAGGCGCTCCTCCGTTGCCTGCTGAGGGTACAGAGGGGTCAAAGGACTAGATGCAGTTGGGAAAGCACTGGGAATTGCATGGGAAGTTTTGTGCAGCACGTTCCTCTACCAGCTTTAAGGGGTTGCATACCGCACCCGATCAACAACTGTCCCAAGTTTACCTTGTAGGCATGCTGTACAATCTTGATTGTTATCTTATTTAAATTCAAATGGTAACTTAAAAAACACAAGTAAACAAGCTTGCAGACACCAACTGTACCGTGGCCATACTGTACAAACCCATGCCTCACACCCCACAACACAGCCACACCCACCTTGCGTTGCCAGCGCAGCCCTGCCAGCGATGCAGTGGCAGCCCCCCACATGCCTGCCACCTTGGCACCACGGGGCCTAATCTCCCGGAGGTCAGCATCCGCTAGGGACAGCGGAATGTCGCACATTTGTGAGGGGTTTGGTGAGGCGCGGCTGATGTCACAGCTGGATCTGTCTCCATTGGAGCTGACGGTGGAGGACCCCAGCAACGGGTGCCCTGCTTGGGATCTCTGCGCCAAAATGTTGTGTTAAGTGATCAGCGCTTGAATGTGCAACTGAAGTTGCAACTGTATGTATGTGCGTGCGCAGGGCTCCAGCTGGAAGGATGCTGTGTGTCCAGCACTCAACGGCACAGGCATGTACTGCCAATTTGCAACGTATGTTTCTGCCAATCCTTCCCGGTACGATCGGCAATGTGCGCATTTGCCCCAATTATATTCACTGCCTACCTTGAAAGGCCAGATGGCCAAAGCAGGCCATGCCCCGCAGCAGGTGCAGTACTTTGGCCCCAAAAGGACCACAGCACCCGCCACCACCACCACCAGCAGCACAGCAACGGCCACCCACCACGCCTGGAACCCCCCTCCCGAGGTACTGCTCTCTGATTGGGTGGAAGGGGTGGGGGCGGTGGGTGGTGGGCTGGCATTGAGGGGTGGGCTGGCGGTGGCGGTGGCTGGTGGTGGGGTGGTGAGCGGTGGGGATGCAATGGGTGGGGGGTTGGAAGTGGGGGCACAGAACTGCAGCTGTTGGTGACCTGCACAGAGGGAACTCCATTGCCATCGGTGCACATGGTTTTGCATCAAAGGGGTTCACAGACAGAAATCGCAATTCTTGCATTTTGTAGAATGGAAAATGCCACAAATGCACTGCTTTTTGTGAGAGCGTGAATGCAAGCACCGCCAAGAAAAAGTGCATTAAGCCGTGGTGATATTTTTGGTGCGCATGGTGTTCATCTCAACCCATTACATGGACTTTTAACAGCACATAGGCGGGAAGGCTGAGGCGGGTCACCCTTCGCCTGTTTGCGCCACAGGGATCGTATGCGCCATGCAGCATCCCCAGCACCCACCTGATATTGACATGATGGTTGCCTGGCCCCCCGCCTCCGCCTGGGGTGCCGAGATCTGCAGGGACGCCATCTGGGTCCCCGGGAAGTAGGGCGACGCCTCCGCGGGCGCCACGTCAGCAGTCACAGTGCCAGCTGGGCACGAGGCAGCCCCATCTGTGGAGGGTTTTGCTGGCGCAAGAGGCGGCTGACCGCTGGCAACACCCCCCTGAGCTGCGGGTGAGGGCATAGTGCTGTTCTGTGGCTGCTTGACGAGCTGCACGAGCCGATTTGCGGTCTCGCTTTTGGATGTGCTCTGGCTGGGTGGTTGGCTGCTTGTGGTGCCATTGATGAGAGGCAGTGCGGCAAGGAGCTGGCTGGCTGCCTGCTCTCCTTGCCTGGTGGCATTTGAGGGGGGGCTTTGCTCGAGCAGCTGTGACCTCCCCACCAGGGGTACTATTTGCGCGAGGCGCAGCATGGTAGAATCGCCTGACTCAGGCATGGCCTGGGGTGCCCTGCTGGGATGCTCATGGATGTGTACCTGGTGCACAGGGCAGGTGGCATGAGGTGAGAATGTGAATGCGCTGGTCTTGTTGAGCGTCTACTTGAGCACAAAAAAGGCAGAGGTGAAAGCTGCCTCTACCAAATCACTCGTGGCGCATACACAACCCATCCTTTTTTTCATCTTTTTGTGTGCGCCGCATGAACGAATAGAGAGGGACTTACCTTAAGTTCCACTTCCACTGGGCTGACGCAGGTGCTCGAGATCTCCAGATGCACTGTCCTCTCAGCAGCCTGCATCGAAGTTGCAGGTTGGTGAGTTGTGCTAAAATGGGATTTGAGTAACCTACAGGCAACACACTGCTCATTGGGTATTAGGTTCAAGGGGCTAGAGTGTGTACCTGATAGCTGTGGATACCCAACCTTGTCAATAGCCCACCCCTGCACCAGCGAGGTTTTTGTTACTGTTCCTGTCTGGTTGTTTGTGTGGTTCTCTCCGTGCAGCTGAATGCATACTTGTGACTCACCAGGTTGGTACAGTAGGAGCACCAACTTTCTGCTGCTGAGTGCAGCCTTGGCCCCTGCACTGAGCTTGGGTGTTGGGTGTGAGGCAGTTTGCAACCTCCTCCTCGGACTTGGCAGCTCGAACCCTGCAACAGTCGAACGGGCATTAAAAGTTGCAGATGGTAATCATAGAACTGAAAGCTAGCAAGCCGTGTACGTGGTGCAACGCTGTTGGCGGTTAAACAATCCTTGGCCCCACCTGACATCTGTGGCATGGCACTCGCTGTCCTTGGCCCTGGTTATCCTGGCGTCTTCAATTTCCAAGTCAGCATCGAACGCAACTGTCAGTTGTACAGTGACACAGTGGAGTGGTCTTGCCGTGAGTGTCGTAGTCCACACTGCTGCTTGTACGCTATGAAACGACAGAAGCCCAATGCATACGAAAGCTCCCAACCACCACCCAACTGAAGGGCGGGGTTTGTCACTGGCAAGGCGTCGCATCGCACACGGAAAGCTGGATATGGCTGCTGTACTTGTCAGGTCATGGTCGAGGCAGCAGCTGTTGCTTTGTACCACGCTGAGGGTCGCAACGGGTTGTGGAACTGATGTCAAACGAATCCAATTTCCCGCCTTCCGAGAGTGTGTACGGAACTAAGATGTGGGACAGGCGAGGAGATATTTACTGGTGAGCCTTTCCGCAACTATTAGTCGTGCTAAGGAATTGCGTTGCCATACTGAAGGTTAGGCAGTTAGTTGGGTCCAATTCAGACTAGTCAGTTGGTGACCCATCAACCGTCATGCGGGGGTGTCAAACACTGCACACAGAAGTGGAGCTATATAACTTGAAGTGCGGTAAATGTATCGTTTGTTTGTATGATAGGTGGTTGAGGTTTGGTCGCGGTGCACTTTGTGGCCGCTCTCACATCTTGACAGTTGGTTTATTTTTGGGCTGGTCAGGGGGTGATAATATGGTGATCATCTGCCCATGACCCATGAAGTGCACTACTTGAAGCCCCAATAGTGGAGGAAGAAAGCGAAGACTCGTTGCTTTCTTTGCATAAGAAAAAGGAGATAAGGGCTTAGTACTGGTGAAAGCGGAATTGTTGCTGCAAAAAAAAGACTGCTGATCAGTGTACCGCAACTTTTGGCACGATCCCCCCATCGGCAGGTGGTCACCCGGTCACTGGTTGTTCAATAAGACTACGTGGCACCACTAGTGATGCTGCCGCTGCTGGACTTTGACAAAGTCTAGAAACTTCTGGAAGCTGTTGATTAACAGTATAAGTATGTCTGTAAACACTGTAGACATAGCCCATTGAATGTTGCAAATTGAACAAGTGATATCTGCAACAAGTTTAGCTACTGGTAAGGCACTTGGGGCATTGTACACGAGCGCACAAGTTGCTTTCAGTGCTACACAACATGTACCCGGTTATGGGTGGTGTGTGAACCTTCATCCTTTCGTGCCCAACTCACAGCCCAGCATAGTCAGGAAAAGAACAGAACAAGATGATCTCGTAAAACCGCAAAAACAAAACAGTCACACTAGCTGCCGTCGAGGCATCTCCATTGACCCACACCTGCAGCAATCTGGGTCGCTAAAATTTGACCCTCCACGTATTTGGCTGCTCTGGTCTTCCCATCTGCCCAGCCACCTGGCTTCTCAAGGTTTCCACTTTTCACTTCCGGCCTGCCTTGATGTCCCTTACCAGCTGGCTGATCTTGGTCACGTAGGCATCAATGTTGAACTTGCGCTTGCAGCCAGCGTAGTTCATGTACCGGATCTTGCCAAAGATGGCGCGCTCGCCCCAGCCCTGCACCAGGCAACGTGGCATCAGATGCACTGCCGCACAGTCCAACAGCCCAAATCCAAAGCATGCAGTTGTAGTGACTCCTACTGCACCGAAAACTGTGAATAGCATTCCTGACCGCCAACGGCTTGAAGCTTGTGCACTCCTTGGGCACACTTAAGAATGCAAATCCATCCATTTTGGTGTAATGCTATGAGTACGCCTCACATGCACAACATTGGGTAGACCCCCCACTGATCCATCACCTCCTCCACCACCCCTGCATCCCCACCTGGTCATGGATCCCCGCGATGCTCCACATGCAGCCCACGTAGCCATTGGGGTCCCTGCCGTCCAGCTCATACTTGTCGTTCAGGTAGATGGCGATCTCCAGCGCCTCCGCTGCGTTGTTGGTCCACTCCAGGATCTTCTTGGCCCAGTACATGCGCATGAAGCCGTGCATCTTGCCGTAGTACACCATCTCAAGCTGGGCGGCGTTCCACAGCTCGTCGTGCGTCTTGCCCTTCTCAAACTGCTCCCTGGGGTGAAGGGGTGTGTGTGAGGGGCATGGCGTGTGGCGTATTTTAATGGATGCATCCCTCAGGTGAGGCAGGAATGCACTTGACACCATGAGGCATCCCTAATGCATTCAACCCCGCCTGAAGTCTCTTCCCCATTTAGGAGGGCTAACCACCCGTCCCCTCGTCCCTTTCTCTGTGCGCGCTTGCTCTCGCCTCCCCATGCATTTTCTCCCACCCACACCCGCCCTACACCCAACACCCAGTTAAAGACCTCGTGCGCCATTTGCCAAACCCCACTCCAACCCACACCTCATTAACAGTGCTACTCCATTCCCCACCCCTCACCTGGTGTACACCTTCTCGCGCTTGTCGGCCTCATGCACCCGCAGCGTGTCGCGCGCCCACTCATAGGCGGCAGACAGGTTGTCGTAGTTGGGCTCGTAGTGGCAGAAATTGTCGGCCAGCTCACGCCGCACCACCGTCTCCTCTAGGAAAGACTCCACGGCTTTCTACAAAGGGAACAGGGGAGAAGGAGGAATGTCATGCGGATGGAAGATGCATTGAAAATCCACCATGTACACGCATTGAATTTGTTATGTATTTTGAACTTTGAGAAGAATATATAAAATGTTTGAGACAAAAGATATAAACAAATGCATATGTGGGGAATAGGCTACACCCACTGTGATTGCCTCCTGGAGTATGACATAGTGCCTTCAAGATCAGCCCGTCCACGCCACCCGCCGGCAAAACGACGCACCCCACGCCCGGCATGCATACAAACCCAAGACACTGTTTTCCAACAACACTATGCGCACCCACCTTGTGGCTGGCCTTGTGCTTGGCAGCCTCCAGTGCCGCCCGCTGGGGGGCAAGGTGGCCAAAGTGGAAGTAGGGGGAGAGGTTGGACAGCGCGTAGCCGTGGCTGGGGTCGTTCCGCTTGTCGTCATAGGACCCTAGCCGCGCCTTGCTCAGGAAACCCTTAGGGCCGTTCAGCGCCTGGAAGCAGGGGACAATTCCAATCCATTGGCGCAGGACATTGATTAGGGTTGAGGATGAGGTGCAGCAAGCAGCACCTTTTGCCATGGTTTGCTGTATATTCCATGCGTGTTAAGGCTGAGGTTCAGGGTAGTCTGTATCTAATTATTTGAAGAATGTCTTTTAGAATTTTATCTTTATGTAACAGAATAACAGGATAATATTGGAAAAGCCCGCCCCGCCCCGTAATCGATCATGCAGCAACCACACGCTTTATCCCCTCCCTTTCCACCTCCAGCACACCCGCTGTCACCCCCTCCCGCCCCACCTGCATGGCCGCCTCCTCCCCTGGCTTCACCCAGTTCACCTCCGGCACCGCCTTGCCCCTCTCAAGCACCTCCGCAATCAGCTCCTTCCAGGCCACAGGCTGGGGCTGGTGGCCCAGGGTCGACTTGGGCTGTGGCTCAAGCTCGGGGAACTCCTTGAGGAACTCGGGCAGGTTGCGGTGCACCTTTGGGCGGATGGTGCGTGCGGCGTACTCGCGCTTGTCGCTGGTCACCCACACTGGGAAGGTGGGGAGTAGGGTTTAAAAATAGTGCAACTCGCAACATATATTAGATAATATGGCAGTAATTGAACTGGTCACTTGCTCTCGCAATTTGTGATCAGCGGTTTCTTATAATATTCATGTGCATCATTAGTTGTGCATGAATAAACTACTAATGCGTGTAATCCACTGAAGCACGGCAGGATCCCTGGAAATTTGCCACAACCCTCCCTCTTGCTCATGTTCATTTTCAGGGCTTGGAGGGCTGCAGTGCCGCACCCGGTACTACCCTGAACCCTAGACCCCCATTGCAATATAGTAACGAGGACGGCTTCCATGCCAAGCAACGACTGCCATACCATTACCCACCTGGTACAACATTGTGCGCGTCCACCTCATGGAAGGGGATGTCAATGGCCTCTTTCACCTGTAAGGGATGGACAAAATGAGATCGGTTCTGTGGCTGCATTTAACTAGTCATGGGCATCTCAGGGTCATGGATGCTGCCCAAAAGGGAGCCTGGGGACCACACGAAACAAAATCGCACAACAATGGCGATGTGACACTGCAAGGCGCATGGACAATTCCAAGGCCAATGTGCTGGTGGCTCCACACAGCTTGCAGGTGACATGACCAGCGCCACATGCGGGCACCAGACACCAGACACCTGTTCTGCAACAATAATTCTAGGCAACCCTACGCCCGCACCTTCTCCCTCCAAATCCGCCCCAGGCGCAGCGGCCCAAAATCCGTCACCAGCAGCGCAGCGCCTGTGTCCTTCACCAGCTGGGGGATGTTGACCGCCGGGTCGCCCTTGAGCAGGAAGAAGGGGATGTTGAGCGCTGCCAGCCGCGGCTGCATGAGCTCCAGGCCGCGCACCATGAAGCCAAACTGGCGCGCACCCGCGTGCAGGTACTCCGTCACCTGAAGGCGGGTAGAGGGTGTGGTACTGAATGTTGTATATACTGTCCATTTCTTGTTCTGTGGTGATATGCAGCCTGACAGCGCAGGGCGGTCTGGCATCACCACCGTGAAATGTGGCATGGTGGTGGGAATCCTGGGGAATCGGTTAATTATTCCTCCTTATTATTATTTCAAAAAACAAAAGGTAAGGGCAGGGGAGAGGAGGGAGCAGGGGCATACCAAATTGAAAGCAACAGCCACCGGGGCGCCTGTGCGTGCAGCTTGCTCTGCGGCATACAGCAAGGCCCAGTTGTCTGCCACGCGCTGGTCTCGAGACATCCTGCAAACAAATACACGGATAAATGCAATGTAAAATTAGAATTAATAATACCCCTCCAGAGAGAGCTGGGCGCATTATCTCAAGCGCGCTGGTGGAGGAAGACATAGAGTAAGAAAGGTGAATTCTTGTGGTTCACTCCTAGGAGCCAGTGGGAGGTAGGCTAGCTTGATTGGCACATGAGCGGGTGTGGAAGGATGTGTGCATGTAAGGGGTGTATTGGCTGGAACAACAGAGAGGCACACGTTTACAGCCAGTAACAACCGTTGGCACGCTCCAGGGAACAGTGTTCGTACCAGTAGATCACTGGGCCATCACCAATGACGCCTGCCTTGAGAACCTGCACCCTCTTGCTGTTCACATTCCCCTTCTTGCCAGTGGCAGCTTTCTTGCTTGGCCCAGCCTCAGTGGCCTCACTTGCACGCTTGTCTCCAGCCATTGCCGCTTCCTGGTCTATGCTCTCCAGTATTTCAAATAGGGTAGGATTTTGGGTTGCAAACAGGCGAGTCGGTACTCCTATGCTGGACCAACGACGGGTGGATGGAAAGACTCTGTGGCTGCTGCAGTGCAAGACCGAGGTTCGAACCAAAGGCAGGAAAGCAGCAGCCCTTGTGATCAGTACCGAAGCCAGCGTGAGCTGTTGGCACTGCTCTCGGAATTTGCAAGCATGCAGCACCCTTTTTGAAGTGAACTGGTGGATGCAAGGGGCTTCACAGGGCGCACTTACGTGCTACAGCACCAATAAATACAGCTGTGGTTCCACATTGCAGAGTTTTGCTGCTATTATTTGTACAAACGTGCGATGCCCATGCTAAGCAGGGCTTCTGCAGACGTTGCAAGCTGCTAGCCACAGTTGTTTCCCGCGTTCGTTGCGGGCATTCGAGTGCATACTTGCAGAGGGCTCAGGGCTCACCCTTTGCTCGTTTGGCTTTGGCACTGCCCAGTGGGCAACGCCAGGGCAAGCTTGTTCCAACCAGGGGAAGCGATGGCCTGTTTCAACAGGATCTTGCCTAAACATTTCTAAGATTCTGATGAAGTGGCATACGGAATGTAATCTGGACTTCACTAAGAGCATTACTCCTGGTAGCGTGTCACTGAGGGCATCGTGATGGCGAGAGAAGTCCTGGTGGGGATTCAGACCACCAAGTATATGATAGGCGGTGGGTTGCATTATCACGTCCGGAGCATGCCATGTACCATGCAGCTCCATTCATTTGCTTTGGGGACACACTATCCGCCCCCACATCCGCCGCCTGAAAGGGCTTGCTCCACAAGGGGGTATTAAAAACACCATACATCATACCCCCCTGGGCATATGCGCAGCTACTGTACGCATCCGCCCTCAGACCACCGCCCTCAGAAGGCTGAAGTTCTTGACCCGAGTCTCCAGCTCCAGCCCCCCCGCCAGGCCTTGGCTGCGCTCCAGCAGCTCCTCGGCGCTGCGCTGGGTGGCAAAGATGAGGTGCGCTGCCTCGGCTGAGGCCAGGAGGGCAACCTGTAAGGGTGGGGACTTGGATTGGTGGTTATGAGGGTTGGGTGTGCCAGGGTGGCGAGGTTGAGTGCCGTACGTTGCATGTGCAAGAGGATTGTGGTGGTCACAAACTGTGTACGTCACCCAGGTGCATGGAGTGTGAGTAGCATCCTTGTGATGCATGGTGGCAGGTGCAAGCAACGATGCGAATGCCCAAGCAGCATCAATGCAAGTGGTGCGCAGCAATTACATGGACTGTTCGGAAACAACAGCCCGGCACGCACCATTTCGCCCCCTGCTCCCAGGCCCAGCTGCAGCCCGTCCTGCTGGTACCCACGCACCATGGTCTCGCCCCATGCCACCATCACAGCCTGAGCACAGGGCGCAAAGGGGCGGGTTGTGGAATACTCGCGCACATGGTTAAGGGGCAATTTAGGGACGCATTTAATGGAGCGATGAAAGGTGCGATGAAGAGTGCATCCTTTCTTTGACATTCCCCTGCCTACCCAAATTCAATGGTGTTAAAAGAATGCGTGCTGCCAGGCTGGTGCGTCATGCTGATAGGATACAGATGCAGATCCAATGCTGCACAATGCACTTGCCCTCCCGCCACCCTTCTCAGCGAACCAACCCAACCCACAACCACAGCCACATCGAATTCACATGCCCTCGCTTTCCCATCCCAACCACCAACCACCAAGACCCTAGACCCTACCACCCCACCTGGCTGACCTCCCTCACAGCCTGATCAGGCGCCTTCCCCGTTGCACAGATCGCACTCAACAGCCCCTGCTGCTTGTCAAGGAACTGAAAGTGCCCTGCGTTGCGCACAACAACCTCCCAGGCCGGCGCGTCACAGGTGTCGTAAAAGTGCTCATAGTTGGCCGCTTTGGGGACACAGTCGCCCCCCAGGCCGCTGCCGATGACCGCTAGAGGGAGCCGCTGCCGGGTGTCCAGCTGTGAGTGGGGTGTGTGTGAGTATTTTTCGCATTTGTATAAATTCTTTGAGTCGCGCTCAAGGGTGGCTGGGCATTGCAGTGATATAAAACACATCATCATATGGGAGTTTGAAAACATACTGTTATAAGGAATATAGCGCACATTATTGTAAGGGAAAATATAGATATAAGATTAAAAGAAAATTCTTTCCCCACCTTGACAGTCTGCAGCATCTGCAGCGCGTCTAGCGCCGATGGGTAGCCGGGCCCCAGGGGTGCATACTGCGTGTTGTCAACGGGGTCAACCAGGCACACAGCCTTCACGCGAGGGTCCTCCACAGCAGCCAACACGCTCACCTGGTGGAGGGAGGTGGGGGTTGGAAAGATTAATCCGTGAAATAGCACTCAGCCGTCATGCCGCAGGGTATGTGCCCATGGCGTGGGCACAGAATGGTAGGATGAGTGCAGTGAGCGCTGCCGCGCTTAACACACTGCTTTCTGTAATGCATCTGTCGCCCAACTACATATACGGTACACCACAGAAAATCACATGGTTGCTGAACAATGATTGCAATTAACAAAGAAAACCTCTTGCCATCTAGCCCCCCAAAAAATTTATTTGGATGCGCACAGAACAGCGCCCTCCTCCCTTTCCTTGGCCCCATCACCCCCTGCATGGCCCCCCGCCATCACCCTTGTGGGTGCCCCCCACCCTCACCTTCCCCCCTCTCGAGTGACCGCACAGGTACACGCGCTCAGTGTCCGCCAGCTGGCTCAGCAGCGGGTCGTGTGATGCCCATGTGATGAGTTCACGCACGAACCTGACCTGGAGGGTGTCGGTGCAGGGCTCCATGGCAGACTCAGCCTGCACAGGGGTTGGGGTTTAGGGTTTAGGGTACCAGCCTGCACAGAGGGCACCGGCCTTGCGGCATGTGGGCAAAACGACTTCGAAAAACAATGCAAATTGCATAAAAAAGGTTGAATCATTGAAAAATAAGCACAAAGACTGATGAATCTGCACTTATAGCAAAATCTCAGCACTTCTGCAGTCCACGCGATTCACACATGGTAAAGGCAGCACACGCATGTCCATCACCCTTACCTTATCGTACATCAGCACCACGTATCCCCAGCTGGCCAGGCGCTTTGCATAGGACAGGTAGCCCTCGTCACCCAGCAGGAAGCCAGAGCTGAAGATGGCAAGGGGGAAAGGGGCCTGGAGACCTGCGGGGAAGACACCACAGGATATTGGTGCCACACCAGTGTAGTGTATTGGGCACGAGGGTTGGTGAGTTCCATGAGAAGGCTAGTAGTGGGGGAAGGGGTATAGCCTCAGCCAGATTGACCAGCTTGATTCCACAAGTATACAGTACCCAGTGCCGAATGAGACTGTTGCTAGTCATTGCGACCTGTGCTGAGGCTGGCACTTTGGCAGGCGTGTAGCATATACGTCACAGCTACTAATTAAGACTGCCACGGGTGCATCTAGGAGGAATGTGCTTCCCCTTTGTAGTGCAATAGGGCAAACTGATCGGAGACCGGCAGCCGCGTGGCAATACCCTTACCTAGGGCCTGCGCCCCCTTGGGGTACACCACGTCCACTTTGAGCAGGCAGCGCGTGCCCACGCACTCTGGGAAGCACGAGTCGCAGGTGTGCTCCAGCCGCGGCAGCCGCATGGGCACCAGCGGGCCAGGCTTGGTGTAGTCAGGCACCTGAGCCAGGCTTTGCAACAGGGGTGGGGCCTCAGGAGTGGGCGCTAGGTCGACCGGTGCTGATGCTGAAGCCGCCTGCATGTCATAGCGGGTGGTGTGGGTTTGGGGGAGGGGTTGGTCAGATATTGCACTGACCGGTGTGTATGGTGTGGTAGGTAGAGGTGCAAAGTATTGGAAGGGCCGTACCTGAGATGGCAGTGGGGAGGTGGGGGTAAAGGCTGCGAAGAGACCTGCTGCGATCATGCCTCGCCGGGTCAATCCAGCAGCAGGTTGGCTGTCTATCTTGTCCAACTCATGGTCTTGTAAGTGTACGCTCTCCTGTCTAGAGCTGCTGTCAGGTCTGTGGCTGCAGTGTGTTGTAAGACCGCTGCGGGACAGGGGCATTTGGCGAGGGGGCTTCTTAGGTCCACCTCTTGAGGTGGCTGCATTGCTTGTAGAGTGGAGGGGCCCAGCTGTGTGGTGGGACTCAACCCTTGACTTCCACATATCTGCTCAACGGTGGTGGCCACTACAGCATACCTAACTCCTCAATAAGCCATCACCATCTAGGCACCCACATAGGCACCCACCACCATAGGCACGCTCGCAACTGCCAAGGCAGCCACACACTTGGTTTTTGGGTTGTATACAAACGGTAAGTTGGGCAGAAAACACCTCTACCTCCAGCAGGAAGCCAACAGTGACGGATAATATGCTTTTGCAGTTGCTGTCAACCACTGTGACGATGCGGTTTGGTGGGGGGACGAACAGTGACTGCCGCTGAGGATATACCCGCTTATTGGGCAGCGGGGATTCTATCTTAGACCGCAGTTTCTAGATAATACGGGTCAAAGCCAACTTCAGCCTACACATATATGCGTGCACTGGAATTTCTTGCCAAGGTAGGCGCCAGGTGGCGTCGTCAGGGAGTTTGCAGGTTGTGACTCGGCTGCCCAGATATGGAGCCTGGAGCCACGTCACCAAGGCTGCCTCGCCTTTCGATCAGAGAAGGTGAGCTGGGCACAAGACCTTCTGCAGCCAGGCAAATGTTCTGACGCCATGCGCTGTCAAGCTGCCTGTTGATGCCCCTTGCGCATGACCATCCTCTAGGAATCGTTATTCCATACCCCGTACGGTGGGCGTTGCACGAGTTGCTGCCACTTTTGAGACGTTGGTGCGCAAGGCGTGTCATGGTCACTCACTAAAAATAAGTGAACAGTTTGGTGTTGTACAGGCTTTGGGCGTGTTCCTTAGCTTCTAGGGTATATCTTGGCCTTGTAACTGGTGGGTTTTGAGACATATGCGGTAGTGTGTGGGCAGTTGGTGAGGGAGAGTGCCGTTGCACTCTCCTTGGCAGGTGGGTTGGGTTCTGCCAGGAGGTAGGCAGTGGCAGCAGAGCTCCAAGCAGTGATGTCTCTGCCGATTGTGCTTGCTGCTGTTGGCACCACACAACCTCGGCACTTCACACAGCTGAAGCGCCAGGCTTGCAAGCTGGCTTCTGGTGATGAGCTGGGGAGCAGGTTACAATCCCACCTCTCAGCAGGCTGTTCTGGCAAGCTACAGGCAAAGCAGTCCACGTTCAAGTTCAAGGTATGATCTTGTGCCTTTTAAAACTTGTGTGCTTTTGTCACCTCTCACACTTGCACTGGAACTGGCCTGTACTAACAAGAGCAGTGGCTGACCTCGACCATGGTTGCCACAGGTGCAAAGCGCCCTGCTTGACCCACCGCCCTTCTCTCCTGCCAAGCTCCTGGTGACGTTCCAGCCTGGCCTCCATAGAAAGTCCATGGCCTCCCTGGGCAGCAGGAGGTACACCCTCACCCACAACGACTTGACAGGTCAGCTTATGTTGACGGTGGGCAGGGAGTACAACGTGCCCCAGATGTCTGGCTGGTACACCAACTTAGTGAGGGACGAGGTGCTGGCAGAGTGGCAGCTGGGGCCCAAGCCAGAGCTGCACGTGTATTGCCACGTCTCTGGAGAAGACAACTGGCTGGCGCCACCACAGCTGCGCAGCTTCATCTTCAAGCGGGAGATGTCCTTGGTGAGGGCTCCACCTGTGCAGTTTTGCAGCAGGGCCGTTCACTACAGTCACAGTATGAGGCAGCGGCTTATTACCCTTGTGGGCTCTTGAAAGACGAACTTTTAGGCAACTGGCAAGCATCTTTTCTCACTACCAGTGTGTGTCTATGCAGGTGTTGGATACGCTCATCTACGCAGATAGGGAGCTGCTGGCCGCTTTTCCTGAGCTGCTGGCAGCACCTGTGTTTGTTCACTTCTGCTCTCACATCACGGTACGTGCAGTGCTTATTAGCTCAACTCAAGTGAGCATGCGTGCATTGTGCTGGCATGGCCTGTCAACTCCTGGTCTATCAATTCGCCATCATGTATAAACCTGCCCACCCATGTGCAGGCCCTGAACTCCACTGAGGAGTGGGGGGTGCTGGGTATCCGGGGCACTTGGCTGACAGTCAGGAAATCGTTGTGGGCTACTCTGTGGGACATAGTGCAGCAGCTCCCACCCGAAGCTACCGAGACGTGCAGCGCAGAGTGCAGCAGCAGCAGCAGCAGCACGCACCGGCAACAGCCAGCAGTAGCAGCTTCCACTGTCGTGCATGACAGCAGCGCACCTGGGACGCCCGTGGTAGAGTGTTCAAGCACTGGCAATGGCACAGGGCTGAACGGGGGCACCAAGCAACCATATGTGGCCAGTGGCAAAGGCAGCGGCGTCATGGTTGACTGTTCAACCACAGGCAATGGGGCGGGGCTGAACGGATCCAGCAAACAACCATATGGGGCTAATGGCAATGGCGCCAGGGTTGACTGTTCAACTACAGGCAATGGGGCGGGGCTGAACGGATCTATCAAACAGCCATATACTGCCAACGGCAGTGGCACTGTGAACGGAGGCACGTTGAATGGCCAATCAAGGGGCATGGTGGCGGATGACGAGACACAGCTTGCCGTGGCAGTTGCTGTGCGGGCAGAGTCGCCTCCTTCGAGCTAACCAACTGAAGCGTATGTTTGTACAGTATGTGATATTCGTTTGGGCCAATTGGGTCGTCAGAATTGCAGACGGATGTAGGGGAGTAGGTGGGCTGCACAGGCTGTTTTGAACATCAGAGCTGGGCTGCACAGGCTGGGTTGGCATGTCTTTCTGCGTTGCCCTTTAGGGGCTACAATTTTCCAGCACCACTTGGGGTTGGGTTTAATATTTTTATTGGAATGGCGGGGGCATCTCAGTGCAATCCCTATTGAAACTGGATATTTGACACTGCTTCACCATTCTTGTACGCTGCGTTTGTTGCTGCAGTTGAACAGCTGACCACCAGGGGCCGGAGCGCTAGAGGTGGTACCTAACTGTCTGTATTGTTTGGAGTGCTATTGGGACGTCGCTTCTGCACTGCACAGTGCAGGGCCATTCACAGATACATAGTGGCTTACAGCGCTGCACTGGTGAACACACCTGGCAGCTTAGCATAAGGCTGTAGTAAGTACAGCGAGGACAAACTGTTCGCCTAGCAGGAAACGGCTGGACCTACATCAAAACTACACCCCTCCTGCCAGTCAAGCAAACCTGCGCTCCTACAGTGAACCTGGCAGCAAGCCTTGTAAACAAGATTTTGCGCTAACCCTTTCAAACTTTTCAAGTTCAAAGCTCCTGTGGCTGGAGTTTACTCACACATACAACTCGGTGGTGTAAAGAATGTTCTGGTATGATAGTCACAAATGGATTGAGTTCAATTCGTTCAACAAAGGGCAAACAAACTTGAAGGGTTTGGCCTTATCAAGGGAGCCATAGAGAGGATGCACATTCCCCCACTCGTTCAGCACAGGTTGAACACCGAGGACAAAAACCTGACCCAACCAACGACACCTGCACCCATTTGGTGGCAAGTTAGCCACCACACCAAACACATGTATGTATGTATCGAACGAGGTGATACCTTAAAATACTAAGGTTGAACACTTTATCGTTTCCTGCACATAAATCACTACAGAAAGACCAGACTGCGCGGTCTGTGACCACAAAATGCGCAGGAGTCAGCAGTAACAGTTTGCTGAAATTACTGGCCAGCGGGGCGCAACCAGTGCAGCCGCCCTGTGACAGCAACCCAGCAGCTCCCGCCCTCACACGCAATTGCCACCCTATAGAGGTACTGCCGCGCTGGATGCTGCACACGCCAGCCCATTCCTGCTGCACACACACTCTCTCACACAAGCACACCTCGCAGCAGCGGCAAGGCGCTCACTCCAGCCCAAAGCCCTCTGCATTCATGATGGCCAGGCGCAGCCGGTCCGCCAGCTTCTCCTTGGACTTGTAGCTGGGCAGCAGCAGCGTGTTGAAGCACGTGTGCGAGGTGGGCAGCTTGCTGCTGTCCGAGCCGTCCCGCTGGATGACGCAGCGCAGGTTGCCCAGGCCGCCGATGGGTGAGCGGTCCGATCCCGTGAAGAACTTGAGGAAGCGCTTCTTCTCGTTGATGTCAAACTCCTCGCACACAAGCTCCCACAGCCACTTGACAGCCTGAGCAAAGGGATAGATGCCGTCAGGCGCGATTGTGACATGCTGCACTGCATGCCATGCCATGCAGGAACATGCCATACAATGCATGTCATGCCATGTAAGTTTCATCTTGTAACACAGGAACATGCCGCACAATGCATGCCGTGCTCAAAAATGAAGGCGTATGCAGATGCCTGATACATTTGATTGCCCCTTGCTCCCAACAGTGGCCGCCGCCAGCACACATGCCTACACACACCCCACCACTCACCCTGTGCTGTGCGTGGTAGCCGCCGTCGTATCGCGAGTGCTTGCGCAGCGCCTCAAAGTCCAGGCTGGGGTTGCCGCACACCAGGCGCTCCAGCTCGGTGGCGGAGAACAGCTGGATGGCGGGGCCGCCGCACAGCATGAGGAAGCCCTTGGCGAAGGCCTCAAAGTGCGTGTGCATGGAAGAGTTGAGCCAGTAGTCCACGTACAGCTCCACAAACTCCCTGCGGTTGTCCTCGGTGACGGGCACACCCTCGCCGCCCTCCTTGAGCAGCATGGTGCGCGCCTCGCCGTACACAGGGACCTCAACTGCAGGGGGAGAAGGGGGCACACGCACTGGTCAGAACCCTGCCTTGCCAAGATCATCACTGGTTGCCACCACTGATGCAATGATGTTATAATGATTGGGGGGTTCAACACAGCATTTGCTGCTTGCTGTGTGGTGTCATCCCCAGCAACAGCTGTGCTGCACTGCAGCAGAGTTAAGCCCACCCGTCCCCTGACCCCACAAACACCACCGCCACCCCGCCAACCCCACCCCCGCCCCCTCACCCGTGAAGCTCTGGCAGAACACGTCCTCCACCCCGCCCGGACCCTCGTACGTCAGCAGCTGGCGCAGCGACTTGCCCAGCGTGGGCTGCATGTCCTCCAGGTCGCGCAGCACCACCGGCTGCCCCAGCAGCTTCTTGTACAGCGCCAGCGGCAGCGGGAAGTCCAGCAGCACCCCGTTGTAGATCGCCAGGCCCAGCACCAGGCCCACCAGCATGAACTCCGACTCGCTCTCCAGCGCAAAGGGGTTGAACCAGTAGGTGCGCGACTCGGGCTGGTACATGAGCATGCCGTAATCTGGGGACAGCAGCTCGGTAACCAGCAGCTGGAAGAACTCCTTCTTGACCCCGCCGGCGTCGATGCCATCCTCGCCGATGAAGTGCACCCGCAGCGGCTTGAACAGGTCGCGCGGCTTCTGGCGCGAAATCTCGTCCAGCGCGTCCTGCATCAGGTGGTTGCGCCGCACCCGCAGGATGCACATCTCGGGGTGCGTGGCGGGCACGCCGCTGTCCTCGGGCGACGGCAGGTTGATGGAGCCCTGGCGCCACAGGCCGGTGGCGTTGCTCTCCGTGGCGGACCGCGCGCCGCCGGCATTGGTGCTGTGCCCCTGCGCGGCGGAGGTTGAGGCGGCCAGCTCGTGCGCCAGCTGGCGCCGCTCGGCATCCTGCGCATGGCGGTGCCGGCGCGGTGAGCATCAACTGAAATAACCCCTAAAGTGAACCTTCAAGGTGTGCCCGTGCAGGGAGGTCCACCAAACCATCACATCAATTACACCCAAAATCGACAACCTATGGCCCAGCAGTGAGGGAGGCTCACAAGGTTGCAAGTCCACTGAGACGGATGTGCATGCCCCTTCCCCCGATGAATGACCATATGATCAACCCCCTGCTACATGACCACCCCCCAGCCCATCCCCTCACCTGCGCCTCCTGCGCCTCGTTGTTGCGCAGCATGTTGAACAGCAGGCTGCGCAGGCCGGTGTTGCGCTGCCGGTGCGACCGCGGGTGCCGGCCCATGTCCCTGTGTGTGTCCAGGGGGGCATCGGGCGGCGGGGCCCGCACCCGCACCTTGCCGTTTGGCAGCACGCGCTCCTCCGCCTCGCCCCGCTTGCCACACTGCATCACCTCCACGCGCGCCTGGGCCACGGTCTGCAGGAGGGGGGAGGAAAGGCGGCGTTGGCTGGCGCACACCAAGAGCAGTGCAGGTGGCGCAGCTGCTGTGGGAAGGGTGTGCATTTTTTATGGTTTTTTTCTATTTTTGCAATTACCTTTTTTACAAGAAAAAGAAATGAAAATTCTGATTAGGAATAAGCATGCATTACAAGCTTCCAATATGCACAGGCACACCGTATGTGCAACTAGGCGACCGGGCAGTGGCACAAGCTCCAAGCACATTCCACTGCCCAGCCTCCACACTTGACCAAGCCCAGCGGCAGCGCTCACCTGGTCCATCTGTATGCGCGCCTCTGTGTGCAGCAGCTTGGACTTTGCACGCGGGTTGAGCAGGAATGGGTAGCTGCAGAAGGAGAAGGGGCCGTCGGTGCCGTGCTGGTGCACCGGCATGTCGTGCGTCTGGCGCCAGGCCACGTAGTGGTCAAGTACGTCCAGCTTTTCACTGCATCAGGGAGAGAGCACACGGTCAGCACAAGATGGGATGTTCACATCAGGGCAGGCAGAGAGATATGCAACAGCACAGGGCATTGTGCCACCAAGCGACACAAACGAGCTTGGTGCCGCTGTGTACTACCACCTTAGCACTACTACAGCACCACAGCACAGTCATGTACCAAGCGTCACCCCCCACAGCCGCCATAGCGCACCACCATCACCACCCCCACTACCAACACCAGCACCATCCCCCCACCACCACCACCCCACCCACCTGATGAGCTCGTTGTAGAAGGCGTCCGGCGGCAGCACGCGCCCCATCTGGTTTGCCTCCTCCAGCTTTGCCAGCACCTTGATGACGTTCATCACAGACACCGTCAGCTTCTTGGTGGCGTACAGCTCGTCCGTCAGGTACTGCTGCAGCGGGGTCACCACGCGCGCCTCAAGCAGGTCGGCGGGGTACTCAGACCACCACTTGACCAGCAGCTGCAGGCGGGGGAGGAGGGGAGGGGGTTCAGCAATCGGGGAGGAGTCGAGTAGGCACGTGGCGGGGGAGTGGATGGCGGTGTCTCCTTGGTGTGAAGGCCACATGAGGTGGTGGGGGCTCACGTGTATGGGTAGGACGGGGCAGTGGTCAGAGCACGACAGAGCACAGCTCTATGAGGGACATTGTGCATGTAGGCGCTGGACCACAGTGGAGGGGTGCCATGCATTGCGTTTGCTGGCGCACTCGTTTTTACACGTAGGCGCAGGTGCACATTCTAGCGGGCGCCACTCACGTGTCTGGCCGACGATGGCGAGGTGAGGATGATGTTGCACAGGCGCGGGATGAGGTGCGCCGCGAGCTTGGGGTCGGACAGCAGCGGGCTCTGCGCAGCCGCCAGCAGCACCTGCGCGCGCTCCGGTGTGCCCAGCAGGCGCACGTTGCGGTGCAGGTCGTCCAGTAATTGGCTGGTGGCCTGTGCACACCAAGTCCACATGTCGGCTTGTGTCACAGCGGCATATGCAAGCTGGTCATGGGCACCACCCATACACATGGCATGCAGCCCTCGGCACCCCAACATTCTACCCTAGTTGTCCTCAGCAATGCCTTTTGCGCTCCAATCAGTGTGGCAGGCAGGCCACCTCCACCCACCCTTGCACCATGCAGTGCATTGGAGGGATGCAAAAGAAAAACTTTCCAATGCAAAACCCTCATAAGGGTAACTTCCCACCCACAACCTCTACACCAATCGGCCCCCACCTTGAGCAGCGTGGCCTTCATCTCCTCCTGAGGGCTGTTCACGGTCCCCTGGTACTTGGGCTGCAGGTCAAGCAGCTGCGCCTGCATGGCCTCAAGCGCCACCACGTCAATCCCCACGCGGTCCTTGAAACCAAAGGCCGCAGAGAACGCCGCCGCGGAGCCAAACACCAGCTCCACCGCCGTCATGATGCTGCGCAATTGCTTGAACACAATGACGTTGCCCCACTCGCTGGCGTCGGCGCGCTGGTCGTCAAACACGCGCGCCACTGCGCTCTGGAGCCTGTCGGGAGGGTGCACACGTGTCAGCACATGCGTCATTCAGGGTCGGTGGCTGCATGCATGGCTATTAATTACCGCTGCTTTAGACATAGTAGAGTGGATTCTGCAGATAAGGCGCCTGCAAGCACAAGACCTATGCAAGACCACATAGCAAAGGTAGTTTAAACATATAACTGTGCGCCTTCATGCTACCATATATTGTTTGATTAAAAATACTCGTCTTTTTGCATAATACCCACGTGTGCATATGCAACTGAGCGCGCCAGGAATGCATGGTACCGCAGTGAGACCGCGTACCTCAGAACAACTTTATTTTGATTTTGGAAATGGATTTATTTCTTTCAGGAAATTCAGGTTTATATCCATTTCGATACATAATTTGCTTTACCTATGCAACCACGATGAGAGGCCCAGCTAGCAGAGTAATGAGGCCGCGCACCTGTCAGCCAGCCGCGGCATGGGCTCCTCAGGCAGCTCGTCAGGCGACCGAGTCAAAAACCCCGAGCTGTACCCCCCCGCCATCACCGCAGACACCACCGGCGCCTTGCCCCCCCGGTATCCCTTGAGGAAGGTCAGCTCCAGCTCCACAGGCGTGCTCAGGCTGCTGGCCTGCACCTCAGTGCCCCCCCTGGGGAGGGACTCCTCGCCCCTCTCGGGCTCCCAATGACCCGCGGGCAGCTGGCCAAAGGCATTGGACCCGCACCCCCATGTCCGCCCGTCGCTCCCCAGCATCAGCGTGTGCTGCGCGCCGCACGCCACCTGCACCAATAATCAAGTCGTAAATTGCTTTGTATTTGTAAATATTGCTATTCACAATTACAATGTATTTACAATTCATTGTGAACGGCTGCATGAGCCCTCTTTCTTCTTTTCCATCCCGATTTTCACTCTTAGCATTTTTCATCTAATCGTATCGACAACACAAAGGGCACCCGTAAGTGCGGTGATGTTGAAAGAAGTTTGCCGTACTGACGTGAAAAACGAGGGAGATTCAAGCACTGACCTGTATGATGTCGGCGTCGCGCACCGCCACCACCTCCACTGGCTGCCCTGCGGGTGTGAAGGTGCCCACCCCCAGCTCGCCGCACTCATTCCACCCCCACGAGTACACGCCGCTGTCAGTGACCGCCACGGTGTGCTCCGCGCCTGACGCCACGAACCGCACGCCCTGCGCATGCGACAGCACATTGGTTGGTGGCGTGCATCCCATGTGTCCAGCATGCATTTCCCGGAAAGGGGGCGCGTGACAGAATGTGCAGCCACAATGCGTCAAGCACATTGCAGAGACTGGAGCACAGCAGCAGGTAGGACATGGGCATGCATGTGCCAGTGCAGCCATGCGATCCACAAGATCATGCAGGGGTAGAAATGGTCAATGCTGGGGGCTATCCCATGCATGCCGACCAAACCCATCCCCCAATTTTCACATACACATACCTGCAGCGCCACCCGCCTCGGCTGCGCGACATACGAGTCATCCTGCTGCGCATTGTCCTCCACAGGCGTGTTGGGGTCACTGGCCAGGGCCTTCTCAACCACGTGGTCCGGGACAGAGAACAGCCACTCGGCCGCCACCTCCACCCCCACGTTCCCCGTCTCACTGAGCGCCAGCTCTGCCTTTTCTTGTGGGATGCCCATGTCCAACATGGCGGAGAGGAAGCGCTGGTTCACGCGCCGCCGCTTCTTTTCAGACGGTGGCCGGGCAACCTGGCGTGATTGCAGGGTGATGATGTCAGCATCCACCAATGGGAGTGCATGGCATGTGGCCAGGGCTGGTGAATGCATCCCATCCGGGGCACGCATGGTACTAGATGATGCACGCGCTGGATCCTTGTCATGAACTCACCATCTCACATCGCCAAGGCATGGACTATATAATACACGTATGTGTTTATGACAAGGCTACAGTGACCGCATGGCTGCAGCTGCATTTGCAATGCGGCGCATACATGTGCATGTGTGTGTGCACACGTCCCACCTCCTGCTGTGCCGCCACCTCTGCAGCTGCCGGCAGTCCCAGCTGGCCCCGCTTGTTGCACCCCCAGGTGAACAGGAAGCCGTTGCTGGTCAGGGCAGCGCTGTGGCACTCGCCTGCAGCACACAAGGAGCACACCCACAATCAGCATGCAGCGCATCCAGTCAACAGGATACAAGGCCGGCCGGAGAATAGTCCTAGTCATGCGGTTTTGCCGTAAGATCAACAGCTAACGGTGCAAATACATGGAACACATGCATCCGTCTAGCCACTTCTCATTCACTCGCTCCAAAAGGTTCATCATTCCTTTCCACCAGGCCTCGCACCTGCCGCTATTTGCTGCACCGGCATGGCCCACAGCGCGTCCAGCACAGTGGGCGACCAGCGGTCCACCGTGTCCCCCAGCCCCAGCTGGCCATACACGTTCAGCCCCCACACAAGCACCTGCGAGGTGGCGGTGACACACATAGTGTGGTAGGCGCCGCAGGCAACCTGGGTCACCATGAGGCCCTGCAAGGGTTTTAGGCTGCGGGGCTTGACGGTCCCCCGCTCCGCGTGTTGCCCGTGCCCGCACTGGCCAAACTCGTTTGAGCCCCAGGTGATGACGTCCTGCTGCGTGATGGCAACCGTGTGCTCCATGCCGCAGGAGATGGCCCTGGTCACGGCCAGGACAGGTGTCAGGATATGCATGATGTGAGTGACAAGCAGCAATACAGCGAGGTATGGATGAGGAACGGCACGCCAGTGTCCAGGCAGGGGTTTGGCATGCTGCAGCGTTTGGCTAACACCAGGGCTCTGAGTATCATTCCAGTGACATGGCAGCGCACCTGACATCCCAGCCGTTGAGGACCTCCATGCGGGTGGGGACATCCTTTTCTGTGGCCTCAGAGCTAGGGTATCCCAGCTGCGCGTGGTCGTTCTTGCCCCAGGTGTACACCTCCCCATTGCCCCCCACACCCGACGCGTGCACAAACCCAAAGCTGAGGGCAGCCCAGCGCCTGGCAACCTGCAGAGGCTGAGGCTCACGCGCGTTGGACCTGCCTCCCACGCCAAGCTGCCCAAACCAGTTGCGCCCTGAGCACACAGAGGATACAGCTAGTGAGGCCAACAGGGTCTCATAAGCCAATAGCATGGGTTTAAGAGCAACCCAGGTGTGAACCACAAGGTGCCGTGAGTTGTTCGTCAATGCGCACAGGTTGTGAACAGCGTGATTGTTAGTGAGCTGATTGAAATGCACTTGGTGTGCTGCGTTGACAACTGCGAACCGTTTCCCTGCTTAGGGTTGACACGCTGGCTATGCATGCCCAGAGTGCCGAGCCATAGAGCAGCAGGGCAACGGAAAGTTTAGTTACTATACTCCCATTTTCACGCGGATTGCAGCAGTACTGCAACTGGACGCACAGCACCGTTCCAAACCCAACGTGTGTCACATGGTGTGTTGTGTGTCCCGAGGGACTCCCGTCCGATGCAAAACACACACGTACCGCACACCCATCCGTTCTCCTCTATGGCAGTAGAGAGCAAAGGGCTGGAAGGAGACACTTGGTAGTCATCATGGTCCTGTGGAGGCACAGCAGGTTGACAAACCGTGTGCAGCATGGTAGGCCTGTGTGCAGCAACGAGGTCCATGCAACACTTCAACGCCAGAACGGCACGGCCACACTACTCCCAACTTTGTACTACAAGGTCCACGGCAGTATGATAAAAGGTTGCAGTGCCACCAAACGCTGGAACGGGAAGGGGCACCTTGACGCTCTCGAGCTGCTTGATCTTTATCTTTGGAGGCTTGGGCCCCGCCCCACTCGTCGACACGTCCATTGCTGCTACAGCAACGATCTCGGCAACATCGCCGTCGTGAGCGGTGCCCCGCTACTGCAGACGAGTGCTGCTAGGTCATACACCACAAGAGTCCATACAGAAACAGTGTTTCCATCTGCTGTAAGGCCCAACTGGTTCACCTGCACTCTTCCCCCGATGGGCTGTATACGAGGGCGTAATTTGTCTTCCCCCTTGACCAGACATCCTGTGGACAGGCGATCGAAAGCTAGATAAAGCGACAGGTTTGAGGCAGAAACAGGGCAGTTGGGGCTTCTGTTTGTATAAGGCTGCACACCCGCGTATGTGTGGCACGCAGTGGAGTGTTTGCCACCGTCCACATGTATGCATGCACCGACGACACAATGCATGCATAAGCAGCTGCCTCACTCCTGCGCGCTGTCCCATGCCCAGCGGCTGCTATGTGAACCAGGTTGTAGAAAACATGTGTGGCACTCAAAGATCGGGGCGAGTTTGGAAATGAAGCGCAAAATTCAGCAAACTTTGTTGACGTCAACAGACTCGATAAAATTCACCAAACCAACTGCAGCGAATTCCAAGCCTCCAGCAACCTCCAAGCCTGCACAGAAATCCAAATCTGGTGCTTCTGCAGCGCAGCAGCCAGTCCCCAGGCGTGCAGCAATACCTGCTTCACACGGCTTTACTGACCTGGGCAGGCAGTGCAGTGTAATTTACAAGCCACGGCTCTTTTCAGACGCAGAAATAAAACAGTACACCGAGGACTTACAGGTGTGCACCTACTAGTCAAGGTATTTGTACCAAATCCCTGAGAGGTTGACAGCCATATGAACCATGTTCTGTGTCACCAGGAGAAAGTAGCATGGGAGCAGAGGGAAATCAAGATACTGGGCAGCGAGGTTATGCAGCCACGGCTGGTGCAGTACATGGCAGATAGCCCTTCCCTGGCCTACACGTATTCGGGCCAGACCATGCAACCCATTAAATGGCCTGACTTTTTGCTGGAGATAAAGGTGAGCAAACTAACCGCAGTAGTAACAATGGTGCAAATGGTGGTTTTGAGATAGCTTTTACACACACACCTTGCTATCTGCTGCAGGCGCGTGTTGAGGCGGAGGCCGGGGCAACCTTCAACTCCTGCCTGCTGAACCACTACAGGGATGGCAACGACTACATGGGCTGGCACTCGGACAACGAAAAGCTATATGGAAGCCTGCCAATCATAGGTATGCTCTGCTCGCAACCGCCCTTTTTGCTAGGGTATGTTAGGGTAAATATCTGGAAGCAGTCTGCTGTGTGAGGTGCAGTTGTGACCACACTGACACGTTGCCCACCTGCCTGCAGGTTCAGTGTCCTTTGGAGCCACAAGGGATTTTTTGCTGCGCAGCAACCACGACAAGACCCTCAAGTATTGTTTCCCCCTGGGCGCCGGCCATGTGCTGATCATGAAGGGCGCCACGCAAGATCACTGGATGCATTCAGTGCCAAAGCGCAAAGGTGCTGGCGGGCCAAGGTTCAACTTGACTTTTCGAAACGTTCTTGTTCCCAATTGAAGTACGCACTTGAGCACTGGCCGCACATGTTTCTGTATCCAATTTTTTTGGGAGTATTGAATTTCATGAGGGGTCATCTACTGACCCCATGTTTAGCACAGGCAACTATTTCCACCAGAATGTCTGCTGGTCAATTTCCTGATGCCTGGTGGGCGGATAAAGGTCAAACTGCAACGTTGGTTGGCGCTTGCTCCCGTAGCCAGTGCTGCATGGTACAGTGCAGCTTCTTGTGAAATGTTTTGCATGCCCTTCAGGAAGACACAAAAAGCACACCCACTGGAAGGAAGGAAGGAATATTGAAGGGGCGGCAGCGCCGTAGCCATCCCCGGGAGCTCCTCACACCCGGGTCAAACGGCCATAGACAATGACGCAGAGTGCAGGGCTACCGCCTGCACTCTGGAGCCAGGAAAAATTGAGGCGCCCCAGAGGGCGGGGTAACCGTCATGCAAAGACAAGCCTAAAACAGGGGAGGGCACTGGCCACCAGCAGCTGGGCGTGCCTCCTGGGAGCAACCTCGTGTCAGGCGGGTGTCGTCATTGGTCCCGGGGGTCCTCAGAATATTGGCCAGTTCAATCATAGAGAGCAGGAACAACAAGCACAAAGCAAACCAGGCCACAACCCCTATGAATCATTTATGCAACAGAATGGCAAACAAGAAAATGTCACCGCCCTACGCCCACATTCCAGCACCTCTTTGCAATTGTGGCCACTAACTAAATACAAGAAACCCCTCAAAATCACCTAAGATGGCAGAGCAATTGTGACTACCGGTAGTTAATGCCAGCGGAGGGGACCTCACAACGCCTGTCTATGCTGCCATCTTTATCAAAGCGAAGGCAATTGCAAAAGGGTACTAGTGTGACCCTAGCCCCACTGTCAATGGCCTTGGTGGTACATGACAGATAAAGACGGGGAGGGGATTTGATGCTCCCGCCCTTATTAATGTTGTAACTCCCCAATGAGTGTCGGAGTGGATCGCCTCGTGCAGCAGCTGCCCGAGTCGTGCAGCTTTGCTACAGCACGTGAGGCTTTGAAGTATAAGGAATGGCGGCACCATGCACTGATTCAGCACGATCTTTTGCAATCCTAGGTGTCTAGTTGAGTCCTAGTAAGTTGTTCGGTGTCTCGAGGTGTTGTGTGTCACTACCCGGTGTAGGAGTACCCACCGCATCTTTGCATCTCAAACCCACAGTGCCCACCCAGAGCGTTGAACGATACGATAAGTTGGCTGCGTCACCTGAGCTGCTTTCCACTTGACTGCCCAGCACACGTAAGCAGCGTGAGCAACACGATGGACACACTAACCATGCGTGGACGGTGCCTGCACACCCAGCTCCAACCCGCAAGATCTCAACGGCTAGTGACGCCAAGGGCGCTGACAATCAGGAACAGACGACCAGCAGCCGTTCGCACTATGGCGACGTCTGAGAAGTCCTACTCCGGGCAGGGCATCACCCCACCCCAGAAGGGCCACCATTTCATCCACATCGATGACTTCTCCAAGGAGGAGCTGCTCAACATCTTGGACACTGCCCAGCGGGTGAAGAAGATCGTCAAGTCCGGGGACCAGACCTTCAAGCCCTTCCTCGGCAAGACCATGGCTATGATCTTCACGAAGCCATCCACGCGCACCCGGGTGTCCTTCGAGACGGTGAGTGTTGTGCATGTGCTGTGCATGCATGCAAAGGGCATATTGCCTCATCTTACATGGGCCCGGACCCTGTGGTGCACATGGCTTCCGGAACTCAAATACTAGGCAACCTGTGGCACCTATTACTACCTTCCTGGCTAGGGCAGGCGTGTGACAAATCACTGTGGCATCCCACCACACAATCCTGCCAGCCAATGGCACCCTCACTCTTCCCACCAACGCTGGTTAGTCACCCTGCAGCACAATGTCACCTCTTGCACCCCTCCTAACAGCAGCCACGCGACAATGTACTCCTGACAGCATCGGTCATGCCATGGCATCCTCACTCCCCCCACTCATGCCTGCAGGGCTTCACCCTCACTCTTCTGTAAATTACAACTAAATAAGCCCCACCCTTGCAGGGCTTCACCAAGCTGGGGGGCTACGCAGTCTACCTGGGCCCAGACGACATCCAGATTGGCAAGCGCGAGCCCACCAGGGACATCGCCCGCGTGCTCAGCCGCTACAACGATGTCATCATGGCGCGCCTGTTCGCCCACGAGGACATCCTTGACCTGGCTGAGCACTCCACCTCGCCTGTGATCAACGGTCTGACCGACTACAACCACCCCTGCCAGATCATGGCGGACGCGCTCACCATCCAGGAGCACCTGGGGCGCCTGGAGGGGGTGAAGGTGGTGTATGTGGGCGACGGCAACAACATCGTGCACTCCTGGCTGAGGCTGGCAGCTATGATCCCCATGGAGTTCATATGCGCGTGCCCCAAGGTAGGGTTTTCCCCTTGCGGCAAGGAAGGGGTGCATGCGTGGCCTGGGTGGGGTGCACTGGTCAACAGTGGCAAGTGGCCACACGCCACCTCTGTCCTTCCCATGTTGCTGCAAGTGCTAGCCCCTGTAAACTCCCTGTGAGGTCCTCTCCAAAGGGAGGGTATCTTCCCTCATCTATGCAATCTGACTACGTGGCGTCTGCAAGCAATTCTGAGCAATGCAGCTTCCTTGGCTCACAGCAACCCCAGCATGCCATGCCCTGCATCCATTTCAAGCCTGCATGGCCACCGAAATCCACTTACAATTTTCACGGATTGTAAGTGGAGGTGAAGGTGGGGATCGACCCCACCTGCACCCTTACTGGCCAAGACATTGGCTTGAATTACTGCATCCCCTTGGCCACACCCCAATGACCCTGCCTGTTGCACCTGCAGGGCTATGAGCCAGACCCAGCCACCGTGGCCCTCGCCCAGTCCACCGGCATCAGCCAGATCTCCATCTCCCACGACCCCATGGAGGCTGTGAAGGGTGCGGATGCGGTGTACACCGATGTGTGGGCATCCATGGGGCAGAAGGCGGAGGCGGAGGAGCGCAAGAGGAACTTCAAGGGTTTCCAGGTGAGAGTAGGTTGCAAGGAATGTGGGGTTTAGGGTTTAGGAAAGTTAGGGATTTCAGGGGTGCCGAGCCATGGTGGGAGCTGCAAATTGTTAGTGAAATGATCATAAAATTGATCGGTCTTGCGGCTATCATGCAATTGGTCCATGAGATCGCTGATGGGCATTGCGAGGATTGCATCGTAATGTAGGCATAAGTGGTCACATGGCATTCGAGCCCACAGCATGTCACTGTGTGCAATGAAAAGCGTGAGCGGCAGCTTGAGGCATGCCGTCTGCGCTATATCGTCATTAGGGGCCTGAAGCATAGGAGATGAGTCATGAGACACAGCTAACATTCTTGTGAATGATGCTGCCTGGCATTAGCGCGAAATCTGATCCATCCTGCAGCATTCCGCACCCCTCCCTTGCCAATGCTCTACCGGCCCAGCATTCCAGCCCACGTACCATCGGCATGTTCCATTCAATTCTCATGAGAGGGGCTGTTACGAAGTGGAAAGGAAAAGAAACCAACCTAGGTGATTCTTGGGGTTACTAAACCCAAGGCAGGTGCTCATTGTTCTAACGTGAGCTCTCGACACGTACCCACTTTGCCTGCAATGCTGTGCCAGGTCAACGAGGAGATGATGGCGGCGGCTGGCCCCCAGGCCATCTTCATGCACTGCCTGCCAGCTGAGCGCGGTGTGGAGTGCACAGACGGGGTGGTGGAGGGCAAGCAGAGTGTGGTGTTCGATGAGGTGCGGCCAGACTGAACCACTGGTGAAGGGTTTAGGGTTTGCGACATGCGGCGGGGGGGAGGGACTTACTGGCTGGGGGTTGGGGAGGGCAAGAAGAGCATGGTGTTTGATGAGGCCAGACCAGACTGTACCACCGGCTTAGGGTTTAGAACATAAGACGGGACTCGCATAGGTTGAGGAAGTGGGGGTGGGCATGGTGCCAGGTTGAAGCTGGGGATAACCAGTACACATGGGGATTGCATGCGCCATTGCAGGCCTGGGCAGTTGCTTCCGCATGTGTTGTGCTGATATTGAATTATTTTCCGGCAGCTGATGTTTTGATGGCATGTGTGCAGGCGGAGAACAGGATGCATGCGCAGAACGCCGTCCTGCTGCACGCAATGGGTGTGGACAACCTGCGGTGGTAAGCCCGGAGGGAACAGCCTCCTTGGATCCAGGGTGGAAATCAGGCTGAAGGCTGCGCCACGGGATGTACTGGTGTCAAGCACGCTACAGGTGTGCATGGAGTAGCAGCAGCCAGCAGCTCACAATCTGGATGCACATTGGGGGACAGGCGGTGATGACTTGCAAAGAGCAGCGAGTGCAGTTGGCTGGCAGTATGCCGCCAGTAGAATAGCAAGGGGTAATTGTGGGAACGGGGACAGCTTCACCATAATGGACTGGAGTTTCAATGCCAGGAGGAGGAGGCAGCACCTGCTCACAGGGTGTGACAGGGCAGGGGTTGCTGCAGCAGAATTTTTGATGCAAGGGGTCTTGCGTGCTTCGATCTTTCATGACTGAATTCATACATGGATGCAGCCATGCGAGTGACTGCATGGATTGGGCAATCACTTGCTTGGCCTGTTTAGTGGGGAAGATGGATTTAGATGGCTGGGCCATTGTTTGCCAACACAGCCAGCCGAGTCTGATCAGGGCTGCAGCATGTGTAGATGTAGTTGTTTTGAGAGCCTAGAGCGGTTGTTGGGAGGACAGGTGAACTTGGCAAGACTTGCGTGAGAGCAGACTGTTTTGTTGTGTCAGCGTGCATTGTGCTCAAGACTTACTGCGCGGGGAGTCTGGTCTGCGGCCAGAGAACATCAGCTTGACCATCAGGTCCACATGCGTGCTCCTGGACTTTGGAAGATAAATACGGTAGTATCCAATGCGCATGAACAGCAGAAGCGGCAGTCAAAGGCGCATAATCTGCAGCAGCTGCTGAGGGATGCCTTTGATTGGAATGAGAAGAAAGATAAAAATATGTAATTAATAAAATTCGAAGACTTTTCAAGTGGCACTGCAAAGGCTCGTGGCCATGCAAAGGAACCTATGCCTTTCAACTACAGTAGATACTATTTACTAGTAGCTCACTGACAACTATTACAGCGGCTGCCTGCTGCTGCCGTATTGCTTGTGAATGCTGTTTGGAGCAGCACTGAGTGGCCCACTAAAAGTCTTGGAGTGACTCTGGCCCCTCAGGGTCGAGGAGGCGGGGCCCACTGTTACAGTGCAACTTACCACAGTGGGTCATAGCGTCCTTCGCCTGGCTCTTGAGAGCAGGTCGGTGTCACAGCCACAAGTACGCACTGCAGCTGCTTCGTGCCGTTCCATGCTGTCGCAGGTGAGTCACAGTTCATGCTGAACAGCGGCTGCACAGTGTGTCACAGACCCCGGGTTTGGCAAGCTGTGGTACGCTCTCAGGTCTGGGGGTCTCAAGGAGGCCTTTGCGAACCGAATCCTTCCTGATATGCTAAGCACGTATTATTTATGTGAGAGAGTGGGACTTTTGTGGGTGTCGCCAGCCGCCTGCAATTAAATTCAATCGAGTCGAGCAGTGTTATGTGCCCTTGCTGCAATTCACGTTGCTGTGAGGGGCAGCACACTCCAGTGTGAGGTGCCCTAACTTTAACCTTCCAAATTCTAAAAGGGAATACCATGATTGCTGCAAGCCTTAGGACACAGAGCAGTGATACTAGTATGCATGCACAGTGACTGAGTCAGACCCTTGACAAGACGCACTCACGCCCGGCGTGTAAGGCTTACAACTGTCAGCACACAGCTGGATGTTGAGGGAAACCCAAAGCCCATCCACCCTACCCTTCAACCCTGAACCACCCTTTGGTGCCCCGGCCCCGCAGAGTGTGTTATGCCATCTGCATGGTATGCTTCATGATTACACTGTGTGCATGACCACCTGCGTCTGTTGCTGCCCTCATATGTGTGCAAATGCGGTGCAGGCAGTGCACACTTACAAAGGCGAAACGATGAATGTGGGGCTGCCCATGAAGAGCATGCAGGGCACTATGAGACCCTTGGTTTTCGCCGGAATTCAGTGGCAGGCAGAAGGTGGGTCTGGAGGGGTGTGGAGACATGGGTAATGGGCTAAGGATGTCTTTGCCTGTGCTAGGCCAGGGTTTTGCGTCACAGTCTGGATATGAATGCCCAGTGCAATGTGGTGTCAAGTGTCCCTGTCAACGCGATGTTTGCATTGTTTAACCTTTCATCATGAGGAGTGGAGTATATTATGTAGATTCAATCTGGTTGTGAATCCAACGCGTCCAAATTGTTCAAGTTCCTCCTGGCAATAATGAAGGATCATCAATTTCCATATCATATATAGTACATGAATTCTGATTGAAATCCAGCACAGTGTTCTTGGAGATTGTGTGGGTAGCCTGTAGCTCAGTTCAATACATGCTAGGCTGTCAACTGACACCCTATTGAAACCCTACGGTAGCTGGGAAATTTTGTAGGGTAGACCTAGCACTACGTGGTATACACGTGACAGGGCTAGGACGCAATGTCAAGATTGCACCTGGATGCTGTTCCTGCTTCACATGCACCTTGCTGGCAACAAACAGGTGGTTGCAGGGTTGGTCTAGGAACATGTGCAGCGGCTGGATTGAGGTTGTGGATTTAGGGTTTAGGGTTTAGATTTTAAGTCTAGGGTCTAGGGACATGAGCAGCGGCAGGCAGTCACCACGTACCTTGCTCCGCAGGTGGTGCGCGCATGAGAAACATCCAAAAGCTGCAGGTGGGGTGGGCGTGTGAGGGGGGCAGGATGATGCATTGCTAAAACATTCCATTGCAACTGCATTGCAGCCGCATTGCAAAACCCAGGCCCTCCTCACTTCCTCTCAGGGGCGGTCCCTAAACCAAATGAGCATACTATTTTGCCCATCACGCACCACGGTGGCAGAACTGCCTCGCGCTGCTGTGGCCGCTGCTGCTGCCAAGGGGGGGGAGGGCGAGGAGGGGCCGAGGGACATCTCAAGGGGGAGAGGGAGGATGGGGAGAAAGGGGGAGAGGGAGGAGGAGGGGGAGAGGGAGGAGGAGGGAGTGAGTGCCACACACCGGTGGGTGGCGAGCTAGCATAATGCATGATGCAGCATGGTGCATGGTCTTCAGGACAGTTGATGCCTGTATGCATATCTAGTGCCCAGAGTCAAGTACCAAGAATTAGGTAGTTGAGCGTAGGTAATGACCAAACTTTCTGATGCATGCTGCGCGTGTGTATCAGACAATAACTAACAACTATTGGTCATTGTTCAACAGGGACAATGCAAAGACACATGCTCTCCTGCACAAATGTTTTTGTAACGCAAATTTCCCAGTTCATTTTAACAGGGGAACTGCTGTAGTGGGAGTTCCCTACGTGCTATCCTTGGTTCTGCAATGCCATGGCTTTGCTTGCTAGCTTGCATTTGCCCCTGCACATGAACTTTGCAGTTGTTAACAACCTGTGCATTGTCCCTGTTGACAGGGCCGACAGAGCTCTCCCAATCCAAGGACTGGGGCCTATTCATCGAGGCCGTCAATTCCTTCAGGGCAAAGGAAATGGTAAAGGAAGTAGGAAGGCAGTACCTGGAAAAATCCTGCATCCTGACCCTGATGCTGCCCTGGCTGCTGCTGATGGGCCTGGACCGCGAACCGCCGCCGCAGAGGAGTTTTGTGCGCCCACGCATGCGTTGGTCCACCATCCGATGGTGACACTGCTTGCTTAGCAGTGTATTTTCTTATGAATAACAAGCTTTCTGGGCAGCTCAGCTGTAAGTTACAGCAATACTGATAGTATCTCACATACTGTATTACATCGATAGGCTGTCAAAAGTGGAAGCCTGAGCATCGCTACATTTAATTTATTATAGCGATCATTATTGTATTATACTCAGTACAGTCTGTATCTATCCATGAAATGCATGTATCAAGGGTGGCTATTCAAAGTTTTGTAACAATCATTGCCACACTGCAGTGTGTCCACATGTATGATAAGTTAAGTGTCTTGGCGGGAACAACGCAGTGAGTCATTGAACCCCTGGGTGAGATGTACAAGGGTACACATTAACAACATGACATGGACAAAAAATCCTCACAGACCAGAGGAACTAACAAACCAGATTGAGAGAAATACTCTAAAAATTCAAAGTTATTACCTAAATCCCGGGAGGGCCTCGTGTAGAAGACAGAAAGAGAGCAAAACTGTGCACGCAAAAAAAACCTGGCACCACTGAGCACCATTATGATAACCAGGAGGTACTGCAAAGGTAACAATAGGAAGACATCATAATTCTGCCATGCTCAAAAAAACAATGCAGCACCTCGATTCCGCACTGGGGTCCCAAAATTTTTAATAAATGCTGTATTCACTCGCTCACTATGGGCCCAAGGTGACACAATCAATGCTGTAGGGCGCAGTTCAATCAGTATCAGTATCAGTAAGCAGACGACGCACAAGTGTTCAGGATGTGAAAAGAGTGGAACTAAAAGGCTTGTGTAATCTAGCGGGGTATTTAAAATCCCCAAGGCAATATCTTGGCCACAGTACAAGCAATGCCAGTAGGCTACGAAAAACATTCAGGAAAGTCCTGTGTGGAAACTGCAGCTGAACTTCCACATCGGGTGGGTCAGCACCTGGCTGGCAGACGGGAAAAAAACATTTTTTGCTAATTGAACGCTGTATAAGACTGCTAGACGATTCATTTGCGGATGCTCGATACCATTGGTTCATCGTAACTGGGAGACAAGGACAATTGCGATGTGGATGTCCATGTGATTGCAAGCCTCAGGATGTGATTCGTATGCCAGCCATGATAAGTCTTAGACTGCCATGGACTGATCAGCCTCCATGTGGAGGCAAAACAAGCTCGAGCAGCGCCTTCACAAAGCAAACAGCTCTTCTACCTTGATGCTAAAGATGTCCTACAAACAGCAGATGCCAAAGTGTCACTACGCGTCCAGTGCAAGCTTGTTGACGGCGCATCTTGTGTGTAGGCATGCCAGGTACATACGATGATCCTACATGTATCCCTGAAACACCGCAGAAAAAAAGCATTACTAACGGTATTGCACACGCAAGCCGTGCATGCATACATCTCTCCTACGTGCATTCATCATACATTTATGGCAGGCATTCTATCTACTGTGATGCGTGGCATGGTATGACTAGGTTGCAGGCTTCTAAATAAATCAATGGGTGGATTACCTAAGTGTTTTTTATTCTCGTCATGCCAAAGTACCTGCTCGAACATCTGTGAGTTCTTCCCCCCTGGAGCAGGCGCCGAGTGCTCCCTGTGCAGGTTGGCCACCGAGGTGTTCCCTGAGCTCTGGATGAGCTGGATGCCGGCGTTGAACTGCATCTGGCGCATCTGCTCAGCCAGCGAGGAGCACTGCGCGTTGCGCATCTGCAGCTGCTGCTGGAGCAGTGAGGCTTGGGCCAGCAGCTTCTCGTTCACCTTGCCTGCAAGGGTCCAAAGGGGGATGTGAGACATGGGGTACAGCATGTTTAGGGTTTAGGGTTTAGGGTTCAAGCAATGACCCAGGATGCGCAGGTGGGCAGCATGCAGAATGCAAAAGGGCATGTGGGCAATGGTGTATTGCATGGCAAAACAATCAGGGTGCACAAGGGCACAGCAGGAGAGGCAAGTTTAAATGCATTGATCCATATGCCAGCAGCATGCAGCAGGCACAATGTGAGACAGTCATGCGCATGCAATGCCCAGTGCATGCTCAAGGACATGCACATGCAAGCAGCGCTTGCTTACCAAGGATGGCCACCTCCTGTCGCAGGCTCTGAACTTGTGAATTTGCCGCCTGCAGCTTTCGCTCGCTCTCGGCCATGGTGTTCTCCAGGTCAGCCATGTACTGGAGCCGCCTCTCCTTGGACTTCTGAGCACTCTGCAGCAGCAATGCAGCCATTGTCAGCCTGCTGGCCTGTTCAGGGTTTGAGGGTTCAGGGTCTAGGATTTAAGGCACGCTTGTTTGGGGTTTAGGGTTCAGGGTTCAGGGGTTAGGGTTTATGTGCCAACGCTATCCCCAGCACCGATGTGATGGCTCCAGGAGTAGTGCACATGGCATATAGGCACTCGGCAATGGCAGTGCACACCACCAGCTGTTAGGGTTTAGCCTTAGGGTTTAGGGTTTATGGACCATGCGTGTGAACTCACCAGGCGGTTGGCCAAGATCCTCTTGACCTTCTTGGGCTCCAGCTTCTCCAGCTCATCGGGGTTGAGCCCACCCCCGGTGCGCTTCTTCCCCTTGCCCCCCGAGGAGGTCTCCTTCTTGGAGTCGATGCCGCTGGAGGTGGCTGGGTCCCGGGACCGCTGCCTGGACTGGTGCTGGTGCGACTCCGAGGTGGTGTCCGAGCTCTCAGCGGTGCACTCGGCGAAGCGGTTGGGGCGGGTGAGGGGCCGCTCGCAGTTGCGCAGGCGCATGGAGCGGGAGGGGTAGGACGGCGCCCCATAGGCCGTGGCCATGCCCACTGGGGCGGCTGACGTGGGGGGCTGCTGGTAGCCTGTTGTGCCGGAGATGATGGGGCTGTCGGTGGGGATGACGGGGCTGGTGGCGATGGTGGCGAGGCGGTGGTGGCCTGCGCTGGTGACTTCCAGTGTGTCAAGCTCCCGGTGGAGCTCGGGGAAGACTGCCTCAAGGAAGAACTTGTCCTCCTCGCTGGCGGAGCCTGGCTGTGGGTCCCAGGCCGGGGGCGGACCCAGGTCTGGCTTGTGCTGCAGGAGGGGGGGAGGTGGTGGGTGGCTGTGGTGGTTTAGGGTTTAGGATTTAGGGTTTAGGTGGTGAGTGGGGGTTGCACAAACTGGGCAAGTGAACGTGCACAGCTGTGCACAGATGAATTGCAGGCACAGAAAGATTCAACCAAAGGCAGGAATGCTTCTGCATTGCAAAACTGAGGACAATTGCACAGTGCCACAGGGCGGGTGTTGTTGCGTGCAGTTGGCAGCATGCAGACTTGTTTCAAGGAAACACTGTGCCATCCACAGTGCAAGTGCAGCACACCCATACAGCACTCACCATCATGATAGGTTGCAGCGAGTGATGGTAGCAGTCAGAGTAGGTTGCCTCCGACCAGCTGCAGTGGAGAAGCAGGGTTAGTACAGGCAAGAGAATAGGGGAAGGTTTATGCATTTTAGCATCAAAGAGTTAGCATACTAAGCTACGTGGTACAGAAACTAAGTTGTCAGGCACGCTAGTTGTCTCACAAGGCAACCACAGGGGCCTCAAGCTAGTTCGGCATCTCAAGCACTGGAGCTAGGCGATGGGTACTTCAAAGTGCCCACTTGCCACCCACACCACCCAAACTCTCCCAACACAAGGTGGGTAGACAGAGACCTACAACGACAACAGGAATACTTCGAACGAAGCTGTGCAAGGTACACTGTTACAAATTGACCACTCCAACCGTGCTTCAAACATGCCGTGCAGCTGGTCTACACGCACGCCACCTGTCCAGTGGCCACATGCGCGCGCTTGCATACAAACACAGTGTTGCGACAGCGCGAGGACGCAAAGGAGAGCCTCGGCTTCTAAACTTACAAACGTTTGATAATTGTGCAGACAGCGGGTGCGTGTACTTGCGTATACTGGCGGCTAGCGTGCAAGCAGATGTATGCAGATGTGCGTACGTCTGGTAGAATGTTCCACCGGTTGCCATTGACAGGCGTTGAAGGTGCCCACCTCGTGCAGTAGCGCCACAAAAGAAGTTCCCTTTCTTAAACGGGTTGAAAGCAGTAGGAACAGGGCTTGCGTACTGGTGCTAATAGTATGAAGCACTAGTCTGCGCCCAGCACTCGCCCTGGATGTAACTGGACGACAAGCAAAGCGAACACCCTTCAAAAGAAACTGGCTTGGGAGTCAAGTGTTGGATTTCAATTGGAGCTGTGTTGTGCTGGGCGTTGGTGAGCGAGTGGCAACACAAACTTCTGTTATAAGCGTTTGAAAGCGGTCGGAAGTCGCGCGAGAGTTGCTGCTGTGTGCCACCTGGAGAGGACCCAGTCGCAGGAAAAGTTGCCACCTGGGGAGTCCACAGAGGCGGGGGCACCTACCGGTGGGCCGCCGTTGGCCGCCGGATCACGTCAGGATCCAACTCATCAGGGGTCTAGAGAGGAACGCGATCTCACCGCTGATCGTCCCAGGATTTCCCTAGTCTGACCCGCAAGGTGGCGAGTTCATCTGGGTTTTTGCTTGCCACACGATAGCGCGGATCCAGGTGGCAGAAACCAATTGCCGCCAGGAGGGTAGGGAAGTGTGATAGTGCACGAAAACACGGGGGAAACAAGTCACGTGGAAAGCGTGACCGCCAGGTGTCGGCGTTTCGGTTTCCTGCACTTGCCCATTTGGTGTTCAACCAACCCTGGGCCAAAGCACGATGTCAACGTCAACCCTGCGGCGCTGTGGCGTTGTGCCTTTCCAACCCTCGTGATGACGGTCTGCAGCTCGATCACGCAGCACACACCCTTGTGGAGGCAACAGGGAGCAACATTCTGCTTCCCCACAAAGCAAATTGCCAATACAGTAGGTTACCATGTCATGTTACACGGTTGCGGAAGTGGTACCCACAATAACCTGCGGGTCACAACTTGACCAGAAACAAAGTGCAATACAAGTGTGCACTGCCCACAGGCTGCCCTCAAGCGTGATACCATGGCATGGGGGGGCGCAGTGAGAAGCCTGTATAGCATCCCTGCTCTGTCTGGGCAGATTCTGGAATACAACTGGAAAAAAAATGTTTGCTTCAGCCCAAGCAGTGCCCACATAACCTCCACCTTATGAAACATGGCGTGTGGGTGGGTGAGCAGGGTGTCCGCTGTGTTGCTGGCCGCTATCAAGTACAAACCCCAGTTGCCCTTGGTAACCCAAGGGCGATCAGTCCAATGACCACTGGCGCTGCAGCGCTTGAGGTGGCCAACCACGGTGTGCGCATTGTGGGTTGCCAACCACGGGGTCTATTAAAGCTTGACCAGGGGGGGTCAGTCCATGCGCCCCTTCAGCGTCCTTGCTACCGTCTTGTCCTTGGTGCTGCACAAGGTAGGTAGATGGTGTCAGTTACCAGTTGCCACAAGTATGCCTTGCAACTAGGGTCCTTACAGTCACCTGTGAATCAGGTATATCAGCCAGAAGTGCATGTCTGACAAGATTAGCAACTGGAGTTAAAACAAGTGACGTGACTTACATGACATACACCACAGCTCCCCACCCAGACAAGGCGTCCCGGTCGATCCCAGACAGTAAGCACTGCGAGACGACCTCAAAGAGCTCATCTGGGCCCTGCGTCGCACAAACACAGCTTGTCATTAACTGGACTATTCAGTGCAACGCACTGCACTACGACTGGGCTGTAGGGACTATTGGCCAAGCGGGTTGACAGGCAATAAGCTTGCAAAGTGATTCGAGCCAGCACAAAACTATCCGCACCAAGTCTGGTTTGTGCATCGACTCGCACATGCCGTAGAGCGAGTCTGGGGCTGTGCCTGTCACCATGAAGTCTGTCGCGGTTTCCATCGCTCCAATGGAGTCCATCCCACACAGGTAGGGCGTGCCATCTGGGTCCAGCCCAGCAATGACTGGCGATGCAAAGTATGAACCAAACCTGGCAGCACACAGGAAGGAGTTGGGTGATATCAGAACGCGTTCTGATTGACGTAGTTCAAGTTTTGGACGTAAACTGTGCTGCTTACCGCTTTTCATACAGTGTTGAGGAGACCAGGTGGGCAAAGGTGGATGGCTTGATCTCCCGCTCTTCCCTCAGCTTGTACATATTGGTTTTGAACAAGAAGCGTTGTATCCTGCATCAGTGTCTGGGCTCACTGCTGGACACTTTGTGATGGCAGGACCAGCAAACGACAGGCAAAGGCAACCACTTACAGCGTCTGGGTATCCGTTGCCAGGCCCGACAAACCAATGTACAGGTGGTCGTGTATCGCGTGGACCTTCTTATTGTCTGTTGCCAGTGTTTGAAACTGCACCCCCAACCTTAGGTCGCTCCCAATGGCCACGCACTCTTTGCCAGCCATGGCGATGATGCCACCGCCATTGTACGTGTATATCTGAAAAGGGAATAAAATATCAATAAATTTTTGTATTCCAAGTTGGCGTTTGGTCTGGTGTAGGAAGCACCCTTCGTGTGCATGCATCAACACTCACCGACATGGTTCTGGACGGTCTGCTGACCCCTTGTCTGTGCTGACAGCCTTGGGGCAGAATCAAATAGCAACGGTTTATAAAAACAAGCTTCTGCGAGGGCCTGCCTGAAGATTACAGTGCTCGAAGCCAAGTAGTACAGACATCCGCATCAGGGACACGGAAAAGGGATGGTTGACAGATCAAAGCGGATTGTAGTCAATTGATATCAGCAGAGCTTCAGCGAGTCAGCGAAGCATATCGATATATGCATGCATGTAGTTAACCTGCTTGTGCAAGGAAGGCCATATAGGTTACGCTTGCTCATGCATTGCACAGTTTGGTCGCCCCGTTTTCCCCACTGCAATCCCCCCTGGGCCATTGCATGCATTCAATATTCCTAAAGACGCACTTAACAGAAGCACCTATGTTACTGTGTTGATTTTTGAAGTCCTGCTATCATGTACTTCGGAACGTTTGCGTAGTTGTGAAGCGTTGCCCGAGTTGGTGAATTCTCACGAATGCATGCATATAAGAGTTAACTGCCTGCTTTGTCGGAGCTACAAGAGCGGTTCGACAAGGCCAGGAGCCAGTTGCAGAACCTTGTGTACATCCCTACATTGAGACAAGCTGACTTGGATGGGGACAACTGGCAGTGCCCTCCAGCAGCACGGGAGGCGCCCCACACCCCATCAGCACCAAAAATGCACGCTCTCCCTGGGACAAGGGCGAGCTGTATCGGTGGCTACAGACCTTCAAACGCCAGCACGTGGTTCGATAAACCTGCCGCTGTGGATCCCTGCGCTGTGCCAGGAGGGAATGGGTTAATTCTGGCCTGGATATGCTGTCACGGGTAGGTGCATGCATCTCACCTGGGCATGCACAGTACTGGATGTATGTGATATGCTGGTGATGTGCGCATGAGGTGGTTACATTTATGCCACAAGTGCAGACATCAGCCAAGGCTGCCACTGTCATCACACTGGTTTGCAGTGCGTCTTCATGTTTCTGTGTGTGATTGACTTGTGCAGCACCTCAGGATTGGTAGTGCATTGGAATGGGGCATCACCATCAACTGACGGTCTCCTATGCTTTTGCAGTCTTGCACACGCACCTCAGCTTCCCCACATACAGTTTAGCACCAGAGGAAGTTGATGAGGTATGAACACCTGCACAACAGTCGCCCCATCCCTATCCTCCAGTCTGAATTCAGTGCCCACCCATCCTCATGCCCAGCCTGAACTCAGGACTCAATGTTATGTCACCTCTCACAGCGCATGCTGTAAATGCTTCTCATACCACAACCGCTCCATCCCACCCTGCACAACTCTTGGATATGAGTGCTTCTCCACCCACATCCGCCCCATCCCGCCCTGCACCAGGTGGCGCAGCGGGTGGTGCGGCGCCTCCAAGAGGACAACGACTTTGCTTGCCCCTGGCGCACCACCCTGTGCGACTCAGCCATGGTGCAGTACCCCCCCTTGCCGCCGGAGGTGGTGCTGCAGCAGTGCCAGGGGGCCCTGAGGGAGCTGGAAGGTCTCGAATGCCTGCCGGCTATCGCACCCACGGCGCTGGATGCCATGACCGCAACGCACAAGTACGCATCCATCTTTGCAATTTGACCTGCGCATGCCATGGCAGGGCTGTGGTGGTGGATGCTGGATGTCATGAACCATAGTCTGTCAGCAAGAATGTCGAGGCACTAGTGGCAGTCAGGGTCACTGAGGGAGCTTGAAGGCTGGACTAACTGCCTGGTATTGCACCAATAGCCCTGCACACCACAACCCACCAGCTCACGCTACCGCTGGCGTGGCGGCAACTTGGCTGTATGCTAGCGTGGCGTGAGGGGTGGTTACAAGGGGATGCTGGGGTATTTCACGGGCAATGTAAATGGCGGGGGTTAGTGTACTGCTGGTCTTGGCTTTGGGTAGGTATGCATGTGTCTGGTGGTGGCGCTGTAACCCTAAACCTTAAACCCTAAACCCTAAAAAAAAAGTAGTTTTCATACTGCATGCATCTGCAGATAGCCGCACTCCACAGCTGCATGATAGGATACTCGTACTGGCGCATGCACCCATGTTTGGTGCTTGTCGCTATATATACAATACACGCTGAGCTGATCATGCCCCACCCCGCTGCCCTGCAGGTGAACCTTCCACATCGCAGGGCTGCATACAAGCGCAAAACGCGCTGTGCACTGCAAGCTGTGCGCCAGCAAGGTGGGGCTGTGGACCTTCATGCAACCCAAGTCTGCATCAGCCAGGACCTCTACGCCACCCCCGCCCTGGGCCCCGCACCCGCTGCTGTCACCCAGACCACAGCGCCTACGCCTGGCGTCGCTGCGCAAACACCGGCCGCACCTGCAGCAGCACACGAGGAGCCATCTGGCACCAGCAGGCGTACAGGTTGACGCAGTGGTGTCTAGGGCCGCCCCAGCAGCCCCCAGGATGAGGCAGCAGTGTCTAAGGTGCATGAGCACACGCCTGCGCCAAAGCCGCCCGCCAGGCCTCGCACCAAGAGCCTGCAGCCGGAGACCGCGGCCCTGTTTGCCACCACCATCGCTGGCGGCTCACTGCAAACACCAGGTGCGATCCCATGCGTCATCAATGGTGTATTTGTTCTCAATGTGTGCCAGTGGCGCAGATGCTTTCCATGTTCTGCCCACCCTTAGCAACACGTATGACTGCCATGCACGTGACCGCACCGGCCTGACCTCATAACGTGCATCCATACCCGCATGTTTGTGATGTGACTGGAGTGAGGCCCAGCCTTGGGAACCTAAGTCTTTAAAAGGCTGTGAGGGTTATGTGGCTTGACCATAGGAACCTCGCTTTTACCAAATGCTGTGCCCACAGGCGTGCCGCAGGCACCCACCTCTCCGCCACCTGCTGTTAGGCGGCCCCAGCAACTGCCTAGCGCGCCGCTTAGGCAGCAGGCGCACATGAGCTTCACATTGCGCGGGAGCCTGGGCTGCACCACGTGCGTCACATGTGCATCCCATGTTGCAAGCTGCCTGCCGCGAGGTTGCCTTCGTCCGAGGTGCAGCGGGACCATCGCTGGAGGCACCACAGGTACGATTTGTTCCCTCAATGAACGTGAAACCAGTAAAGATAGAAACAACAATTAAAAGGATTATCAATCTGTATCTATAGCAAGCTGGTGTATCTACATTTTACAGCACGCAGGTGTACCCCAATGCGCTGGTGGCCTGGCACATTAAAGCGCACATTCTGAAACCCATGCTAGGACCCTAGCGTGGCGGTCGCTCCCAGCACAATGCTGCCTTGCGGTGTGAGGGAGGCGCATGTGTTGGCTTGATCCTCATCCTCATCCTCATCCTCATCCTCATCCTCATCCTCATCCTCATCCTCATCCCCGGCGTGTGGCCTTGCCTCCATGCGCAGTGTCCAGTCCCTTGGAAATGCGACAAATGGTTGGTGCAATAATTTTGGTCAGCAACCAAGTTGGTCACCATGACAATATCAGGCTTGGTGGACTGGTGCTGAGGGGGCACCAGTCAGGCTGGTAACTGCGTGTAAGGCGGGTTCTGCATCTTTGAACAGGAGGCAAAAGGTGTTTAATAGTTGAAGCCCTCAAGAGGCGATGGTAGTGGAAGTGGAGCAAGCAAGATGCCATGTCTGGCTATGACGAGACAGTCCAGTGTACCTCGGGGTGTGTGCAGTAATTGTTGACATCCAAGCCAATGGACTGCCATTGAATGCCGTTCTGGCTGGTCGGTGCCCTGGTGCGAGCCAGTGGCCCTTTAAGTTAAACTACGCCTTCGCGCGCCGCCTTTCTTTCTTTGGTCTCCTACCATCTCTCGGTGTGGCATACTGTGAAGGCCACAGAGTAGCAGCTTTGTAAATTACATTAAATGTCTGGTTGGCCCCACTGTACCTATGTTGCAGTTTTAAATCATTAGTTGCAAATATATTAATGCCATTGCCAATAGCTTGAGGCTAGTGGGATTCACAAGCACAATTTTAAACTCGGCGAGAATGGTCATGACGTGAGCAGGACAGTCCTCGAGGGCAAATACAGCAGCTGCTTCCCCAAGGATTGCACAAGATGTTCCACTGGTTGCTGCTGCCTGTCTGTGTTTTGCAAAGTTGCTAACTTGTGGTGTGCCGCTGTGTATGGGGCATTTTGTTTCTTGTAAATTATTTCTTCTAGGATTGCAGCTGGCTGGCCAGTTGCTTGCCTGCCATGCTCATATAGATGTTGTTGCCTATACAGATGTGGACAGGGGTTTATATTATTATAGGGCCACGGGCAGGGTCAGGTGACGCGGATGGCATGCATGCATGTAGCTAATTACGCAGCTGTAGTTAATGGCGCACGACATGCCATTGACTGCTTTTCCTAATCGGATGAGCAGGTAAGATATAGTGCCCCTCTCCCAGCCCCACTACCTTGCACACTATTGCCACCTTTTCTGCCCACACTTAGGCCCCACCAGTTCCTAACCGCACGCGCGGCGGCCGCAGACTTGATCAATCCTCTAGTTTTTTCCCACCCCGGGACGCATATTCTGACTAGATTTTACCAAGGCTATGCTTCAGGCTATGCCTTGTGACCCACGCTTTTTGGTGTCTGGCGAGGTGGAACACGCCCTGTTGTGTGTGTTGTGCCTGGCAGTGCCCTGACAGTGTGGGCGTTGTCTTTCTTTCTTTCTTTCTTTAGTGCTTCTTCACAATCGATGGAGGGTAGACTTGCATTGTGGACATTGCACCAGGGCTACTTTTCACCTGGCACCTGGATTACACGGCCGTGGAGCAATAAACTGCCCTCACACACACAAGAGAGCTGATAGTGAATATATGACACACCCATTGGGCTGGCAGCCTCAACACGCGACTGAGCCAAGGTGACAGGGACCACAGCCACTCGAGGACTGAACCACGAGTAAATTGCTCGGTGCTGGCACAATGTAGAAGGCCCATACGGTACGGCATACAACACAAATGGCTGATTGAGCCTAAGTTTGTTAAACACTTGTAAGGAGGACTAGGACCAAGGAAACTCCAAGGACAAGACGTCAGACAGGAGAAAACACCCACCAACTGCATTCCCAGCCACGTAGCACAAAAAAAGTTTGGCACCCCCTGCATGCGATGCAGGGGAGAGAACATGCATGTAAGACCAAGGAAACAATGGCAACAACCTAAAACCCCTCAGCAGGGTACTGTGCCCCACACTGGACTACAGTTATACGATATGCCACTGATATGTTACCACTTTAACCCTTTACCCACCCAATAATCGGCTCCATTCCCTCCCCACACCCCCCCACACCCACTCCACCCACCCAATGCCCACCCCTACTCCCTGATGTAATCTTCATACTTGCTTATTGGCAAGTGCAGCGCATTGGCCTCTTGTACCTGCTGTGCTGACAGGTATGCATCCATCGCATCTTCCACCTGCTTCCAACGCTGCAGCCGCAGCGCTCTCCCCCCACATGTGGCAAACAGCAGAGCTTGCAGGATGATCAGGGTGGCCGGGGACATGTAGAACGAGTCCATGGGGAGGTTTTCGCTCAAAAATGGCGTGATCTGCACACCAAAAACGATGCGTTACAAGTCAGGAGCCAATACCTAGTTTTGTAAGACATGATGTGCAAGGCATACATCACATGCGACGCGCACTTCCAAGGTTAGGTTGTGGACAAAGCTGTGTCACAAATTCTTGCAAACAGACTATGCAGAGTGATTGTGTGCATGTGTTTTGACACAGGTTGTTATCAACTTGTTGTCAAGACATGCGAACCTATCCGTGGCTCAAGATGAAGGCTTTTCATTACCATACGTGCAACAGCACCAACCAAACACTATGTGTGTTGCTACACGTGATACCGTACTGGCAAGAAAGGTTCAGACTTAAAAAATCTAAAAATAACTGAAAGAAATCCAGAATAAGTGATTTTAATAATGGCCGACTGAAGTTCGAAATCGCTAAAGATAAGCCGCCAGCCGTCGAAACCAGTAAAACCCCAATTTTACAGCCGACAAACAGCAAAAACGACTTAAACGTCGCTTCCCGACCGTATTCCGTGTCTTTTGGTCCACAAAGGTCAACAGGGAGGCTTTTTTGTAGCTCGCATGGTGTGGGACATGCATGCATGCATCTGAGGCTAGGCTAGTGGAAGCATGAAGGCCTATTTCAAGTCCATCTCTTTGGAGGAACACCTAGAAGAAGTTAAGGCAAGGCAGCAGAAGGACGACGAGCAGCGCGCAGCTGAGGCACAGCAGACACCACCAGCAGTATTTAGCACCACACAGCCATATTTCGTGTCCAAAATTAAAAAAACCTGGTCTGAAACCCTGAATATAAACTTAAAAATCCACCTGGTGCACTCTGGAAAAAAGAAAAACAGATAAAAATTGTTCGTAGAAATGGTTGCTCTGAACCTTTCTTGCCAGAACGGTAGTTCACATTCAATGCTACATGCTCGAACATGGCTCACACCTTCTTGTCAGTGTAAAGGTTCCCCACAAGGTAGTCCCCCTCAGGCAACACCTGGCCTGCCGGCCCGCCACCATCAACGACACGATCTTGCCACTCCTCAAGCATGCGCTTCAGCTGCAGCACGTGAGTTGCACTTAGGAGGAACAATTGTCACATGCACTAAGGCAAGACACAACAGCAGGCAGATGCACACTTTGGTTGTGACGAGCAGCAAGCCCTGCTGCACCCTGGGGCAGGTGCAAAAGAAATGCCTTTGTTACCAAAAGCTATCTATTTTCTGGAACCCTAAGCCAGGGTTATACCTGGACCCTACAGAGCAATAGGGTGATGACTAAATAAAATAAGTCATTGTGTGGGCACTTGCAGCACAGCTCATTAAAAGGCTATTAGCCGTGTCACACAGCAGTGCACCTACTGAGCATCTCGAAGCTACTAGCACACTGGGCATGCAACTGCTGTCACACTTTGACTTCCGACTTGCGAATTCCAACTTCCGAGTTTTATATCACTAGCCAAAACAATTGGGATGAATCATGGGTGGGGGCATTAGTTAGTAAGTAGTTAGTTAGTTACATGCAATTCCAGCAATACAGCCAGATTAGCAGTCAGTCTTGCACTTGCGACGCCACGCAGCTCTATCCTGGCACTGTTTGAACCACTTATTGATCCCACGCAACTTGAGGTCCTGCTGGAGTAGGTCAGCCCACGTGGCCCTTGGCTTACCTACCCCCTTTGCCTCCTCTATCCTACCAAACACCATACATTACCGAATGTAATATTTACCGATTGTCTGATTTGTCTAATTTACCGATTGTCTGATAAACGTCCTAATTGTCCCAACCAGCTTACCTTATTGTCCCTGAGTTTATCACTTATACTTTGTTGCCCACACTTGCTAAGGAGAACGGATATAGGGGTGTGCACCAACCTTGAAACCCCACACAGAGCCCTTAAACAATTATTTTGAAAAACCTCTAATCTAGCAAGTTCAGGCTGCCTAGTAGCCCAGCTGTCAGCCCCAATAAGAGGGTTGTCAGCACCACTGCACTGAAAACCCAGCATTTTGTGCGCAGACTAATTCGCCTGTTATGCCACAAAACCCCTCTGAGCGACGCAAAGGCGCCACCTGCACGGCTAAGGCGGTGTGATATCTCCGCGTCTAAAGTGTTATCACTAGTAAAAACCACTTCCAAAACAAGTAAACTTGTCCACAACTTCCACCTGCTGACCATCTAATACAACCACTGGCATCTCCTGTTCAGTTCTCGCTACTATTAGGATCTTGGTTTTAGGGACGCTAACTAATAAACCCCACTTTTGAAATGTCACAAACACCTGAGAAAGCGCTGTTGCCACCTCCAGCTGGGATAAACAAACCAGGGTGATGTCATCCGCATACATTATTAGAAAATCAGTTGCAGGTTACCCTTAACGGTACAAGACGAGGCCCTATACAACTGGCCATCTACCTTGTAAGCAATGGTAATGCCAAGGTCCTGCACAACCTCAAGCGCTTGCCTTGCCACCGTGTCGACCACTAAATGGGAAAGGGAAGGAGCTAAAACGCAGCCCTGCTTCAAACCGGTGCATATTTAAAAGGGGGGGGAGATGTCCCCAAAGACACGGACCACACACGTCGTATCAAGGTGCAGCTCCCTCAGTAACTGAACAAGCTTAAGATCAGCAAATCTCAATTCTAACACCTTCCACGCTGTATCCCTATCTACAGAGTCATAGGCTTTGGTAAGGTCCACAAACCCTAGGAAGACAGGTACGTTTTCCTCCCAGGCACTATCCAAAAGTCTCCTAAGCGTGAAAAGGGCATCAGCGGTGCCCCTATTTGGCCTAAACCCACACTGCAGTTCAATTCCTTGTCCCTCTATCCAGACACTAAGCCTGTTAAGAAGGATGTAAGCAAAGGCTTTACCTACAACACTAAGGAGACTAATTCCACACCGAAAGGTCCTTTTTCTTGAACAGGGGCACTAGCACCGCCTGCCTCCACTCAGCAGGGACAACTCCAGTAGCCCAGACCACCTCAAACACACGGTGGATCCAAACAAACATGCTAAGGCCCCCAGCCTTAAGTTGCTCATCCACAAGGCCATCAACCCCCGCTGATTTATTGTTTTGGGTGGGGGCATTCCCTCCAACTATTCAGCTACACCCAATATCAAGTCAGATGCAGTGCGGCAATTGCAACCATCATCTTCAAGAAATGAAATATGTAGGTGCGCTGGCACATACCACCCTGTGCAGTGCCGAGGACAATAGGCAGTATATCACCCCCTCAAGTGCTTGCCATACCTCTGGGTTCTTAAGAACCTCCGCTGGATTTGTCTTTCCATCTGCATGCACCACGTCCTTTGGCTCGAGCACAAGAATGCCAGCAATTTTCACATTGGTGGCGATGCCGACGATATCCCCATGATGTGGCTTCTTAAGCTGAAGGTTGTGCAACCCCAGCTTGCACTGACATGATCCCCCTTGCCACATCGTGTCTGACTCCCACAATTCCTGCAAGACACCCGCGCCAATAGTTTGCCATGTTTGTCAAGGGTTGCCAAGGGTAAGCTCAAACAACGACCAAGTGTGGCCCACAGCAGCTACTGCAACATGGATACGGTGTGGTGCTCACAAGCGAACCATCGGCTTCAACAGACACTACTGTGTTATAAAAATTTAACCAATTGTGTGGCCTTTTTTTATAAATGTAAAAGAATCTATTTATCGACGGGTTGACGCTCTTGTACCTGTCGCTATTAACTTCTTGAATCCTATCCGCATCCTGATCCTAGCAGGCGGTGGAGTCCTATCAGTGCATAGCTGTACACCTAGGTGTGAACCACGCAAACGCGCTTCGATCAGCGAGGGGCATACTACTGTAGAATTCATGGTCACCTCTGGTGTAAGGCAAAGCACAAATATAAAAGCTTTTTAGGGTGCGTATTACCAATTTCACCTTGTTTCGTCGTCCCCAGCTGCTACTAGCAGTGCTACTCATACCAGGGCAAAAATCCAGCCTATTGCGTATCCATGCTTTCAGGCCTCACCTGGCTGAAGGTCAGTGCGCCCTTGGCCTCAACTATTCCGCGCAAGTGCCAGTCAATATGCCCAGAGGAAGGCACCTTTGCAGCAGGGTGGTTGGGCTTGCTCATCAAGACAAAGTCAGCAGCGATGTTTTGAACACCTTCATGCGCAAGTCTGCAGTGCTGCACACTCCAGTTGCTCTGCATGCTCTCCTCTGAGCTGTGCTCCCTCACGGCAAAGTCCTCCCCGACACCTGCATCAGCTTCAGGGCGGCTGCCAGACGCAGGCTCAGGCACCACTTGTTCATGCTCCACAAGTGCTTCGTCAGGCTCCGGTTGTGCTATCTGCAAAGGTGGAGACAACACGGTATCGTAAGTAAGCCTGCGTTGATTTACGTCACCAGTGGCACCGCGACTTCAGTTTAAAGAGTAACTTTGGGTGCTCTTAATAACTTAGGTGCTGCAGGCTGGCAGTAGACCAGCAATCCCAGTAGTGCCAGCAATACAACACAGCTATGGCTATCTCTTAGTGAGGAAAAGGAACCTGGTGAAGTGCATCAAAGTATGACAGCGAGTCCTCGCAGGACACAAGGGGGCCGGGAGGGAGGTGGCATACCGAGATAAAACAACTCATTGGGTCGTCGTCTTCTGTGGCATCTGCAGGCTCAGGCTGCGCTTGTGCTTCGTCAGATTGTGCTGTCTGCAGAGGTGGGGACAACAGGGTATTGTAAGATAGGCAAGCTTGTTGATCTACTTCACCAGGGGTACGGTGATGTCAGTTGGTAGGGAGTCACTTTGGGTGTGCTTAGTGACTCTGGGTGCAGCAAGCAGGCTGGCAGTCAATCTGCATTCCAGTAGTGCCAGCAATACAATACAGATATGGCTTTCTGGTTGGTGAGAAATAAGGAACCTGGTAAGGTGCATGAAGGTATGACAGGAGTCCTCACAGGACACAAGGGGGGGCGGCAGGGAGGTGGCATACCGAAGTAGCACCTCTCTTCTGGTCGTCGTCCTCTGTGGCAGCTGCAGGCGGCTTGAAATGTACTGCATGTGAAAGGATGGCAAGGTGCACCAGGAGCGCCGCCAAGAGAGGCCTCCCTGCCTTCTCGCCCTTGACAGCGTCACCGTACGCTTCCGCAAAGCAGTTCACCATTGGAAGCACATACTTGCACACGAACTTTTCAAGGATAGCAACCAAGGCCACTTTTGCTCTGGCGAAACTGTTGGGTTTGCTTCTGACGTACTGGCCAAGATAGAAGGTCTGAACAAAAGGGTACTGCGCCCTGAATTCTTCTTCATGCATCTGGTTGGGTGGCGTCTTCAGACACTCTTGCAAAGATTTTGGACGTGGGCGTTTTCCTTTCATTGCGCAGGGTTCACGTTGAACACAGCAAGAATGGGATGTTTGATTGAAGCGGGAACAAGTCGGTTGTTGATTGCAGAGCTTCAGCGAGTCAGGTTAGGTCCCAAGTAGGTAGGCGCACGTCCAAGTTTGCTCGTATGATACCGTGACTAGCGGTTTGTTATCTACATGCATATACATGGTCGTCTCGTTTCTCCTACTGCAAATCCCCCCTGGGATACTGCATGACCCACTTGACAGAAGCACCTCTGCTGCTCTGCTCTGTTGACGTGTTTGAAGCCCAGCTACATTGTGTTTCGGAACGTTTGCGTAGTTGAGAAGCGTTGCCCGAGTTGGTGAATTCTCACGAATGCATGCATATAAGGGTTAACTGCCTGCTTCAAAAATGTCAGAGCTACAAGAGCGGTTCGACAGGGCCAGGAGCCAGCTACAGAACCTTGTGTACATCCCTACTTTGAGACAAGCTGACCTGGATGTGGACAACGTGGCAGTGCCTCCCAGCAGCACGGGAGGAGCCCCATCCCCCATCAGCTCCAAAAACGCACGCTCCCCGTGGGACAAGGGCGAGCTGTACCGGCGGCTACAGACCTTCAAAGCTAGCACGTGGTTTGCTAAACCCGCTGATGTGGGTCCCTGTGCCTGCGCCAGGAGGGGTTGGGTCAACTCTGGCCTGGACATGCTGTCATGCGAGGTAGGTGCTTGCAACCCACCTGGGCACGCTGTGTGGAACTGCACGATAGACCCTAGGTAGTTACACTTACAAAAGGTAGTTTATTCAAGCCACAAGTTCAGAGCAATCAGCCAAGGACCGTTCCATCATCACGTTGGTTTGCAAGTCTACTGTTTTGCTTGTGCTAGACTTGCAGCACCAGGATGGGTAGTGGCAAGGGGCATAATCATTATCTGAATATCTGCTGTGCTTTTGCAGTCTTGCAATGCACACATCAGCTTCCCCACAGACAGCTTGGCACCGGAGGAAGTTGATGAGGTATGAACACCTGCACAGCAGTCGCTCCAATCCTATCACTGCATTGCCCACCCATCCTCATGCCCCGCCTGATCTCGGGACTCGTCGATATGTCAGCTGTCACAGCGCTTGCTATGAATGCTTCTCCACCCACATTTTCTCCATCCCACCCCGCGTGTGACCGCTTTCCCACCCACAATTGGCCCACCCCGCCCTGCACCAGGTGGCGCAGCAGGTGTCCAAGCGTCTCCAAGAGGGCCACGACTTTGCCTGCCCCTGGCGCACCACCCTGTGCGACTCAGCCATGGTGCAGTACCCCCCCTTACCGCCAGAGGTGGTGCTGCAGCAGTGCCAAGGGGCCCTGAGGGAGCTGGAGGGTCTCGACTGCCTGCCGGCCATCGCACCCGCGGCGCTGGACGCCATGACTGCAACGCACAAGTACGCACATTCTCTGTCAAATAGATGTTTTGCATGTTGTGGCAGCGCTGCGGTGGTGGATGCTGGGATTTAGTGCGGTCAGGCCGTGGTCCGTCAGCAGCAGACATGCGTGTGGAATTAATGGCAGTCAGGGGTCACTGGGGGAGCTGTAGGGGCTGGGTCACCTACCTGCTGTCGCGTTTACATGTAAGCAAGTCTTTGGTAGCGGCGCTATACCTAAACTTTACTGATGGGTGGCCCTGTTCACCCCTGCTGCAGGAAACGCCTCCAGTCGCTGCTGGCAGATGGGCCGGTAGCCATGCCATCACTCAGCAGACCCAATGTCACTGGCAGCCCCGCGCCACCAGCAGCCAACGGGCATGTGCCAGAGCCCTCTGGGGCAGCCAGCCTTGAGGCGCTGTCTGAGGGCACTGCCCGGAAGGAGGCGGCGGGGGCCGGGTTTGTGCAGAGGGCGAGGCTGCTGGCGGCATGCGGGTGGCACGTACGAGAGCTGTCACGCCCAGCTGGCAGTGCAGGTGTGGAATGTGCTGCATCAACATCCATACTAGGCATGGCATTGTGGACCTAGTGTCCGTTAAGTGTGCCCTTCAGGGACAAAATGACGGCTGGGAACGCCTTTCCTGTGTTTTGTTTTGTTTTTGTAACATCCATGCCATGCTCAACATCAATGCAGTACGCTTCTCCTTTTGACGGTTGATGCGGTCTTGGTGTTGGTGGTGTGTTTTACTAGTCGTCTCAAGCGAGGCATGCTCTGCTTGGCGGCATCTACAGACTTTGGTGGTTCGGTGATCAGTCAGTAATTTCATCCTGCATGCATGTGCAGATTGCCACACTGCACAGCTGCATGATAGGTTACGCGTACTGGGTGCATCGCTCGGTGCATGTTGCCAAATTTCATCCACATTCCAGCCTTTCATGCCCCACCCCGCTGCCCGCAGGTGAGCCGTCCACATCACAGGGCTGCATACAAGCGCAAAACGCGCTGCTGCACTGCAAGCTGTGCGCCAGCAAGGTGGGCCTGTGGACCTTCCTGCCAACCAAGCCTGCATCAGTTAGCGCATCCACTCCCCCTCTCGCCGCGGTTCCCGCACCCGCACCCGCAGTCGCCACACAGACCACAGCGTCTGCACCTGGCGCTGCTGCGCAAACACCGCCAGCATCTGCAGCAGCAAATTGGAAGCCATCCGGCACCGCACCAGCAGGCGCACAGGCTGAAGGAGGGGTGATTGGCTCCGCCCCAGCAGCCTCACAGGTGGCAGCAGCGGTTCCTATAGAGCATGAGCACACGCCTGCGCCAAAGCCGCCCGCCAGGCCTCGCACCAAGAGCCTGCAGCTGGAGACCGCGGCCCTGTTTGCAACCACGATTGCTGGCGGCTCATTGCAAACACCAGGTGCGATACCACGTGCCTTTCAATGGTGTACCAATGTTCCCAATCTGTGTCGGTAGTGCACATGCTCTCGAGGTTGTGTGCGCACTTGGCAACATTTGAGACTGCCATGTGCGATACCGCACCGGCCTCACCACATGTTGTGCTTCACATATCTGCATGTTTGGTCTGTGACTGGAGTGAGAGCCAAACCATGGGAACCTCAATGGGTTGAAGGCTGTGAGGATATATGGCCCGGCCACGGGATCCCCGCTTTTACAAGGCTGTTCACGCAGGCGCGCCCCAGGCACCCGCCTCTGCGCCACCCGCTGTTGGCCGGCCCCAGCAACCGCCTAGCACTCCGCTGTTTGGCAAACCGCCTGCCGCAAGGTTGCCATCGTCCGAGGTGCAGCAGCGGCTGACAGGGACCATCGCTGGAGGGGCAGTCGGCACCGCAGGTGTGATTAATACTTATTACTACTAATGTGTATACATCAATATGATTTATAACATATGATTTATAACATATGATTTATAACATATGATTTATAATATATGATTTATAACAATATAAAGATTAATTTGTAGAAATATAATATCACAGCGAATAGGTGTGCACTGCTGTCCTGCACATTCTGGAATCCATGCTAGAAGCCTACGCTACCCTGGGGGACTCCCAGCAGATCATTGCGTTGTGTGGGAGGCGCATGCATTGGCGCGCTCATTCAACCCGAACTTTAGACCCAATTCAACATCTGACCCTCACGTCTTGTGCATTCCAGGGGCATCCCCCTCAGCAGGACCTTTCGGCAGCGGGGCGCAACAGGGCGCAGTGTTTGGCAAACCCTCAGGCGACCACCAGCCGGCATTCGGACGCCAGTCACGCCCTGCCGCAGCATCTGCGGCACCCCCAAAATCGCCGTTCAACCCATTCAACCGCACAGCCACCTCGCCCACCCCTGCGCGCCCCACGCCAGCTGTGCCATCCCCGGCGTTTGGCCTGGCCGCAATGCGCAGCGGCTCCTCCCTTGACAAGGCGACAAGTGGCACGTTTGGATTGGCGGCTGCCACACCGCCTCCCTTTGGGCTGGCCGCAATGCGCAGTGGGTCATTTGGCAGAGGCGCTTCGGTTGAGCCCCAACAGCCGCCCCAGCAACCTCATGTGGGGAGCGTGGAGGGCCCTGCAGGGGAAGGCCAGGCCAAGCAGCAAGGGGAGAAGCGCGGGCGAGAAAGCAGCGCAGAGGGGAGCTCCCATGCACATGCCAAACGGGCTCGGGATGGGGACACGCCCATGCCAGAGCAACCTGCTGCTGCTACAGCTGCTGCACCAACACCCACTCCAGCGCCTGCGCCTGCGCCTGCAGCTACCCCCAGCGCCCAGCCAGTTGGCCTAAGCCCAGTCCAAACGCAGCCCACTCCTGCCCCGCGCAGCTTCCTTGATCGGCTACAGGAGGGGGAGGAGGACGACAGCCTGTGGTTCCATCCCCTGGACCTCCACCGCCCATTTTGCCCCTGGGTGAGCTGCGGGGATCCCTGCGAGCCCACCATGTCTGGGAGGTGTGGGTGGAAGTGGACGCTGGAGTCGGTGACAGCTGTCTCTGAGGAGGGGGCGGAGGTGGTTGGCAATGGCGGTGGCGGTGGTAGCATGCGGGACCTGTCCAGGAGCGCTGTGCAGCTGCTGAAGAAGATGCATGACATAGATGTGAGGAAGTGAAGGGGGGAAGGGGAAGCAGGGGGTGCTGGAGGCTGCCAGATGAGCCAGCTCGTGGGATTGCATTGGAGTGTTGGGCAGGAGGATGTACTTGTGTGCTGTACCGTGACCCAGGCGACATGCCATCACGACATGGCAGGATACTTGGTTTGAGGATCAACGCGATCTTTCAATGGACCAGGTTTTCCTTTCAGGCACATCACGCCATGCGCCATGCGGTGGTGAGTACTTGTAGCATGCCGATGGCATGTAGGCTATTATCCCACAGCTCCCGTGGCATTGCTAGGGCTGGCATTGGCAACCAGCCAGTGTGGAAGCATCCAGTATAGTACGTAGGCCATGGCATGATGATTCTACGTCTCTTTATCATGTGCAAGTGTGGCTGGATTTATGAGTATGTAATTACTTAGTAGTTTATAATCGTGCCCAACGACTGAGCGGGTACCCTAACTAGTACAAATTGTTGTTAAGTCCCATGCATGGATAGTTGTTTTGCCGCTTCGCAAAATCTGACCCATGGCCCATGGGACTTTCTGGCCAGTGAGGCTGTGGTGCTAGTGTGCATGCACTGCCACCGTGCCAACGATGTGCTGCCACCGTGAGGTCATGGATGAACAGATCATGTACTTCCATGCTGAATTTGTGGCACTGAGAGGCCATGACATGTTGTCCAAAGTCAGGTAGCGTCACCTACTAGTAGTAGGCACAGTAGTACTGTGCCTACTACTAGTAGGTGACGCTACCTGACTTTGGACAACATGTCAGACAGTACTACTAGTGTGGGTGTAGTACGGTGTGGGTGTAGCCTAAGGGGCACTGTCATCATGTCAGACAGAGGATAACCAAAAACTTAATGTTGTACTGTTCAACTTGGCACGTCACGTGCATTGGCAATTTTCTGCTCCCAAGAGGGAGTCCGCCGCGTCGAGGATTCGGCGCGCCTGAAAGAATGCCCACATGCACGCATGTGGCAACTGTCGTTTGCGGACATTTGACAACACCTGAGCACGCGCCCAGCACTATCCTCGCGCCAGTTGGCCTCGGCAAATACTACCCCGCGCTGCCCAAGTTGAACTGGAAATCAGCACCGCGCGCCTTGTTGTACCTCACGGTGCTCTACAGGCTTTTGGGTTGTTATATAAAGTGGCCATGCGCATTTACAGGCAAACTCTATTCTTGTAGTGTTATCCCTTGTGGGTTGGTGGATAGCATTGCGGTGGGTTCACCGCTCCACACACAAGTTCCTTGCCCGGCAGGTGGACCGGAAGGTTAATACTGCGGCGCAAATGACCCCTCTTGGAGCAGCAGGTTGAAAAACCAGCGGCTGGAGCTATCAGGTGATGCGCCTTCAAGTTGACATTGGCACTTGACTTACCACGCCCTTACCCACGGCGTCGCTATGTTCCACTGGTTGCTGCCCGGCTTGTCCGTGTTTTTCAACATTGCTGGTTGTGGCTTGCCGCCGTGTGTGGGGGCGTTTTGTTTCTTTCTTTCTTTCTTTGCTGTCCTCGCATTCGCACACTGACAGCGTGTTGATTTGGTCTCCTGCACCCAGGCAGCTAGCCAGGGCAGTAGCCCCACGACCCGACCGAGCTGCCTAACAAGCTTAGCACACTGTCAGTAATTCTCTGTATGTACAGCATGCAGCAGCATGCACCCGACTGAGTCTGGGTGAGTGCATAGGGCCAGGTGCCACTATCATCATGATGGTGAAGTAAAGGCACATTTCTCAATCTTAGACAAACCACTCTTTGCTTGCAACTGGGTGCAGCATTTGCATGCAACTAGGCGCGCAATTGGGAGCACATAGTAGGACCATGGTGCGCATAGTAGGACTACTCAGTTTTTCAACAGTCCTAACAGTCCTGGATGGTCTGACACACGGCCCCACCCTTGCCAGATCCCATGGCTTCCAACGCTTTAGCTGCCGCCGGTTCAGTCCAGCCACTGCCTGGCTTGCTACCTCAGTCCAGCATGGTCAACCCAAACCCTACGCTAGGGTTCACTGATAGCAATCCAGCTGCATTGGCAACTGCCTCCAGCAGCGCTTCTGTATCCAACATCTCTGCTGATACAGGGGATACAGCATTATCACAGCTGACGCAAACGCTCAATTCCATAGTGGCGTCTGGAGCACAGGGTGCCTCTGATGCAAAGGCTTCTGCTGATGCGCCAAGTACTGTGCCCTCCCTTTGACCCTTTGCCTTGACCCTTTCCTTGCCATGGCATGCATACACTGGGTGGTTATTACAGACCCATTGCTTGGATTAGTTGTGTTCTCAATGGTGCGCAACGCCATGCAATGCCATCCAGCCGTTGCGCATAACGCCCTGGCACACTAAGTTTCAGCCCTACGACTTGCATGGTTTGGAGACGCATATGTGATTGTATAGTTCGTTTTTTTATATCAAATTTACTATTCAAATTAAACAATTAAATCATACTAGTTGTTTTATTTCCCTTTCTTCCACTGTGCAGCGCCTGCCCCAGCCCCATCCTGCCAGCTCAGCAACTACACAGTGCAGCCAGGAGACACCCTCCCCGCAACGGCACGCATGTTCAACCTACAGCCTGAGGATCTGACAGCAGCAAACCCTTCCTTAGGTTCCTCGCAGTTGACTACTGGCATAACACTCAAGATACCATGCCAGCCATCATCATCATCATTGAGCGTGGCATCTACCTCGCCACCCCCTGTCGCTCAAGAAGCATCTCCTCCAGCGGCTGTGCTCCAGCTGGTGCCACCACCTCCAGCGGCTGTGCAGCAGTCATCGCCACCACCACCAGTGGCTTCTCCACCACCAGTGTAAGCACCTGAATAGGTTTGTGTACACAGCACAGAGTTTGCCAAAGATTTAGGATACTTGGCAAATGCGGGAACTCGCATTTTCTTGTTGCTGCCCAGTAGCCATTGAAACTGGTGTATGCTCGGCGATGCAATGTGCGCACTTTGTCTCGTCTGACTGAAAGATTTATTCAGCGAGATTAAGGACCTCTGGTTACTGGTCCGTCTCTGTCCCGGGTAGCACTAGCACAGCAGCTGTTCCATGTCTACTCTCCGACCGTGGTATAATGTAGGCAGGAAAGTCCCGGATTACAAAATATTCATACTCCATAGCAATTCTATTAGCAAGGCTTTGTGTGCCTGCAGGGCAATGACAGGGACCATTGTCCCTTTGCCACTGGACACCTCAGTGCCTAACAGCACTGGCAGCTCAGCGGTTGCAGACTCCACAAGCTCAGGCGCATCCCAATCCTCTGTGGCCCGGGCAGGGAATGGATCCTCTGCCGTGGCTCGAGGGGGGTCCACTGCAGTTGCAGACTATGGGTCCAACGCAGCCGCTGACAATGGCAGCCAGGCTTCAGCCAACAATGGCAGCAATGCCAATTCGGTAGTTGGCACTACCGTAACGCCGATGGCAGCTCGGCGCAAGCTGATAACCACAGCTCGGCAACCTCTGCCAATGGGTCAAATGCCAGTGCATCTAATGACAGCAGTGCAAGCGCTTACAACAGGAGCTTGGCTTCTGCATCCAACCAGTCGTCTGCAAATGCAGCCAACAACTCCACTGCCAACGCAGCCAACCAGAGCTCGTCAAATGCTGGAAACGATTCAAGTGCTTCATCTGGGAATGGAAGCTCATCCAATGCATCCAATGATTCAGCAGCAAACAGCAGCAACAACAGCAGGGCTGATGCAGGCAATGGGTCCTCTGCGCAGGCTGGGAACAACAGCACTGCCAATGCTGCCAACAACTCCACGGCAGGTGTGTGATTTGTCACCGCTTAAGAGCTAATTGAGTTGTTTGCATTCTCTGTGCGGCATCGCATTGAATGCTAGTTTGATCCAGTGGTATAATGGGATGCCATTGCGTGTCTGGCCCAGTGACATGCTGTATGGAGACCACTGCGCATCTGCCAGAGTACCCGTTGCGTTATGATCTGCAATGGTACAGTTTTATGCTGTATGTTGTACGCAGAACTCTAGAGTAACGTGACATCAGTGATTGTTATAGGGCATGCGGGTGTTCTAACGTTGTGTCATGTATGCACACAAACTTTCAAAGGCCAACCATGATTGCACACTCGATAACCGGTTGCAAATTTAGAACTGATATTGAATAACAAACATGAATAGTAGCTTCTTCATTCAGCACTCAAATGTCCTTGATCTGCTGCAGCGGCTTCTGACAGGTCATCCTCACAAGCTGGCAACAATTCGAGTGCTCAGGCTGGAAATGGATCAGAAGCACCTGCCAATGACCAATCATCAGCAAGTAAGCTTGATCAGATTTTGTATTGTTTTGTGCCAAGAATTGCTTTGCGGTGCAGTGAACCAATTGTGCACAGGTGTGCCTTACTTGGGAGCTTTGCACAGCTAAGTAAACTATTTGAACGTGCAAATGGTTGACAAATTAATTAAATAATCCTGTTTAATAAATATATCCATATAAAATCATGGCCAAAGCTGTCAACAGTTATATACATTATACAATACGGGTCAACAGCAGCTACTTTCAATCCAAGGCCTTGTGGCACATGCAGACAGCATATTGTATTGGCTGATTAAATACCAAATCCTACCAAATAGGGTACTTGTGCTGACCAATGCTTTGCTTGCGGGTGAAACAGGTGCCAATGAGAACGCCAATGCCAATGCCTCTTCTGGATCACAATCCAATGCCTCCAGAAACTCTTCAGCCACGGCATCAGATCGCAGCAGCAGCACCGCTAACGACCGGTCTACAGCAAATTCTGGGGGTCAAAGCAACGCTCAGGCCGGACAGGGATCATCATCCAGTGCCTTTGATCGCTCTGCAAGCAGTGCAAACATAAACTCACAGTCTTCCGCTAGCGGCGGTAGCAGGTCTGATGCAAACACAAACTCAACTTCTTCTGCCAGCAACAGATCGCAAAGCCATGCCAACAACAATTCTCAATCAAGCAGCAACAACAATTCCCAGTCAGGGGCAGACAATGGCTCCCGTTCAAGTGCCTCTAACCAGAGCAATGACATTGTGAGTTTGCATGGCACCACAGCATTCTCGCATCTCTTTGCCAAAAACCCCTTTTTTATGATCATGGTAGATACTGCTCTTTATGTGAACTGTGCTCTTTTTTCAAAAGATCTTCTCTGCCAGAGAAGATCTACTGTAGGCTACAGTGGTGAGCAGCCATAATTATTCAAACCCTGACTCGTATTGCATTTTTCTGGCAAGCTGTTCGTCATGACTGACCCTACATATTGCAGGCATCTGCTTCTGGGAACTCACAAGCTGATGCGTCAAACCAGTCTGGTACAACTGCTGCAAACGGCAGTCAATCATCTGGCAGCAACAACTCTCAGGCACAGAGCAACAACAACAGTACTGCAAATGCATCAAACAACTCAAGATCAAGTTCTTCAAACAGCAGCAATGCAATTGCAGGCAATGGCAGCCAGTCAGGTACAATTGATGACACGCAACCTACGGATAGGGGCTTTACTGCAATTGAATTGTACCTGTACCAAATTCTGATGAAAAATTGTTAGCTGCGCAATTGCTACTGGCCGGCGCGATGGAGAGTGGAATGCATTGTCGTGGATATTTTATGCAACTTTATTCAACAATTATAAAAAGTTGAAAACAACTAGTACTGCAGCTCGATGAGGTGCAATTTGCTGAGTAATCATGTGTCACCGTTTTATTATTTTTGCTCATTGTTGCTGAGTTTGTTAATGGAATATGCAGAGGCGTCCAATGGTTCCACTGCCAATGCCTCCAACCACTCCACTTCACAAGCTAGCAACAACAGCTCAGGCACTGCTGGAAATGACTCACAAGCAAACGCCGCCAACCAATCATCGTCCGTCGCCACTGATGGCTCCAGCGCATCTGCTGGAAATCAGTCCCAGGCACTTGCAGGCAGGGGTTCAAATGCAGCCAGCAGTGACAACAGCCTTGCCACTGCAAATGACAGGTACGAGGAATGATGCTGTATCTACTTGAGAGTTCTCACAATACCAGCGTTTTGCTTTCAGGAGCGATGCCATGCTGCCATGCATGCATGTAATGTCAGTGGCCAACACTCCAGTTTGTGAGGGTAATATAAATTTTCTAATAGCTAGCAGCTTTGCGTTGTGCACTCCTTGCCATGGCAGAACCACAGATGACTGAAAAGAAAGAGAATTGGCCATGGCAAAACAAAATCCTGGTATATTGCACAGATCACTCTTGGACTATCCTTCCTGCTCTGCCACCCTGTGTACTGTCAGTGGCAGAAGTTCCCAACTTATTGGCTTAAATTTTACAACACCTATAAACTTTTGCGTGGTGCAATGCTTGCCATGGCATGCACAGAACTTGGTAAACAAAGAAAACAGGCCATGCTAAAAGACCGAATTACATATCACGCCTGGGCTACCTTCCGTCTCCGCCAATCTGTGACAAAACTGTTGTGCGCCGCAGGTCACGTGCGCAAGCTGGTCGCAATTCCACAGCAACCGCCAACAATGGGTCCTCAGCAGGAGCCAACAACCTTTCCAGTGCAACCGCGCAGCAGGGATCCAACGCAACCGCCGCAGATGCCTCAACAAGCAATGCGCAGCAATCCTCACAGGCAAACGCAAACCAGAACTCAACAGCATTAGTTGGTAACCTGTCCAACTCCACTGCACAAGGGGCGTCCAACGCAACAGCGCGTGGCAGCTCCTCAGCGACAGCCATCACTGGGAGCTTGGCTGATGCAGCTGGCGTTTCCAGTGCAAACGCATTGCGCGGCTCCAACTCTACAGCCAACAACAACTCCACTTCACGGGCCGACGCAAACGCCACTGCAGTGGCTGATGACAGCTCGTCTGCACAAGCTTTGGGGCGCAGGTTGGCAGCTCTCAGGGAGGACGGAGCCCTTGGTTGGCTTCATGAGAGGGCAGGGAATGGAATTGAGGCGGCATTGTTGCCGGCGTCTATCCCAGGGTCTGGGATGCAATTCAATCTGTTGTGACATTCAATCTGCAATGTGATACCCCTTGGCACATTGTATAATGCACAGTGATGTCAAGATGGTTCACTAAAGATGACTGGATATTTTCAGTACGATCAGCATTTCAAAGTGACTCTGGCGGCCAGGTCACACCTAAACATTACACATAGGCGCTGGTGCCGCAGCAACAGTATTCCAGGAAATTGAGCACCTGCATATATGGCCCATAAATGATTTGTTGCCAGAGCCTGTACGACAACGCCCAACATGTTGACTAAGCAGGCTTAGTGAATGCTATACCTAGGCAGCCCCTAAGGGTCTTGCTAGAGAAGGCCCAGGGCCATACGTTGATTGGATTGTGCCACTTGCCACTGAGCACAAATAATAATTGCGATAATTGCAGTTTCAAGTGTACATTTTGCCAGTCAATTGCATTGATGTGCAGACTCCTGTACACTTGTTACAATATTCACCAGCATGAGAATAGACAATTTAATGTAGATTACCATGAACAATGGTGCTTGTCGACTTAATGCGAGCGGCATTCAATCCACTGCAGCAACAAGAAGTACCTATTGCCCTCTCCACCCGGTTTGGCAAACGGCCGGCCGCGGAAGAGCTGCGGCCGGTCCACCGTGGCAAGTTGCGGCGGCGGGAAACACGAGCTGCTCTTCGGCAAAACCGCAATGTGCAAGTTTCAGAGCAGCAGATACGAAGTGACATTGATTTGCTGTCGATCGTTGCTCATTCTATTGGATCTGGGCAGGAATCGTGCGAGCCTCTTAGAACTCAACCTTAGGAGATCCACTGTCCCAGGTTTGGAAATTGGAATCCCTGAAATCAATCGCTGCACCAAACAGCTTATTTGCATGCTGCAGCAGTGCTTATAAGGCACTGCCACATAAACCGAAATAACTTGAGCATGCCACAAGTTGAACTATGTAGAGCCTTAGCTACGTTCCAATTTGGTATGTGATGCTTGCAGTCCTCTCTGAGTGCAGGTACTGTCTGACATTGCCGCGAACGCATACAGCGCGAAGCAGAGAGCTGAGCATCCACGAGTTCCGTACAGCAGCACTTCCAAAGTAACATCAGCTGAGTACAGGTCATGTCCATGGCTGCTGGAATGCATGATACTCCAATGTATGCTCCAATGGGCATTTGCCTGTTTTGGCCTACATAGAACAGCTATGGACAAACACTGCTGCGGTCGTGCCCGCCGCGTTGCCGTGCATTCTGCCTTGTGCTGCAGCCAGTGTGCGTGCTGGCAGGCCTCGCTGCTGTAGCGGGTAGCCCCGCACAAGCACAGCCGCAGCTGCGCAATCACATGCTCGCCTCACAGGCCTATAGGGGTCGCCACCCGCGCCGTGCATGGTGCACCCACCCCTCCTCCTGCCACCCTTGAAACCTGACACTGGTGCACCTCATCCGCCACTCCTGCTACCCTCTACACCCACCCATGCCCCACCCACCGCCACCCGCCCATTCTCTGGACCCCACCAGTCGCCTCCACGAGCCTCATGGCCAGGGTAGGTGTGACGGGGTGCAGCTTCACCTCCGAAAAGCCCTTCTGAGTGACTGCCTCCAATTGGCTTTTTCCCCTGAAATATACAGACAAGGTGGGTGCGGTCCAGTCGCCACAGGAAGTGCAGACAAAAGGCAACAAGAAGCCAAACCAGTACCAAGATAACCCACCTTTTGGCTTCTCTGTAGTCCACTGCTCCTGGGCTGCAGGCCTCTGCCCACTCAGGTAGTCTGTGGCTGTGCACTTGAACTCCGCAAGGAACAAGGCCTTCAAGTGGACTGGGCCTGGGTTGTCCACAACAGCAGCAGCCATCTCCTCCCCCACATACTTGTGGGCAGCGGCGTTGAGTTCATCAGTGCTTAGCCAGGACGCCGCTGCCTCAAAGTGGGTAGTCCAAGCTGAGGCTGTATGCTTGAGAATCTGCAGATCAAAAACAAAAACCGGCGTGAGAGGACAGAAAGCCAGTCGAGTCGTGCACCAGTTCTGGCAGACAGGACACAATATGTTGTAACCTTAGGCAGGGCTTACCTTGGTCTTGTGTGCATTGTACAACTGGTCAAACGTTTTCTACGGAAGCTGCTTCTTGCGGTCTTCCGCGAACGCCTTGGCGAGGTCTATCAGTCCCAGCTCACATAGCACGCTCTTCAACTTATCGCGACGAAGCTGCTGCAGCGCTTGGATTGCTAGCCTGTTCCGCCTGGCAGATAGGACTTTCAGTTGCGCAACCTGCGTCTTCTGGTTAACCTCCAGTTTGTCCACACGGACTCGGAGGCGTGCAAGCTCTGAGCACTCAGGGCTACAGGAGCAACCTGCAAGACTGGTGTGAATTGTCATCGCTAAAGCTAGAGCCTAAACTCACCTCGTGCCTGCACAACACCCGCGTGAATTCAGGCTCTTAACTTGACAGGCGCAAGGTGTTGGGTAGGATCAATGGCAGACACCGGTGGGCAGACGTTGACAGTCGTTAAAGCCAGCAAACCAATGTCCAACGCGGTGTCCTGTTTCAAGACGAGGTTTGCTGTCATGCAAGGACCTTTCTGTCATACTAGCTTGCAATCTGTAACCTGGGTGTGTGGTGATAGCAGCGAAGGGTTAAATCGGCAAGGGTTTTCCATTGTCAAGTCTGCAATGGAAAGCTTTTGCGACACGAGTTGAGAGCGTCTGCATATACAGTATATGCATGCATGCATTGTTGCGTATATGCTTGCAAACTAAACTGCCCGTTAAACCAGTGTGTGAGCTGGCCTGAGTTCTTGCTTGCACACTAAGCCAGTTGGTACAGCGGTACACTACTTGCTCCTCTGTTCAGGTCAGCTGGGGCGCACAATTGCTGTGCTTTGGAGGATGACTCATCGGAGGGTTAAGGGTTTTTCTTGGTTTTAGGGTTCGACCGCACAGGTGGGCATGCAGGCGTTTCTGGATGATACACTTGCACAACCTGCCCTCCTGGGCCAGTCTCACACCCCCGAGGAACAGACCCACCTTCTCAGTACCTAGCATCCGCAACGGTCGCTTTACCATGAGGCATGCGGTGGGCCAGCGCCTGGCAGGCCTATGGGCCGCCAGCGCATCCGGCGATGTGGCACTAGGCAACTGCCTCGCATCCCTGGGTGGGACCGAACCCGGCACCTCCGCAGTGGCGGCGGGAACGTCGCAGCTTGGGCATGCCTTCGCGCGTGGCATGAGCAACGCATCCGAGGCCACCATGGGTTCGGATTCGACCTCGGAAGCACCCGTTGCCAGCTTTGATAGGAACGTGGGGACCACGGTGCAGTACGGTGCTCTCAAGGGGCTTTCTATCGGCGTTCCTCGGACCATTGCCGACTACAACAGGCTGATCCGCCATTTGATTACGAAAAAGAGGTGGGTTTGTGTATGCATGCATATGCCCAGCCCAATGCATGCAGTCACCCTGTCATCAAAGGTAGCAACGCTCAGCCGTACCCCGCCTATTGGTTGCGGTTGTATTTACGTTTGTAGAGAATATCGAGGAAGTCCTAGGTTTGTCAAGTCCCACGCATGGGTCCACGCCTTTACTGGTGCAGATTCCGCTGCTGGATCTCGTAGCCTTCCGGCTCTGCGATATGTGCACTGTTGCCAAAACTGAACCCGGTCACAAAACCCATGCACAGCCCTCACACATAAAAAGTGTGTACTACAAAGGTGGTGTTGCTGTTGCTCAGATACTATGTAGTAGTAGCCCCTGCGTGAGACATCTCTTACAGTACAACCTGTTATCTGCTCATTGCATGCACCCTACCCCTATAATCCTAGGCAACCAGCGCATTGAGGTCAACCAAGCACTGGAGATCCACCACACACACACACACCAGGTAGTGCGCGGCACCAGGCCCCCCTTCCCCCGCCACCCCCCGCCTCCCCACCCTCCCTTTCCCCACAGGGGGTGTAAACTCCCGATCCAACTCATCCACCCTTCCACACCTACACCCACAGGGGGTGTAACCCAACCCCACACCTGTTCCCCACCGCCACTCATCACCCCGTGCACCTCTTTAAACCCTAAACCCTCCCTTCTGCCCCCGCAGGTCGTACAAGTGCCGAGACGTGTTTGAGGAGATGTCACTGGACGGGATCCCGCCAAACCATGAGTCGTACGCCAACGCGCTGCACGGGAGCATGCGGTCGCGGCGGCTGGGGGACGCGAAGAGGGAATTCGGTGGGGGTTTATGAGAAGGTGGTGGGTGGGGAGACGTGGGCTTGTTTGTTGTGCATGGTGCTAGCTGCGTTGCCTGATATTGGTTGGGGCAGGTGGTTGTGCTGGGAGGGTAAAGGAGGGAGGAACATACAAGCTGCTGTAGCCATGCTGGTCACTCCCCTGCCTGTACCAAACCCTAAGTTAGGGTTTTATCTGTGCGCAGGTAAACACCTTCAACTCCATCATCACTGCCTGCGGGCGCGGCCAGCAAGTGAAGGACGCACTCAAGGTGAGGATGTTTAGGGTTTAGGGTTTAGGCTTGGGGAAGCATACCCTGCGCAGCATGTGAGGCAATGTAGGACGATCTGGGTCTGGTGTCGATCCATGCACCTCCTTCGCCCCTCCACTTGCATCACCCTTGTACCCTCACACCCACCCTTCTCCCTATCACCTCCCCAACCCCTCCCCACCTCCCCAGCTCTTCGGCGAGGTAAAGGCAAAGTGCCTGGCCCCAAACCGCGACACCTGCTATGGCTTGCTCAACATGTCCTCTACTGGTCATGCCTCTCGGCCCCACATTTTTCTCCACTTCCAAACCTTCCCCGCACACACTCAAGCTCTTACTTACCCACCTACATCCCCCCTCACCCCTCCCTTTTGCCTCCCCAGCTATTCGACGAGATGCAGGCTGAGGGCCTGGCCCCCAACCGCGACACCTACTACGGCCTCCTCAACATGTTTGCTGAGGCGGGCCAACCCAAGGAGGCGCAGGATGTGCTGGCTCGCATGGAGGCGGATGGATTTGAAGGGGACGAGTTTGCGTACGCGGCGCTTATCAACTCGTATCGCTACATTAAGAAGGTGGGCAGCATCTATAAACCCTACATTTTTGCTGTTTTGGTCGAGGGTTGGGTTTGCGTATGCAGCGGTGATCTATTCGTATCGGTGCATGGAAATGGTGAGCAGGAAACATCCAGGGAGATACATGAAATGGTACCTATAGGTGATCGGACAAGGTGAAAGAAATAGATTAGAGTTTACACTGTAAGAGTAGGCAAATTCTCAACATGACGACCACATGTCCAAGCGATGAACTGATTGACCCCTATTATCCACGCCCCCCAGATACCCAGGACGCCGCCGTTCTTGTGAAGAGTTTTGGTTGATTTGCCCTTTCCTCCCCTGCATTTACAGGGTTTAGAATGAGAAATGACTTTACAAGGAGTGAGCGACCGATTGTTATAAGCCAGTTGACCCCCCTCCCCCCCTCCCCCCTCTCCACAGATCCCCGAGGATGCTGAGGCGCAGATCATTGACATCCTGCACAGGGCGCGCGTGGCCATCTCCCTGGGATTCAACCGCGCACAGAAGGACCCCTGGATGGAGATGGTGCTGTACAACTCGGTGCTCAACTCACTGGCGGCGATAGGGTAAAATCCTATACCCTCAACCCACGAGGTCAAACCCTAAACCTCGAACAGAAGGACCATGGATGGAGATGGTGCTGTCCAGCGCAGTGCTCAATCCCTGGCGGGAACCCTTAAACCCTGAATTCTAAATGCAGCCACTGTAGCGGCGCCAACGAGGGTGACGTTGACCTGCTCAAACTGGGACAATGCATTATTCCTAAGGTGACTGCCGGCGTTTGCCCTAAGTGATGAAATGCATCTGGAAGACATGGAGATCTCTGTTAAACTAAAAGCCAATTAATACGTTTCACCATTTTCTGTTTTTGGCCTCCCTACCCCTCCCTACTACCTATGCTAAAGAAACCCCCCCCCCTCTCCCTCTGCAGCTCCCACGAGCGTGCCATTGAGCTGTTCAACCAGCTGAAGGAGCAGAACAAGCTTGAGCTGTTCACGTACGTCAACGCCATTCGCTCATACGTGTACGAGGCGATTGGCTCCTTCAAGCTCCAGCCGGCAATGGCAGGTGGGTGGTGGTGCTCGAAACCCTGCGGGAGTGTCTAGAGTTTGTTGGTTTGTGAGTCGAGGGTGTGGTGGCTCGACAGAACCCTTGGCAGGGTTTGCGTACCTTTATGCAAGCATGCCGTACGTGCACCAGGCAATTGGGGTTTCCAGGATACCGCCGGCAGTGAACATGGTAGTGGGGGAATGCGGGGTGGAATCCCAGCAGGGTACACGGACTAGAATCGGTGAAGGGGAGGAATAAACAAACTCCCCCACAAAGTAGAGGCTATCCTTCTCCCCTCTCCCACTCCCCCACTCCGCATACTTTGATTCGATGCACTTACCTACCTTCCCCCTTTCTTTCCGTTGTGCAGACCCCCTGAGTGCTTCAGGCGTGGAGGATAGTGCCACGGCACCAACCTTTGGAATGGACATGCGCGTGTGCACACAGAATGCAGGGGACATGATCAGGGCCCGCTACTTCCCATTGGTGCAACCTGACAAGCTGGAAGAATTCAAGGTGAGAAGAGGATTTATTTGGGACCCGGTGGTCCCCATTGGTGGCCCCTGACAAATTTGGAGGAGTTTTTATTTGACGTTAAGACGGTTAAGAAGGGGATTTAATTAGGGCCTGGTATTTCCCATTGGTGCAACCTGACAAGCTGGAGGAGTTCAAGGTGAGAAGGGGTTTTAAGTAGGGTCCGGCACTTTCCTTCTGGCCACCAGTGGCTTCTGACACAATTGGAGGAGTTTCAATTTTCAAGTTGAGCAGGGGAGTTGATTAGGGCCCGTATATCCCATTGGTGGCCCCTGATGTTTTCCAGGTGAGGGGGTTGGAAGGCACTGTCATGTTGCCCTGTGCTGCCACTGGACGAGGACATAGGGTGTAGCTCACAGCACCCGTGAGACATGCTGTTTGTGATGCGGGGCATTTGGGGCCCCGGGTTTTTTAATATGAATATGAATTTCTCAGTGTATATCCCCCCCTTCTCCAGGCTCTCATCAGCCCGGACGCCTGGTTCGTCGACGCCGTCATCCTGTGGAGATTTATACGAAATCCTCATTATATTTAATATGCTATGTACATCATGTTATTCCCTTCTCTCCCCAGGCTCTCATCAATCAGGACGCCTGGTTCGACGCCGTCATCCTGTGGAAGGAAGCACTGAGCCAGGACTACACCATGCCCCCAGACATTTGCTGTGACATGATCCGCGCCGCGCTGCACATGCACGTGTGTGGGGTGGAGGGGGCGCTGGAGGTGGCGCACGAGCTGCTGATGGGGCTGAATGCGGGAGGTGCGTCCAGGGTTTAGGGATTTAGGGGTAGGGTTTTGTGGTTTGTCCCAGTGGGTGGAGGTGGCGCACGAGCTGCTGGTGGGGCTAAATGCGGGAGATGGGTCCAAGGTTAGGGTGTAGGGTTTTGTGGTTATCCCAGTGTGTGGAGGTTCGTGCATGTGCATGGGTTGGATGGTGGGGAGGGGGAGGGGGTGGGGTGGGGTGTGGGAGTGAGTATTTGGGGTGGGGAGTGGGTCTGTGGGGTGGGGGAGGCTCCAAAGGTGGCGCACGAGCTGCTGGCGAAGCTAAATGCGGGAGGTGGGTCCAGGGTTTAGGGCGTAGGGTCATGGTGGTAGATTTGTGGCGGGGTGTGTATTCTGGTGTGGGTAAAGTGGGAGTGGCGGTAGCCACCGCGTGATGCAAGATGTGCTGCACGCGTGCAGGCGGGTGGCACATGTTTCTAAATGTGGGCGACGGCAACGTGGCGCTGTGCTATGTATCGCGGGGTGTGAGCAAGCCTAAACTGGAGCTCTGAGAGCTGAAAACCACTATTCTTGCAACGCCGCGCCACTCTCCCTCCCCACACCCCAATGCACCATGCGGCGCACAAGTCTCACCCACCCCACACCCTCCACCCCTCCGCAGGCATGTTCCTGAACGTGGACGACGGCAGCGAGATGCTGTGGCGCGCGTCGAGGCGCGAGGTGGGGGACCTCACCCTGGCGCATGCATTCTGGGAGTTCATGGTCAGCTTCCAGCGCTTCCCTCGCACCCTGGCTGCCTACTCCTACTTCAAGGCCCTGGAGGCAAGGGAGCCCGAGAATGTGGAGCGGCTGGCAGAGGTGGGTTGTGGCAAGCATGCAGCGAATCTGCCAATTGTGTGCATGGATTCATTGCACACTTGATCCACAGGAAATGACAGTGCGCAGTTACCATTTGTTTTAACCCGCCATTATTTTCCTGCAGATGATTGATCATGGGTATATCAATAAGTACAGTTAATTCCCATGTATTCGAATTCTGAATCGTGGATTAATTTCCCCCAGGTTGAGCGTTTGATCCACAGTGACCCCGACAAGTCGCGGGTGCCGAGGGAGATGCGGCGCCGCTTTGCGATCCAGCGCAACCTATTCCAGGTAGGGTTTGTGCATTCCAGGATGACCTGGCCGTACACCTTGTGGTACGCCCCAGTGGCCATCACCAAGATGGCCAGTGGCTTACTCGTTCACTGACAACCTCCGGGGTTTAGGGTTTAGGGTTTGTGGGTGTACCCTGCCGCTGCCAATCAATGCCATTCCCTGCGCTCACTCCCCGTAAGCTGGGCGCCAGTATGAGGATAGGCTCTGCAATTGTTTCTACATCTATGTCGGTGTTTGCTGCTGTCAATCGGTGCACTGTTTGCGCCACCTGTTATGGGAAGGGCAAGGGGTTGAGGGGGAGAACAGCAGATGACGGATGTGTATTATCAAATAGCGTCATCATGCCTTTTTGGGGGCATGAACCCTTTTTAAGCATCACCAGCGTTGCTCAAGCCTTGCGCACCCTTTTCCAGGGCCGGCCAGGGGAGGAGGGAAGTGGCGAAGGGGAGAACAGCCGAGGCGCGGGGTATGGACACAGTGGGAGAGGGGGGGGGGGCCGCGGGGGCGGGAGGGGAGCGGGGAGGGGGGGCCGCGGGTCCCATCCCACGAACCACCGGATGCAGTCGCGGGGGGTGGCTACCCAGAGCGGGACGCAGCGGCCCATGATGTACTCTGCTGCTGTGGCCAGCGCCATGCAGGAGCGATAGGGGCGGCTGAGGAGGGGGTGTGGGTGGTGTGTGTGGGGGGGGGAGTGCAGGGGTGGTTGAGGGAATTGTAGAGTGGTTGAAGTCGTACTGCCGGGTAAAATCTTGGAAGTTTGCTATCTGGTTTGGTGGTGGTGGTGGGTGCCGCCAGATCGCCAGGGAATTTGTTGCCCAGATGAAGGTTGCTACGGCGTTGCAATCTATTTGGGGGTGGACATTGTCTCTGAGCATACGCAGTTATATTGCATGTGGGGCCGTCATATCACATGCTTTGGAATGCGGAGAGGCACGGCAGTAAGTTTGGTAGCACAGGTCTTCCCTATACTTGCCTGAATTCCTGCATTCCAAAGCATGCTTTGGAATGCATGGATGTTGTAACAACTCACCTCAATAAGTTGAATCTGTCAGTGACGGTCCCCACCGTGGTCATGACATGTGATGTGGAATGAGCGATGCACATGCATCCCTTGAGCGGCTGTGGCCGACTGGTCACTGACCGCCAGTGTGGCTGATGGCAGCTGGTCATCCATCACCGGTTACAAATGGCAATGCCAAAGATCAGTACAGCAATTGTAGATTTAACTGTCCGGGTACTTCAAGTTGATATTACTTTGCTGCACATGTACTGTGAATGCATGCATTTTTATGACACATGTACTGTAACATGCATGCAGTTTTATGTCACATCAAGGACAGGTGTCAACAAGTTGTGCCCCACTATGGTTACTGCAGAGGCATATGCATACCGCAGTGCTGATTACAGTATGGGCAATGGCTGAACAGGCAACATTGGTCAGGCATCACAGGCCCCTACACTCGGTGCATGGGTCCCGTCCCTGCCACACCTGACCAACCGTGTAAACATGTACAGCCATCTCCAAAGCTCAGAGCTTAAGAGTCTATTGATCTAGATGCCAGTGTTGCAGCCTGCGGCCAAGCCACAAGGAACCTAATACGTGAGAAAACACGCGCAGAAAAGCAAACAAAAACATCAAATTGATTGACTAAAAGTTTAACCTCCAAAGCTATTTGCGCTAGCAACGTGCACACCTAGGCTTGCGCCCTGAGCCAGAGCGGCTGAACTATTCAACAGAAAAGTAGTGGAAATTGCTGCGCAAGGTCCATTGGCAATGGAGTTGCAGGGTGCCCTAGCGCCATGCCCTGTGCTGGATGTCTAATGCTAAACACAACTACAAAGGTACCTCAACTGCAGCTAGGTCTCAACTAAAATGATGTCAAAGTGGACTCAATGGCTGAACAGGCAACATTGGTCAGGCATCACAGGCCCCTAGTGTAGGGGTCCCGTCCCTGCTACACCTGACCAACCCTGTAAACCTGTACAGCCATCGCCAGAGCGCAGAGCTTAAGAGTCCGTATAACTGCTAGTACTGCAGCCTGAGGTCGAGGCTAGTAAAAATATAAAACGTGAGAAAACACGCACAGAAAAGGTAAAAAAAAGGATCAAAATTTATTGACTGAAGGTTTAGCAAAGCAAACCTATATGTGCCATCGAGGTGCAAAGTAGGCTTGCGCCTGGTCAGGGGCTGAAATGTTCAGCCGGTAAAATTGCAGCAGTTGGTGCGCCGCAATTTCCAAAGGGAAGTTGCATGGTGTGCAAACGCCATGCCACTAGCTGCAGCTCTATGCTGCATGTGTAATACCAGTCACACCTACAACGGCACCACATTGATTGCAATTGCAGCTAGGCCTGGACTGGATCCAGCCTCTCAGAGGAACTGGCCCAGACTGTGTTGTGCTCCAATGTGGCCACAGCAATGGCACATAGATAGCAGCAGCTGTCAGCCCAAAGTGGGGTCAGGTGGACTGGCCAGTCAAAACAATAAACAGCAAAAAATTGCACAAGAAACGTAATGATGCCAGCAAAGTTGGACACTAGCCAAGCCCTAGCATTTTTTATTCGTTCATTTGTTCACCTGGTAAATATTAAAAGAGCTACCAAAGCCCTATCATAATTAATTTCCATTTTGTTCCTGGTAAGTCCCTGGTGTGCATTCATCCGTAGAGAAAATGATTTTTCTGCTATTCGTTCGTTCACAGTTCCTATTATAACAAGTACACTGCTTTGTTTAGCCCGAAAGTCACACCACCTCACCAAAGATACCGGCATCACGATTGCTGAATCAGGTGGGCTTCCCTGTAACGTGTCGGCATCATGATCCCGATCATGCCCCGGCTGCCTCCTTGCCAATTGACAGGCGCACCACACTCGGCAACTGCTCCTAGGCTCTGGAGACAGCCTGGGCCCCCACAGGACCCTGTGGGGATCCCACATGGCGGCCCAGAAATTGATTTAATCCCCCAACCATCATTGTTCCCTGCATGCATTTTGACACCCCACCCCATGGCCAGCTCGCCCTCCCCTTGGACAACGAATGGCTGCCTCGCCCGCTGCAGCCTGCGCCCGCACTGCCCTGCTGGCCGCATGCACGCCCCTTGCCCGCTCAGCTCCCAAAGTGCGGCACGCTCCAATCCATGCCCACTGCTGTGTCCTGTAGGGGCAGCTGCCAGATTCAGTATGAAAATCCACAACATACAGTTCAAAAAACATTTGCAAGTTAGCACTGCAAGCAAGGATGGGAATGTACACAAGGCAGGCAGACAGGGTGTTGTTACAAAAAAACTACTAAGTAGACAGGGTATTACATATGGTGGTTACGAGCATGGCGTTGAGCATTATATGGTTTGACCCTAGGGTTTAGGGTTCAGGGTCAAAACATCTGCACAGTGGTCAACAGCGCTTGTTACCACTCCCCACAACCAAATGGGACACAGTGCATCCCTTCCTGCCCTTGCCATCACATGTCACCATTGCCATCATGCATCACCCATCTGCTCCGCTGGATCGCAGATCTCCATCCAGCTGTCATCCTGGAACAACGCCACGGGTACCAGGCCTGGTAATGCCACGGGTACCGGTCCTGGTGAGGATGCCACGGGTAGTGGCCCTGGGGATGCCACGGGTATTGGTGGTGAGGATGCCTTGGGAGCACGGACGCAGCGGCGCTTGATGCGCCCCCCACACCCACTCCCATCCCCTGCGCCACCCTCGGCCTCCGCCCTGAAGGCATCCAGGCTTGTTGTCCCCGCGCTCCAGCTGGCATCATAAGAATCTGGCGACCAGCGCCTCTTGAGCCTGCCTTGGGGGGCCCCATCCCTGCGCAGGGCCGTGGGGCCAAGGTGGGCGTGACAAAGTGGAAGGTCGGCCCTGCAACAAGAGTTGGGATGAAAGTGGGCGGCAGCACTCTCCACGCTTCCTCGATGTCACTGACGCATTTGCTATTCCCCTTAATACACATTAAGTTCACTGGCATATGCACACAGCATGACATTAGCACAGTGCGTCACAGTACAGGCGTCACAGTACAGGCATGCAATTTTGAAGCGAGTGAAGGATTATTGACACTTGGGATCCGCCAATTGCGATCGAGTCAGGCAGCAGTCGGAAAACCAACACCACATGAAATGAAAAACTGGACAAAACGTTGATGAAACAGCTGCATGCATTTGATTCCAGGCATGACCTGCTACGCACCATTGGCTGAGGCTCCCACGCTGGGTGCGGCCTGTGCGCACCCTGATGGCCAAGTGCCCAAGCAGCCGCTGGGGCTCTGCATCCCAGCTGCAGCAATGCCACGCGCCAAAAATTCTGCAAATTCGGAGTCTGTGAACCCATAGCTCATCCCCGGGATGCGCATGGAGGCGCTGCTGTCCCCAGCCACTGGCATGCTTGCGCCACCCCCAATGCCCTGTTGACCAAGGATAAAGGGAGTCAGTGTGGAGGGAGTGCAAGATAGCGGTTGCCAGGGCCGCACACAGCCTGCACCCAGAGTTGGACTGGGCAGCTAGTGTGGGGTCTGGAGATTGATGCATGGTTAGCTTTTGAAGCTAGCACTTTGTTTTGTAAACTACTCAGTTTGTGACTTTCTCACCCACCGCCCTTCATGCACCTTATGTTTGGGGTGGAGCGCAGATACTGCAAAAGGGACATGATTTGGAGGTGTTGAACCAAACAGCACCAAAGCGTTGCGGCCACTCACCGGGCCCCAGAGAACACTTTCCACCTCCACAGCAGGCTGGGTGAGTGCGGTTGGCTCCCAGCTGCTCCCCTGGCCCTGCCATGGTGGACCCTGCGCCATGCTGGTTCTCCAGGAGGGTGACAGGAAGCTGGGCTGGGTGGCAGGGCAGGTGACGCTAGCCTGCGGTGTGGTGCCACTGAAACCCTCCAGGCCACCCTCCTCCACACCATCCTGCAGGAGCTGACCCCAATCCCCGCTGCCCTCCAGGCGTGACTGTTCCAAGCCCGACAAGGGCAGACCTTGCGGCAGCTGAGCCATGGGGATGGGCTCGCTGTTTCCCACAAGGGATCCCAACCCCTGGCAAGGGATATCCTGCTGCTGCAGCTCTTGGCACAGGAGGTCCTGCCTGTTGCCCTGGTGGCATGCCAGTGGGTAGGTGAGCTGGCTGGCAGGGGCCGCAGGCATGGGCATGGGAGCGGCGGAGGCGCCAATGAACGTCGGCAGGCGATAGTCATCCAGGATGCCGTTCACACTTGCATTGCCTGGCTCGTCCAGAAGGTTGGAGTAGTCCACGCAGCCAACACCGCACCCCATCTGCAAGGGGGGATATTATATGAAAATTGTACAGACATGAGTTTAAGCTGCAAATAGAGTGCAGTTGGTCCTTGGCCAGGCGCATTGGTTAGTCAAGAGCAGGTCACAACAGGAACTGCCTATAACAGGATTGCCTCCCATCCACTAGTTTCCATACCATCTCGAAGGGGAGCTCCGTCTCTTCCGATACCGTGGCGGAGGCAATCAGCATCTCGTTCAGGTGGTCGTCATCGCCACCAGCGGCCTCTGGCTGTGCCTGCAAGGGGGGAAATACATATAAACAGACAAACAACAACTGAACAGGCGAGTTGGTTAGGCAAGCGGAGTTAGCAAAAGGAACCTTTATTTTCAGCATCGCCCCCCGCCCACTTGTCTCCCCCCCCTCCCCCCCGTCTGCAAGGGGGCACGAGGGGCAGGATCGGCTGGCTCCAGAGGGACCTCACCTGTTCAGACCCCAAGGTGGAGCGCCCCGGGGACAGGCAGCTCAGGTCGCCGTCACTGCCAGCCAAGGACCCCTCCAGCTGCCTCAGGAGGTCTTCGCTGCCAGGGTGGGAGAAGCTGGACCTCAGCAGCTTGCTCAGGAAGGCGCCATCGCCAACAGCGGGCTGCAGCTGCGCACCCACTTGGGGCGCTGGGGGCCCTTGCAGGGGGGCAGGCCCTGGCAGGAAGGCAGGCTCTGGCAGGAAGGCAGGCTCTGGCAGGGTGGCATGCGCCTGGAAGTGAGCATGCTCCTGGAAGCAGGCGGGCTGGATGTGGGCTGTCACAGCCTCAGGTACCTCCTCCTCCTCTGGCGCATTCAGGCCCTCATCGAGGGCCACCACATCATCATGGAAGTCGGGCCCCTCCTCCGCGCCTGCAGCTGCTTGCGCCTCTGGCTCCTGGGGCTGTGCGTCTCTCTTGGCCGGGCGAAAGTAGTGCACCAGCCGAATGAGCGAGTTGGGGTCGGCGGGGTTGATGAGCCACATGGTGTAACGCTGCACAGGGGAAAACACAACCTATAAACCCTAGGCAAGGGTTGATCAGCCACATGGTGTAACGCTGCACAGGGCACAATGAGAGGGAGAGTGTCAGGGGGTCTATAGAGGGGTGGCCGGAAAACACAACCTATAAACCCTAGGCAAGGGTTATGGGTATGGGTCAATACATATTGTGTGTTCTCCAGGCATGGCAACCAAGGCCTTTTTCCATTGCAACGGGGCAATCTTCAATGGGGCTACAAACTGCAGTTGCAGTCAGCCAGAGGACAGGAAGGGCACTTGCTGTCAACTGCCAACATGTGCAGCACCAATGGACAGACGGTTCTAAGGGTACTGAGGGGGAATGTACGTATACTTTCCCACCTCGCAGGCTTTGCGCGCATATGCATATGCTCGGGCAGCGGTGGGGTCTGCACATAACTGCTGCATCCAGCTACTGTATACCTAGCCTAGGAAGGTCTGGCAAGGTGCAGTCTGCACTTACGTTTGTGTGCAGCAAGTCTGCAATATTATAAAAAAGAGTTGATAGGCTCGAGTTTGCTGAAAGGTGAGCGCACATACCTCCATCTTGCCGTCCACCGTCTTTGCGTAGCAGCGATTGATGGTCTTCACTTCATTCACCTGCAGGGAGCAATAGCTCAAAAGACAAGGCTGGGCCTTTGCAGGGCATGTTGGGTGAAACTAATGCATGTGCAAACACTTGAACAACCTGTATGTTGCTTTTGTCAGTTTTAAGCAGCTGAAATAATTGCCAAGACCCCGATGCCAATACTGGTAGCATACTCCCAGCTGTACTGACATATGTCATGGCACCAGTTTTGCACCACTTGTGTATACAGTGACCTGTGCTGTGACCTCGACCCTGGGTAAGGTTGTAAAAAACATATAGGTCTCCTCACCATTAGGGGGGTGTGATCCTCTTTGACGGTCCGAGGTTGCTTGGGTTTCTTCTTCCACGCATGCTGATCGTCCCGGTGGTTGAAGACCTCCCAGCCGTTGAAGGCGAACACAGCGCCAGGCACAGCTGCAAAATAGGACACCATCAGCACAGTATTCCAGCAGCTGGTGACACAGCGCTGTCCGCAGTAAGATAGGTTCAGAAGTGGGCTGTATAACGAGCAATCAGAAGTGGGCAGATATTGCCACCAACATATCTGGGACTGTTCAAATGTCAAGGGTAGTAACAGACGTTCGAGGTCCCACTATGCAAGCCCACAATACCTACCGGAGCTATACTACCTTGCAAGGGCTACGAACGTATGGGGTGGCAGCCACCATAATTTGTCCCTGACAGTGGCACTGCATATGCATGCATGCATTGGTGGAGGGTTGGTACATCCACCTAAGGACAAAGACACACGAGCCTACAAGGTTTGAAAAGTTGGTCTGAAGACTGAAGGCGAAAGCTGGCAACGATTGCAAACCTGTTTAAACGCAAAATGGGCTTCTGCAGGACCCGACCTCTTGAGCTACAGTGGGTAACGAAATCATTCTCACCTGTGGCCGCATTGCAGCGCCGGGTATTAAGAGGGAACCCTGGCCTGCTGATGATCTGAAGTAGTGCAAAGCTATCCTCTGTCTCCAGCGACTCTTCCAAGTTTAGGTTGCTCATTATCGCCAGCAGTTCTGGGTGCCCCCCTCCCATGGCGATGGTGTTGAGGGAAACGGCTGTGCGTGGTGAGTCCTTGCGCGCATTCCGCCCACGCAAAGGCGCCATTGCGCCCCTGTGTTCCGTGCAACTGGTTGGCGGAGCTGCAGGCTGCCCCACCAGCACGCCGCCCGGGACCCAAGCTGGCACAAAAGCACTAGATTACTAGTACGGCTTTGAGTGATCCCACTCCCACCACGTGCTGCCGCCCCACGCTCGAAGGAAACTATCTTTCAGGGACCAATGCTTCACCTTTACAGCAGCGATTGAGGGTGCAGTTGGCGTTTCTGCCCAAAACGAGCTAGGAACGTGTTTGAAAGGCACGAGAGGGGATGGACCAACAGGAAGACAACCTTGCCGTGCTCGTGCAGTCTTAACAGTGGCGAGAGAGCGTCAGCTTTCCACGGTCAACACAACAACACACGAGCATCAGTTAAGCGGATGCACTTGATCTTGCTGCCTATAACCAGTTTCGAAGTTTGGTCGGTCGGGTGTGTGCACTCCAGCTGCCTGCGCCGTATCGCCTGGCCGGGCCGGGCTCCCCGTTGTTTTATTCTCATCCACCGCCCACTTGGTTACCCCCCCTTGCACCTCCATTTCCATGCGCCCCGGATTGCACATAGGGGGTGGGGTGCGTTGCAGTCACGTTGCTAAACCCTTCAGTCAGGGCTGTAGTAGAGGCCTGCACCTGGGTGGGGTGAAACAGCAGACACCCACTTGGTGCGTGCCAGGCGCTGCAGGGTCCTCTACCCCCGCGGTGGCACCCTTGGAGGGTAGCAGCAAAGACCACACATTGAACTGGGTGAAAGGCGGGCTGGATAGGCCTTTGAAAGGCACTCAGCCCCTGTCACCCTTGACCAGCCATCTCCACAGTTGCCCAATGCATGCATATGCAACCTGATGCATGCCCCCAGGTCTGCCTCAGTCTAACCCGTTGTATATAAGGTGTCAACCACCTGGCTTGCTGCCTTGCTATACGTTCATAAAGTGTACAACTGGAACAGGGACAGTGGCACAGCAAGGTGTTGTTCCAAAGTATGTCGATGGCGTGGCCAAGTTTAGGCCAAGTGGGGCATTGAGACACCCAGCACACGCTCTTGGTGGGCTAGGGTCAATGTGCCCACAGTAGCGCATGTACGGTAGGTGGAAAGTATGTCTTACCCTCTTATCTGACCGCTTTGTTATGAGCGTCTCACTTGGCAACCAAAGCAGTGCAGGCAACGCCGCGCATCGCTAGGTGTGCGCACACCTAGTTGTCCACCAATCTTGTTATATATTTCCTCGTTGTTGGCGTATATATTGCATTATCTCAGAGCCTGTGTTTCTGTAATACGCAGTTGTGATTCAACTTGACGTTCATAAGCCATGGATACCACCAGGCCTGCGCAGGTGCCGAATAAATCTTGGTCAGTCGGCAATCAAGTCAGTGCCACAAGTTGTTGCCTCAACAGGGCGTTACAGTATAGAACAATATTTAATTTCACCCTGACTGACCTGTCACAGGGAAGGCCGGCGCATGTGCACCACTGCCTTGCTCTTGACAAGAGCACAATGCGCAATTCAAGCAACATCTGGTGCCTCATTTTTGTAGCATGCTACAAAAGTGGTCCATCTAAGACATAGTATTTTGCCCGGAAGACCTAACAACAGTGTCATAAAACCAGGTCCATTTTGGGAGTGTACGTACTGTTCCTCACTCCGGCGATGGAAACCCCTGGTGGGTGAGACCCATCCTCAACATGAATTTATTGCTGAACTGTTAATGCAGGCGTGGTGTCATCTGGCTGACCCGCTACTGTGTCCTAGTCCTGGGTAAAACCCTACTGGCACCCGCAGATGTGCGCACACCCACACATCACTCCAAGTTACTCAACAGGGTGCGCCAAACGGGAAAGCACCTCAATTTTCACCGTAGCCCCCGCACCCGCCACCCATAAGCAACCTCCCAACCAATCCCCCCTCTCCCCCTACTCCGCCTGTGCGGTTTGTTCTGCGCGCGCTTGACCTAAGACTAAGCACATGCCACCCCCAATTCCAAAACCCTAACAGGGTTCAAACCTCCCTCTCCTTCACTCCGCCTTTGCCTTCTTGTTCTGCGCGCGTTTGACCTGGGAGTAGGCAAACACCCCGCACAGGGCGATGGCTGTGCCCACCATGTTTTGCCGCGACATGGGGTTCTGGAACACCACGATGCTGGCCACGATCACCACCACGCGCTTCACGCAGTTGCCGATGGAGTGGGTGACGGGCGACACGCGCTGCAGGATCATGTAGGACACCTGCAGGGGGGGGGAGAGCGAGGGGTTACAAGGATGAAGGAGGAGAGAAGGCATGGGAAAGGGAACTGAGAGGTCCCCAACCTCGGGTTACTTCTGTAAATTATTTACATTACGCAGCTTATATTTACTCAGTCCTTGCACCCGTGGGATGCAGTCATCACATGTGTGCGTATGTGGGGGGCTCAGGGATGGGTTGCCAGGGTAATGTGCACGGAGGGGAGGCTCCATGCAGACTGCTGTAGGGACACGTGCAGGGTAAGGGTCAGTGTTGTACAGGGGGTCCTCGAGCCGTATTGCTTATCCGTACACCCCCCTAAGTTTCGTGAGGACAGCTCCCGCATTGCCGCATGGGGCCTGGTCAAATCCGTGCGGGTTTCCCGCATGAGGGGTAGCTAATCGTGCGGCTCCCAATTTGGCGCGTTAAATGCATTTTTCCGGTCCATTTCCTTTGGGGCCATTGTGTTTTTTGCCTGATCTGCGCAATGGACTCCCTTTATCATTTGAACCTAAACGGGTACCTTTAAAGCCCCGCAGGGCCGCTTCGAAAAATTCTACGGGTGCTAAACCCATTTTTACAAGGGGAAAGGGTTTTTTTCTGCCAAATTTTCACTGAATTTTCACCAAATCTGCGTTGGTTTGTAGTTTGGGTACATGTGGATGTGCATTCTGATCACGTGGGTGCGAGATGACAAGGATTTTGTGCGGGGTCTCCGCATGATGACGTTTTCTATTTTGTGCGGATGTCTGCCGCACGCCCGCACGCCACGTCCGTACAGTTCTCCCGCATGAGGCCTTTCATTTCTTACGGCATCCGCAGGGGGTAACCCCAATCCGTACGGAATCCGTACGGATAGAACAACACTGGGTAGGAGGGAGGATTAGGAGGGTAGAGCTCGTGGCAACAGACACCCAGTGCAAGATCCTGCGAATATCTTGCAAACCCTAAAGCAAGGGTTTTAGGGTCTCCTCAAGGGTTATCCAGTCCCTCACCCTCTGGTACAGGGTCTACAGTTACCTCTTAGGGTATTTAGGGTACTCCTCACCTGCTGGTACGCGTGGAAGCACAGCCCTGCCAGTGCCGCCTGCTTCATGACCGCTGCGGGGTCTGCGATGCCCATTGCCCGCATGGCTGTGGGTGTGAACTTGACCCCGTCCAGGTACAGGGCCACTGGCGCCAGTATGAAGAACGACAGGATGGTGATGATGGAGAACAGGTTGATGTTGTCAAGGCCGCCCTGGGAAAGGGTAGTGGGAATCTTATTATCAATAATAAAATAGGAGTATTCTAGGTAAAGTAAGCAAGGGGTCGCAGGTTCGAATCCGAAGGGTAGCGATATTTTTCGAATTTCCCTGAACTTTGCGACGGGATAAAATGGGGAGCACGAAGTGCGGTAAGCGGCACGACTGGTTGGCCACCATCTGCCACACTGGAAACAGTGTCAGTTAAGCCTTGGCTCTAGGACTGGGGTGAGGCATACCCAGACATGCTAACCTGGCTTCAAAGCTGGAAAGCAAATACTTACTTACTTATTCTAGGTAAAAAATATTATTTATTTATTCTAAGACAAAATGATGGAGAACAGGTTGATGTTGTCTAGGCCGCCCTTAGGCAGGTTAGGGGGTTTTTTCAGATCAAGGATTTGGTGAGATTGGGGCGCTGTGATGGTTGTATTCGAGTATGATCACCCACTTGACAAGACAGCTCTGCACGCTGTTGACCTTCAGTGGGTTGAGGTGCACGCATCAGTATGTGGGTGTCATCACACCAGCTGCTAGAGCACCCAAACCCAATTAAAGCCATTAGCACACCACGCCTTGACCCGCATCCAGGCACCCTCCCCTTGACAGTCACCCACCTTTGCCCCCTTGTTCATGAACTTCTTGGACAGCACGTTGCGCGACTGGAAGGTCACGTTGGAACCCATGGCCGCCAGGAACCCTGGCCAGTTGAATGAGGCCTCAGACACCGATGCAGCCGCCACGCCTCCCACGATGGGGAACAGGGTGAGGATGACCCCGAGCGAGGGTTTGTCGCCCAGGAATGCTGCGGACAGGATCACGGAGAAGAAGGGCTCCATGGCCTGGGGCAAGGGAGGGTTTAAGGGTTTAGGGTGACTGTGGTGGTGACAATGGGAGGGCGTGATACTGTCATGCAAAGGAGGGAGCAAAAATTAGGTGATTGTTGGTGACATGGGGATGGGGAGGGTAGGGGGGTGGTAATGTCATGCAGTGAAGAAATGGGGTGAAAACAAGGTCGGCGACATGGTATTGATGCACCTCAGTGCAACGTTGGCCTGCTCAGCATTGACGTGCAGGGTGCGCATGTTGGTAACATGTAGAAAAGAGGTCAGTGTGTGGACCTGTGGGATGAGCATCTAGAGCTATCATGCAAGTACTGCAGTAATGTCAATGATGCACCCCACCCCGGTGCATACCCTCATCCCTCCAGTTGTTGGGCAGCCAAGCTCCTAGTTCAACAACAAAAGGGGCTTGTGTTGCAATGCATGCATTCCCATGCATTGGTCCCCCTGCCGATCCACTTAATTGCATGAAAACCCTAAACCCAAACCCTAAATCCATGCAAGGACGACCTATCTGCAATGCTGCTTACTAGGTGACCGGCATCACAAACAGGAACATGTGCACCCCTGATGCCCTGGCGCCTGCCCAACCGTCAAGAAATCTAAAACCCGAAAACCCTTGCCCAAGGGTTTGTCCGCACCTTGATTGTGTGTGTGAAGCTGACCGCCACTGCGCCCAGGCTGACGTTGGTGAGCATGTTGCCCAGGGTGTGCACCAGGGCAAGGGGGGAGATGGAGATCACCTGCCATTGCAGGGGAGGGAGCCAAATCAAGAAATCAACTCGATGAAGTACTCTAATCAATGATGCGTTTTTTCAGCCTACTAATATGCTTTGCTTTGTAGCAATGATAATTGCTATGTCAATTGCAGCTGCGTGCAGCGGCCTGCGTGATCATGCGGCCTCCACAGACTGATGTGGTGATGCCAACCACGATAAGCGGTTTTCATATTCGAATACTTTGGCCTGAATCCGTGCTGATCCTGCTCGAGGTTGTCAAGGCGGGTGCGTACAGCTTGCATGCCTGCTTTGATATTGCTGCTGATGAACTCGAGCCTGCTATCTACATGCAGGCCTGACAGTTTTGATCACGTCCCATGTCGGCCCGCAAGTTGACAGCCGGCTGGAGGTCATCAGTAACAATAGCAACGCAGGCAGGCAAGCTGTGCGCACCCGCCTTGACAACCTCGAGCACAAATCAGCCCATGTGATCACATGGTGAATGGCATAATTGTGTCTGACTATGCTTGTAAGCCATTGTGTTGGAGCAGGGCTGATCCATCCGCAAAAACGAGGTGGCAGGGGCTGGTACGGCAGCACGCCCTCCCCTTGCAGTGCTGTGCATGTGGGCGGTGCCATGCGCCGCATAACGTGCCTGCCAGGCTTAGGGTTTGTAGGGTATTGGCGCACACCTTTCCTTGGTTGCCTATTTAGGGTGTAGGGTTTGTAGGGTTTTGGCGCGCACCTGCTCCTTGGTGGCCTGTGGCTTCTTGTGCAGGCCCAGGCCCCACATGACCAGGGAAAATGCAGCGCCGATGGCAAACTGCACACACACAACCCAGGAAAACCGTCAGAATGCACTTGTCACCCACAACACTCTCTGTTGGTCATGCCATCCAGAGTATACATGCAACGTCAGCCAACAGTGGGATTGTGGCGCAGGACTTTACTACGAAGGGAAGCGAGGTGGTGCACAGCCGACATGGTGCAGGGGTTTGTCAAGGGGCAAGTCACAAGCGGGAGTGTCAACGTGAAAGTGCACAACTGAGGGTGGGTGGGTGGCAGCGGGGTTTCGGCTGTACCTGCAGGGCGGTGCATGTGACGGGGTAGGGGAACACCTTGAGCACCATCTTGTTGTAGCTGTGAGGCAGTGGGGGAGCGATCAGTGCCATATAACAAGGGAGGAGCAACCAGTGCCATAACAAGGGGGGAGCGATCAGTGCCATGACTTGCCCCAGGGCGCAAAGCTGCGGTTGCATTGCAGCATGCTGATTCTGCGGTGGGTGCATGGCATTGCACAATGCTCGGGCCTGGCCCCAAAGACACGTGGGTAGGGCATGTGTGACAGCATATGCTGAGTGTGCCAGTGGTGTCCCCAGACTAGGGTTTGTTCTATGGCGTGTAGTGCAGGGTACGCACAGCAGACCAGGGTGTCAGTTGGGTGGGGTGGAGGGTGCGCACATGTTGAACTGGATGTTGAAAAGGTACCAGGCGCCGAAGAGGGCTCCCAGCACCAGTGTAGATCCCGAGCCCTCCTTGCTTGCAGGGACTGCGCCGCAAATTATCAGGCAGATCAGAGTTGCGAACAGGGAGCGACGAGAACACTCGAAAGATTGGAGATCAGTGATGATGGCATGCATGCAGATGGGCTGTTACTGCGTGTGATCTGACTACTGGAGCTCTGAGCATACCCCGCTGTTGGTCAGATACCCGGGGTGTGGTGGGGTGGGTAAGGGAGACTGCTGTGCAAAGGAGACAGGGGCAGCTACATGGTGGCATCCCACCTGCCCTGCCCACCGTTAAAAGCGGTCAAGGTCAAGCAAAACGGAGGAAAAGGAAGGAACAGACAGATGGCACCACATCTCAGCGTATAACTTATATGGGTGGCGCCGTGCATAGAGTCAATGGCCTTGCCTGTACTGGTCACCGAGTCAGATGGGCTGGTAAGCACCGGTTTGCCTTTGTCCTTCCCTACCCCGTGCAAGCATGCGATGCTACTAGCGTCAGCTAACCAAGACTCTAAGCTACTCACCTTCAGCTGCTGATGCAGCCTCGCACCGAGTGGCGTTGGCACTCCTGCGCTTGGCGGATGCCAGCGAGGCATGGCTGGTCCTCAGCTTGGTCGAGGCGGGTGCCATCGCGTGCAGCGCGCGCAGGCCAGTCGGCTGGGCGGGGCGAAGAGACGCTGACGGTACCGTGACCGACCGTGCCTTGCGGGTAGCAAACCCTGACGCTCTGGGAGCGAGCGCAGTGCTGAACACCGATGCTGCTGCCATGGCCATCGTGGATCTGTGCTGTGCTGGGTGGTTGGCTTTAACAGCGCTGGGCGGATCTGCAGTGGGTATGCCAGCGGTGGCCGCTGGTGAAGCGGATGGAACGGTGCGATGCAGGAGGGTATTGCTCGTGGAAAGAGTGGGTGTTCCGTAATATATGTGAGGGAACAACCAGCAGGTGCGGACAACCCTGCACGATGGGGAACGCACTAGGGAGGGACAAGGCTAGCCAGGAGCCAATTCAACCCAACGGGGCGTCGTCCTTTGCCGTAAAGTCCTCAGCTGGCGTCCTGCCGTTCAAAAAGAGCAAAATTCTTGGAAACAGCAAAAGGTCGCTGCGATAAGATTGGGGGTCTAGATGGCCGCCAGGTGGCTTAGAACCCTACTGGGGGTAAACACCAAACCCTACCGGAGGGTATGCACCTGGGCAGAAGCTACAAGGCTGTCATACATTTACGGATGACGATGCCCTTGCCAAGCCAATTTTCCTGCGTTTCAGCCTCGTTCATCGGTAAATCTGCTGGTGTACAGGGAAGAACGGTGCCGCAGCTAAAAACTGGACACCACGGCCAACAACAGGCTGCCTCGCTGCACCGCTGCAGTATTGTTGAAGGTTGAGAATACGTCCAGTTGGGCGCCGCTCGCCGTTGTACGAGTGTGCAAGCATATGGATGTTTTGCGTGGGTGTGGTGCATAGCAGTGCGTGTGCTAGTACTTCGAAGCACAACACAAGCTTGCCACTTGCGCCCTCCACAGCTCCTGGACTTTTTGAAAGCATGGTGGTGTAAGGCTGTACGCCTGACTACACACCTCAGGCAACCATGGAAGAAGAAGCTCCAGTGGAAGAAGCCCCACTTGGGGAGGGAGCTATCCCCATAGACCCCAATGATCCTTCGCTGCCCAGCAATGTCAAGGAGATGGTGCTCAAGGCAGCCCGCATCTGGCTCAAAAACACTGAGCTTTTCGACATGCTCACCCACCACAACCAGTATGGGCTGCAAATCTGGAACAGACACGCTGTGGCACCTTCAGGTGAATAATCCCCCCCACCCCCACCCCCGCCACACCCACCCATGCAGGCCCCACACCTTGCCAAAAGCGTGCGCCTCAATACAGAACTGTTTCAGGGCCTATTTAACGACCTGTGGGTGTTGTCTGGAGCTTGCAATGGTTGCGGGTTTCGAATTGGCTGCTGGCGATGCTGGGCTCGGAACCCATCCAAGGGTGCTTCTTTTTCTTGTGGGTCGTTTCCTTGCCTTATCCGAGCAGCTAAGAGTTTGCACAGACGCTCACTGGACTTTCCTACGTACCCTCGACTAGCCACCAACAGGATCTAAGGCCTTGCGGAACTGTTTCCTTTCGAGAGGAGGGGTGTGGGGGGCCAGGGTTCTTGAAGTTTCTTGAGGTTCCATCGCTCTTAGTCAGCTTGTATCCTCGAAATATACCCTGGGGAGCAAAACGTGCCTGTCTTGGCATAACACAGTATGCATGACTGAACTCTTTCCTTGTCCTGGTTTCCCACTCCTTGTGCCCTTCTGCTGTGTGCTGGCGTTTGTGCTTTTCACCACCCACCTAGTGCTACGCTGCTGTCCAGCAAGCACTTTACAGAACCACTGCACAGTCCAAACTTGTTCTCTTTGCCCCAAAGCCAGTGGCTGGTGGTGAGCATGTGTGAGTCCAGTCCCCTTGTTCCCACATTCAACACGTTCTTTGGCGTGTGCTGGACCTGAACCCTAACCCTGTTTTGTGGCGTGTGCTGACCCTGTTCCTGCAGCTACACCTGTTATCCACGTGGGCTGACCCCTCCCCCTGCTCCCGCAGCCAACACCCTGTTCTTTTTCAACAAGGGGGCGAACCGCTTTTACCGGAAGGATGGCTACATCTGGGGCAAGAACGCGGATGGCAAGGAGACGCACGTCAAGCTCATGGTGAGACGCACCTGCACTTGCCTGGCTCGCAGCCTCACCCACAAGATTGCATCCACTCAAACCCATCAGCTATAGTGCCACTTTCATTCTTGGAAGCCACACGCAGCCAATTCAGAGCTTCAGTCTAACGCGAACGTGGGAGTTCATAAGTGTACCCCTGCCACCCCTGGAATGCTAGATTGTCTCACCTCCCCAAACTCCTGCACTGCTACCAAGTCTGGAAAGCCGCTTGCACTTACTACAATGTGCTTGAGCTTGTGCTAGAACTCTGGGGTGCTGTCAATAGGGCTGACCTTGCTCTTCCCTGCGGTGGTGTCTCCATATAAACGCTGACACGCTCGTTCCCCCCGCTGCGCAGGTCAGCACCGTGGAAACCATCAACTGCTACTATGCGGTCACCCAGTGCGGCAACCTCAAGGTAAACCCTAAACCACTGTAAACCCTAAACCCTAAACTCACCCAATGCGGCAACTTCAAGGTAAGGCCATGCGTGGCACAGGCCAGTGGCCTAATAAGCAAGGACCAGCACTAGACAGCACCTCAGCAGTTGCTTGGTATACGTCGCACCTCTGCCCGAAAACCTATCCTTGTGCTGCACTCAAACCCTAATCCCCCTTGTACCCACCTGACCCCCTCCCTCCCCCTGTGCCCCGTGCAATGGCGCAGCTACTGGCTGCCGGATATATCCGGATAACCTCCCCTTGCGCTGCCCTAAACTTCAAACCCTAAACCCCCTTGAGCTACCCTGATTTTTACGCTCCCTCTGTGCCGCGTGCAGAGGCGCAGCTACTGGCTGCTGGACAACCCCGGCATCGTGCTGGTGCACTACCTGCAAGTAGGGCCAGATGTCGTGGTACCAGGGCCCGTGGACCTCCGCGAGGAGCGCCTCGAGCGCCCCGCCAGGGCCCCCTCCGCGGCCGCAGCCAGGGCCTCCACCAGTGCCGGCCCCCCCAACCACACCCCGCCCAAGGCCAAAACCCTCGCCAAGGGTTCCAAGGCCGCCAAGGCCGGCCCCGCGCCGCGGCCTGGTGGGTCTGCCGGGAAGGAGGCGTACCATGAAAACAAAGGGGGGAGGCGCACCCCGCCCACCCAGCGCACCCTGCCCAACCCTGAGGCGGAGCCTGAGCCCAAGGTTGGCATCCTGCGCCTGAGGCTGGCCCACCCCCGGGCGCAGCACTCGCTCTATGCCACCGAGCCGCTGCCCCCGCTGCGGCCCCTGGATCCCGGCCCAGGTAGCTTATAGTTAGCTGGTGACACTAAACTTTTTTTAGTGTAAGGGCAGGCATTCTGGCCCAGGTAGCTTATACTTAGTTGGTAACATGCAATATAGCAGTGCAACCACAGTAGCGGCAGCCCTCTTTGTCTTGCGCTGGCACTGCTTGCACCATATCTGCACCTGCGAGGGATTAAGGCAGCCAAACCACTAGTCACAGCAGTAAACCCCAACCCACGTCCATGATCATTTCAAGGTCATAAATGTGCTGGCGACGAGCCCTCTAAACAAGAATTCCTGGACACTGAACCCCACTGTCCAGGGAGCTTTGACATGAGCAAGTTCCTTGAGGCGCTGGGCGACGAGTCCCCCAGGGCTGACCACCACGGGGCGCTCACGCCCTCGCACCCCATGCACCCCAAGTTTGAGCTGCCCCCGTTGCACACCTCAACTGGCGCCAAGGTGGACCTGCTGCCACACCCGCTGGCCTCGCCCACCGCCTACCGGCTGTACAAGCAGGGGTCGCTGCAGGTAAAAGACACTTTTGACACTTTGTCTTTTAGTAACTAACCCCCAGTGCCCTGTGCTTCTCTGAACCTTGATGCACCTTTCCAGCGGCAAACTGAGTAGTTTGATTGTATTATTCATTATACATCTACGAATTATTATTGTTATGCATTATTCTGTAAATGTGTCGTGTTACAGATGCTTGATGGGCTGTGTATGGACTGGACATGTTGATCTTTATGAGGTTATATATGAATGAGACATATATATGTGTTTTCTTGCAGGTTCTGGATGCGCTGTGGTCTGGACCCGATACCGGCATGCCGCCAACCCTGGTGTTTGAGGGAGAACCAACACCCTCCTGGCAGGTACGCGGGGGCATTTGGCAGTACATACTCTACTAGTGCATCTCCCGTCAAGGGTAGTACTAAATTAGTCCACGGATCCCCCTTCATCTACTCATTTTGGAACCCTTGTCCTATTTTTTATTGTCTTGTTACTCTTCTCCACATACAGGCTGCGCTTGCATTGCACCACCACCTGGGCTACGCCACGCGCGTGGTGCAATGAATCGCCGCACATAGCGTTGGCCCCCCTTGTTTCGGATTGACGCCATAGAGGAATAACCCATGGCTGTTGCATGAGGCGGAACATCTGCTGACCACTTCCCCCCTTGCGCAGGAGGGGGAGGAGGGGAGGGGGGAGATGGTGGAGGGTGAGAGCCCCCTTGCGCGGCTGTGCTACCAGTCCGGCATCAACATCATCGGGTCAACGGCCTCGGGGCTGCTTGTGGGGTGGACGCCCAGCGGCAATTGGGACATGATGGCGGGGGAGGAGTCGGAGTCACAGGGCTCGGGCGACGGTGCGTGCCTGATGGCTCCTGAGAGTTGTAGGTTGTCTCTGATCATGTTTAATTGTGGCTGATCTTTCTAGAAAGAGTATGGTTATATGGTTATGTTGGACGGGTGTAGACATGACGGGGGAGGAGTCAGAGTCGCAGGGCTCGGGCGACCGCGAGTGCCTGGCAGTGTGTGATCTTGTCAGATAGTGTGTAGTGGTGGTGTTTGATCATGTTATACAGTGGCTGATCGTTTAGATCGAGTATGATCATGTTGAAGCGGTGTTAGGCATGACCTCATCCACGGGGGTTCCAGGGTGTGCTTAGCAACTGGGCCATGACGGCGGCGGATGAGTTGGAATCACAGATTTTATCATGGTTTCTGAAGCTTGTAAGGCGGCCTTCCTCCTTAAGCCAGCTGTCAAAACCCTGCATTATGGGATTACAATCCCTCCATTATGGGATTCTCAACCCATCCCACTGTGCCCCACAGGCTCACCTGGGATGATGGACCTTGACCTCAGCCAAGGAGGAGGGGAGGCAGCCCCACCCACCGTCCAGACCTCCAGCGGCTTTGCTATCCCCGACCCCGCAGCGGAGCACTATGCGCAGCTGTACCACACCCACGCGCCAAGCTACTCGGGCTACCCAGCGGACCGCGGGTTCTACATCGACCACTACGCGCAGCAGTCTGCCGCGCACCTGCCCAGACCCTCGCACATGGGCTATGCCGCCGCAAGTGACAACCAGGTAGGTCCCATGCACTCTTCACCCACACACCACTTATCACAACCACCCCATAACGCACTTCTGTTCTTTTAGCCACCACATGCGCACCACATGTGCACCACCATACTGACACCGCGCACGCAACCGCACCATCATTAACCCTTTCCTCTCTGCCCGCCTGAACAGGAGGCCAGGAGCGAGCGGGGGACGGAGGACGCCGCGCACCTCCACACGCCCCCACCCATGGGGGGCTACCCACTTGATCCCCAAAGGGTAGGGGGCGAAGGCCATGCAGCGCCCACCGAGCTCCTCCCTATGCAGCCCCTGAGCAATGGTGCGGCCCCGGGTCGTGGCCCCCGCGGGGGCGCAGGGGCACCCAAGGACAAGCAGCCAGCCCGGCGCCACCGCCCCCGCACGTCCCAACTCAAGGCAAACCCTAGCGAAGGGTTGGGGTTGGCGTCCGCAACGCCCTCCCCTATGGATTCCCTCCCCAGGCGGGACAGTGGTGGCAAGCGGCGCAGCATGGACGAACCCCACCCAGGGTTCCGGGAGGGGGACGCGGGGCACGACGTGCGCTATGTGGGGGGGTTCGGCGGCCGCGCCGGCAGCAGCGGCAGCGGCGGTGGATCATACAATCCGGCTGCTATGGATGAGCCGCACATGGGGCGCAGGGCGGACGCAGGGCAGGATGTGGGCGGGTTTAACGGGCGCGACAGCGGTGGTGGTGGTGGCGGCAGGTCGTACAAGGCTCTTGCAATGGAGGCGCAGCTGCTGTTGAGGGTGGAGGGCGATGGGGGCCAGGGGCGGGGGATGGAGATGGGGCACCAGGTGGGTGCAGGGCGTCCTTTGCTTCAAACATGGCCCAGACCGCCGGGGGTGGTCATTGCAATATGGGGATGTTTTAGCAAATAAACAAGCACCCCGCACAAGTAATTCATTGTCCACTGCCCAGCTGCAACTGGCTGCTTATACCCTTCTCGTGGTTTGCGACTTGCTCATTGTTGCTGCAACTCATTTGCATGTTTTTTCTCCCCTGTGGTGTGATTTGACCCCCTCCCTGTGCCACCACAGGCGCCAGAATCCAGCATCCACTCAGGCAGCAGTGGGCGGGTGCCCAGTGCAGTGACAGGCGGTTGGGACACCTCAGCGGCTGCCACACCACAGCACCACCACCAGCACCAACCTGCGCCTGACATCGGTGCTGCCAGCATCTCTTTTGCCAACGGTAGGCTTTTTGGGGACTGGGGGAGGGCGTCAATTTTAGGCATTTAAGGCATTTTAATCACATTGGCAACTGACAGAACACCACATTTCACATGAAAGGCTCACTGGTCAGTACCGGCCTGAGGGGGGGTTTGATAGCCAGCAGTGGCATGTGGGGGGGCAGTTGCGCAATGTTAAAATCTTGCATTCGCTGCAACCCCCAGAAATCTGGCACTCAAGTTGTTGCAGCGCCCTTACCATGGCCGTGTGCGTCCAGGGGTTGCAGCTGAAGGCAGCACCGAGGTGACCAGCGCAAATGTGCCCCTCAACATTTCGCCCCCACGACTTGTGGCCCCCAGGGGACCGGAGGAGTCCATCGAATTTGTGGTAGAGGATTTCACCCCCGAGTGGGACTGGGCAGCGGGAGGGGCCAAACTGTTCCTCATGGGGGGGATAGCAAATGGCGCGGACTCCAACAGCAATCCGCACATTCGGCCTCTGTACCTGAAATTCGACGACATCGAGGTGGGTCTCAGGCACCTCAAGAGCGTTAATCTGGCTGTATTGCTGCATCCTACATCATTATCCACCCTGGACACTGTACCCTTACCCTGCGCCTGCACTATTGACCACCAGTTATCGTATAGCCCCACTGCCATGCTTGCCCCCGGCGCTATGCGCTGGTATCAACCCACACTATTTACACCCCCCCCCACGTTTTGCAGGTGCCTGTTGACATCCCCCAGCCAGGCGTCATGCGCTGGTACTAATACACAGTATCTACACCCCTTAATACAATATTGTATTTATACACAGTATTTACACCCCCCCACGTTTTGCAGGTGCCTGTCGACATCCCCCAGCCGGGCGTCATGCGGTGCCGAGTGCCCTCCCACCCCCCTGCGCATGTCAGCGTGTGCATCACATTTGGGGACGGCCAGCCGCGCAGCAAGCTGCACCCTTTCGAGTACCGCGCTCCCCCTGAAGCCCCGGGGGCTGGCAAGGACAGGTGGGGATGGTTTTCGGGATTGGTTTGCTGATAGGGATGGATACAGGGATGAGTTGGGGTGCAGTTGCAGGGGGGTTCGAGAAATGTGGCTGAGCGGCAAGCGTTCAATATGTGCGTAGCAGGCTACTAGCAGAGGTCATTGTAAGTAAGTTAGTTATCTGGCGTTGCAGCCTTGAAGTCAGATTAGCATGCCAGCGTATGCCTCACCCCAGTCCAAGAGCCAAGGCTTTGCGGTCTGCCAAAGGGGATGATTTTAGGGTTCAGGGCTGCCAAAGGCTCAAACCCTTGTTCGTGATGGGCACATGGGAGGGTAGGCTTGGGGTTTGGAATGGGATTTCGAAGCTGCATAGGCTCGTGCGGGGGCCGTGACAACACCGATCGGGCTGTACTGCTGGAACGAGTGCGCTTACCTAACCGGCGGTGTGTGTGCTTCCAGGGGGAGTAAGGGCATCGAGGGAGGGCCAGGGGAGGGGGTGAGTGACAGGGAGCTGCAGCTAAACCTCGTCAGGTAACAAAACCCTAAACCCTTATTGATAAACCCTCCACGCTACAACCCACCATACCGCCAGCACCACGTGCATCTTGCGTACTCATACCAATGGCGCTGGGGATGTAATATAGCAGCTTGCTTTCTTACATGCACAGCAATGGCCAACCTTGTCAGCACATAGTAGCCCACCCTTCAAATCAGCAGGGTTTAGGGTTTTAGGGTTGAATGCTCACCACCTGGAAGCCAGATCGTCACATTAGAAGGGTTCAGGGTGTAGGGTGTAGGCCCCTCCCTCGCTCTGGGCACCGTAGCACACTCACACCCCCCGCCCCCCACTGTGTACAGCATGCTCCTGCTGGGCCCCCACCCCCCACCGCCCGCGGGCGCCAACAGCAACCACAGCAGCGCCTCAGTGACGGGGGGCAGCCCTACCACCCCCCACACCACCACCACCCACTCCCCCACCCCCCACCAGGCGCTGGTGCTGGCCCATTTGCGGTCCATGCCTGCGGGTGAGAGCGAGGGGCTGCTGGTGAAGCTCATGGAGCAGCGGGTCAGGGCGTTTGCCAATGAGGTAGGGTTTTGGTTAGGGTGTGGCGTAGGGTTTGCTTGTGCCTCAAGTTAGGGTTTACCAACGAGATTTGGTTTATGGCAGGGTTTGTGAATGTGTTGAAATCCTCCTTATGTATTCCTGTGCTTCTATTAGCTTTCAGCTTTTGAAAGTGGGAACGCATGTACTGTAGTTGCACTGCTTGCATCCGGCTTCCCGGGTACGTTCCCTTCGCCCGCCGCCTCCCCAGTACATGCCCCATCCCAGCCCATCCATTCCCTTGGGCCCCCACTCAAGCCCCCTCCTCCCATTGCCAGGTCACCGAGACGCGCCGTCTGAGCCACACGCGCCCCCTGGACCCCTCCAGGCCTGCTGACGTGGACCCATTCACCAGCTGCCAGGTGGCGGGCCTGTCCATGCTGCACGTGTGCGCGGCGCTGGGCTACCAGTGGGCGGTGCCCATGCTGCTGGGGGCGGGGGCAAAAATTGACCTCCAGGTGGGTGGGCAAAGCCTAGAGAAACATAGCTGAAATTTGGCTCCAGGGGGGGGGTGTTGGGGGTTACGTATACCTCCAGGGAATTTGGCGGTGTGCACCTGGTGTTTTACATGGATGCAGCACTTGGGGGTTAGGCGCCACCATGCGCAACCCTGCAAGCACTTTAAATTCTGGCAATGTTTCTGAAGAGTGTTCCCTTTCCATCCTCAGCACTGCATCTTGTGGTTTGCGCCATCAACTCGGCCCCATTTCCACCCCTATCAGTGCACATGGGCCGCCGTCCTTCGCCCCCCGCCACCGCTCACACACCACACCACACCACACCCCGCAGGACCAGCAGGGCCACACACCCCTCCACTGGGCGGCAGCCCGCGGCCACGAGGCCGCCGTCGCCGCGCTTATTACCCGCGGCGCAAACCCCGCGCACGTCACCCCCGCCATGGCCACCCGCTGCGCGACGTCGCCCGCCGACCTCGCCGCCGCGCACGGCCACCACGGCATCGCCGCATACCTCGCCGAAGCCGAGCTCACCCGCTCACTGCCTGGCGCGGGGTTCGGCGCGGCGGCGGGCGCCGATTCGGCAACACCTGGGGCGGCGAATGTTCAGGTTCGGAAGCGCAGCCGGCATGCGCGCAGCAAGAGCGGCGGAGGTGGCGGGGCGCACCCCCCGCAGCTTCAGCGCCACTCCACTGGCTCCACCCACCTGGAGGGGCACCCTGGGGGGGTGCCCGCCTTGAAGGTGGAGGGCGGGGCTGCGGCCGACCAGGTGGGGATGGCTGCTCATCCATGTGGCATGAGGCAGAGCAGAGTGGCCTGTTGTCTGCTGCGCACGCATCTACCCTCCTCTTCCTGCCTCTCCCCCCCACACCCACCCTGGGAAAGACCCGGCTCCCACCCGCCCAGTGCAAGGACCAGGCGCTGAAGCCCCCTGTTGCCCTAGAGCCTCCCCGAGTACCCTAATGCCTCCCACCCCCCTAGAGCCTCCCCGAGTACCCTAATGCCTCCCACCCCTCGTCTGACTCCCCCTGTTTCACCCCACTCAGGACAAGGGCCCAGCGCATGTTGCTGCCGCCGCCAAGCAGGCAGCCCTTGCCATGGAGCAGGCTTACCTGGCGCATGCAGCCAGGAGGAAGCCGCACAGGGAGGGGCGCAGGCAGCGGCAGGGGCCAAGGTGGGGGTGGGGATGGGAGAGGGGCACTTGGGGGCCGGGAAACCATGTGGGAAGGATTAGTTTCTGTCCCAAAACTCGCTGAAGGCGAGAGCAGACCCTTACCACATGGCAGAAAGGAGAAGAGAATTATGCCATATCGCGCTCTGGCGAGCAGTTGCATGATGTCGTCGCAGGGAGGTGCACTGATGTGCATGTGCCTGGTCAGCTGACCACCCAATGCCCGCAGTACAACCAGATGCACAGCACCCTTGCGCCCGGCTGGCCCGGCTCTGAAAACCGCATTCGCGCATGCCACTTGTGCAATTTCACTTGACGTCCGATTCTGGTGTGGCCGCAGGGAGGAGGCTGCAAGGGTGCAATTGGAAGGCGCCATGCAGGGAGGCCAGGTGGCGGCCCCTGGCGATGCCACAAGGTCTAGCCTCCAGGTGGATGCTGGGGTTGGAAGGGAGGGGGGCGAGGGGGTGCAGGGGGAATTGCTGGTGACTGGGGAGAGGATGATGCGCGTGGATGCGACCGCAGGGTAAGCGCTGTGCGGGTGTGGGCCTGTGTTGTATGCTATTTTTTCAGGTATTTTCCTAGGCAATGGGTTTGCAATGAGGGTTTTGCGGCGAGGGTTTGGGGGATGTGCGTTCCTGAGGCAAGGGTTTGGCATGTGGGGCCATGCTGGTCAAACCCCTTGCGTAGGACATATGTGCAGCTGGCAGAGCGGCGCTGATGGCGGCGCCGATGGCGGCAAAACCCTGACAGAACCCCATTTGTCTGCAGATGTGGTGATGGCACTGGCAGCAATCAAGACCTGGTCAATGAGGGCCTGGAGCTCGGCAAGGGGGAAATTGCCGTCGGCGGCAATCAAGTTGCAGGGGAGGATTACGACAGCGACTCGGATGCTGTTTGCCTGGTCAGCCTGGCGGACAATGACCTCATCGCGAGGGGCAGGCAGCATAAGAGCATGTGCGTCCTCCTGCAAACCAACCCTATGTGGGGCTGCACCTCCCCAATGTCCTGGTGCACCTCTGTGCATCCATGTGCATCGGCACACATTCTTAACCCTTTGCCTACACCCTAAGCGTTGGCTTACCTCACCCCCCACCCCTGTAGGCGCATCCGGTGCCCCTTCTCCTAGGGCTTGGACCAGCTGGACCCTTAACCCTCAACCCCTTGCCTAAACCCTAAACCCTACCTAACCCCGCCCCCCACCCCCTGTAGGCGCATCCGCCGCCCCTCCTCCAAGGGATTGGACCAGCTGGACCCCCTTGACTGCCACATACTGCTGGTGCAACATGAGGGGGAGCCAGGCGCCGCACCGCTCGGGACGCCACGGGCAGAGGTCTTCCGCCGCTCGCTGGCCACGGTACGTTGGAAAACCCTGACCCAAACCCTAGCCCATGGGCTGCACGCTGGCCACGGTGTGCTAGCAAACCCTGACCAAAACCCTAGTCAGTAGGGGGCAAGGGAGGCCTTGCCAGGTGCATGATGGCTGCCATGCGTGTGGGCACACGTGCGACAGGAGCCTATTCATTCACTTCAAGTCTTTTGCCATTGGGCTTGTGTGCCGGGAATTATTCGTTTCTGCTGGAGCGCATCAAGCGCAAAACGGTTGGGTATTTACACTGGTTACAGAGCAAGCTCCAGGGGCGCCTGCGCCGCCTCAACACCCAAACCCTTGTCCACAGTCTGTGAGCCACGGGGAGGCGATCCTCTGTTTCTTGCCTTCTGTTTCCCCTTACCCCAACCCCTAAACCCTGACCATAAACCCTAATTCCGGCCCTATACCCTTGTCCTCAGGCTGTGGGCCATGTGGAGGCGATTCTCACATGCGAGGGGGCAAGGGCGCAGTACCTGCGCCTCAAAGACGCCTGTGCAGACGCCAGCCCCAAGCCTTGGAAGACCAAGTTTGCGCGCGTGGGCAGCGCAGGGGAGGAGCAGCTCGCCCCCTTGTGCCACCAGGGGGCCGAGCTGGGCGCCTTGGGTATGGCCCACAGCCTAGGGTAATAGGGTTTTGGGGGAACGGGGAGCTGCAGTGGGGGCAATTTTTTTAGGGGAAGACTCCGGTCCTCAAGCCTTGGGGAACTATTTTTGAACTGAAGTTTGCCCATATGGGCGGTGCTGGGGAGGAGGGGTCTTCCCTCCCTTGCCATCATGGGATTGAGCCAGACAGCATGGGTATTGCTCCCAGCATAGGGTAATGGGGTTTGGGGCAGGGTGTTAGGCACAGCAGCTGGGTTGCTATGGGGGTGCAGCTGCGTTGGATGCACTGGCTGCACTGGCAGGTGGGGAGGCGATGGGATGTTTTCACACCCTGTGCAGTGAGTATTGATTGGTACCTTGCGATGAATGCACATGCGCTGAGTTGGGGTTGTGGACCATGGTCCTGATACCCGCCCCAGGCATCAGCTTACTATTAGTACGTATTGCCACTATGCTGGCATTCCCTTTTTTTTTTTGGCGTTGGCTCTTGTGCTTGCCTCTTGCGTGGGGCAGCCTTCACGTGCTGCACAAGCAGTTTGCTAAGATGAACAAAACCAGGAAAAAAGTGATGAACCTAAATCCTTGGCGTGCTACCGCGTGGATTTAAAGTAGAGATTGCCCCAAGAAGCGTGATTTCCTCATTTCAACGAACTTTGACATTAAATTGGACATATCAGTGGTTATAGCAAAATGCTGTTAGTGACATTGTGTGTGCAGGTTGTGCTTATTAGTCTACTAGTGCTACTTATCGATACCTATGGCAGTGCTGTTTGCTTTTTTTTGTTTTTGTACTGGACAACATTTTCTTAAACAGCTAGGGTTCCACTTGGACCAGGTGTTACATATACAGCTCATGCCGAGAGCAAGGCTGGGAATGAACCCGCTATTTTCAACCGTTGACATGTATGAAACATACAATAGATCGCATTTGCTCGCCGGTGCTGCATCAGCTCCCCCTAGGGCATTTCCACTTGAAATGGACTCCAATGCTGGGCAGGCTGTTGGTTTTGAGGTGGGGGGTTACTAATCTGGAGATGGCTTTCTGGAAGGCAAGCCATGCAGGTGCTCACGGTGTTGTAGTGGAAACCTACACACAGTTTCATGAAGCACGGCGCCATATAGGCCACTGCCACCGCTGCAGCACTTGACCAGGGGCATAGTAGTGCAAGGGAGGCTCACTTTTGCCAAAACTTGGCAACCTTGTCCCAGTGGAGACGGCGAGGAGTCGCATGGTTTAATGGACAAACCCACCAACTGATGTCCACACATGTACACTTATCTATTTCAAGGCTGAAAATGAGGTGGCTCTTTTCGAAAGAGTGGCACCAGGGTTTCAATCTTTGAGGGCGTCAAGGGTAGGCAAGGCCACCCACTTTCAACGTTTGTGACCAGACTAAGTGCCCACAAACTACAAGTATCCACTAGATAATAGCGTAGACCAGAAGCCACGCTGCCCCCCACCACGCATGCTCTCCCTTACGAGTGCTATGCAACGATAAGCCACTGCAAAGCTGTGCTGTATGGCCTGTGCCCTACTGTGTGCCATGTACAGCTGGGTGGTAGCAACGTAGCCACGCGGGCTTGGCTGTGCTTTCGTGGAGAGAGCGCGAGCCTAGGCAGCCAGTTCGGAGCCAAGCCTTGTGTGCAGTTCGCCTGGGTGCTGAAGCAGTGAGGTGCCACTGATGCGAGCCACGCTGGGGCAGTTCTCGTCCTCGAGGTGCCTGCTGCTACGTTGGGGGCCCTCACAGAGTGACACGTCAGCAGATTGCCTCGGGTATTACGAGAAATGAGCAGAGTGGGGACCAGAAAAGGCCGCTGCGTGCCTCGGGAGGCAGGTTTTGGAGGGAAGCTGCAAAAGAGTTGTGGGTCCTGCAGGCGGGCATGATGGACCACCGTCCCAGGCTGAAACTTTGCTGAAAGCGTACAAATAGCTCGCACATCGATGCTATTCACAACCTGCAACCACAGCAACCTTTGAAAACCATCCTCGTATCCTCCTACCTACGACTTGGAACCGTGTCAAGTGCAACCAAGGTACTGTGCAGGTGGGTGGTGCACACATGCATGCATGCCTTTGGCACAAGTTGACAGGCAACATCAGCGACAGCACCGCAAGTGCATCGCACGTATACTAACCATCGATGTTACTCTACTGATAGAAAGAATGCTCGAGTGTGCAGCAGCTTGTGCGCATGTGATCCCTCAACAGGGAGGCTTCATCGAGACCGCCTGCAACACCAAGTGGCACATGATTGCGTGCACTGTCGTTCCCACCTTTCACTGCAACTGCTAACACCGTGCTTCTACTCTCCCTCAGGTACCGCCAAGCTACCTACCGCCACCATGGCCCGCAGCATGTGGTCCATCCTGGCCATCGCCATCGCCCTCACCACCGCAAACGCATGCGAGACCATCATCGCCGTCACTGACGAGGATGTGCTCAACTTCGCGCTCAACCTGGAGTACCTGGAGGCTCAGTTCTACTCCTGCGCTGCCTTCGGCCATGGACTGAGCGCGGTTGACAGGGGCATGGGCCCACCACCCAAGGGCTGCATGAAGGCTAACCTGACCAAGGCAGCACAGGTGGGTGGCAAGCTGTGGCACTCATTCATACAGCCTGACCTGCTGCCAAACATGCTAGCAATTCCCCTGTTGGTTTTATTGTACTCCTTATAACTGAGCTTGAGTGTGGAAGATCCTTGCCAGTGTGTCCAACTGTGAATCACCCTGTTGAGTACCTCTGAGAAACACCTCCCACCACCTCTCAACCCAACTTGTCAGCTGGCCCTACCCAAACCCTCCTCAAATGCTAATATCGCCCTATAACCCACCCCTTTACAGGAATACGCATCAGAAATTGCCCTCCACGAGATTGCCCACGTCAAGTTCCTGCGCATGGCACTTGGCGTGAACGCCGTGGCCTCCCCAGAGATTGACATCGGCTCCGCCTTCGCCGCCGCTGCCAATGCCGCCCTCAACACCACCCTGAAGCCAGCCTTCTCCCCCTACTCCAGTGATATTACCTTCTACCACGGCGCATACATCTTTGAGGATGTGGGTGCCACCGCCTACAAGGGAGCAGGTGAGAATCCAGTGCCCAAAACCTATGCCCCCTTTCTGTGGAGCAATACTAGAACAGTTGTCTCTGCACAGTTTTTGCACCCATTGGACCTCTGCACAGTTTTTGTGCCTTTTGGGGGACCTGGCTGTGCAGCGTGCACAACAAGCGCTATGCAACATATCCACAGCACTTGACTACTGCCCTTTTAACCCTCCCCTTCCCCCCCTTGCAGCCCGCCTCATCCAGAACAAGGCGTACCTCGAGGCCGCTGCTGGCATCCTGGCCGTGGAGGCATACCACGCAGGAGTGATCCGCACCATCCTCACCGCCCAGAGGAACATGTTGGTGCAGCCCTATGGCGCAGCCGTGCAGGACATTGTCGGCGCCATCTCCAACCTCAGGGACACACTCGACGGGCCAGGGGTGAGTGGGGGAAACCTTTGTCGAGGGACCAGTGGTCCGCGCCTCAAAATGGCTGTAGTTGGGAATGGATTTTGGAGAATGGGGAATTTACTAGGATATACGTAGTGTTGCAGTGGTCATTACCTGGGCTGCAAGGGCACTGAACTGATGCCACACAGTCGCACTGTGCAACTTTATGACTTGCATGTTTTTGTGCATGTTGAACATGCATGTAACACCACACATGCCCTGTTGCACATGCCTCACAACTCCTTTCACTTGCGCATGCCGATCCCATACTCCCTCCTCCCACAGGATGATGACCTGGGCATCTTCCGCTCCGCCCAAGACACCGTGAAGACCTTCCCATGGACCAAGACCGAGAACATGACCTACATCCCCACCACAGTGCTGGTGCCCACCGACTCCAACGCCATTATCTACTCCAGGACGGTCAACCAGGTGCTCAAGATCGTGTATGGTGGTCCCATGCCAGGCCTGTTCTTCCCCAAGGGGTTGAACGGTAACATCAAATAGAGAGTGAAAATGAGTTGTTACCAATGAAGGGGATTCTTCGATACCCATCTGTGTAGCAATGCTGTTATTTTGTATACCTGTGCAATGGGTATATAAGTGATTTGGCCCAGCGGCCATTGCAGTGTAGAGAGAAGTGGAAATAGTTGCACTTTGCAACTCTTGACTGTTTCCACGACAGTTTCATTTTAAAGGTGCAGCATCCACATAACTAATACGTGGCCAGCAAGTGCTGCTGTAGCCGTGCTGCTGTAGCCAATGCATAGTTGGCAATTGTGTTGAATTTTCTTTTACAGCGTAAGCACTCGAAAGATGGTTGGAAGTTGAATTTTTTTTGTCATTCAGCACAACTTGTTCAGAGTGTTTGTATCAAGAACCTGTTGACCTTTCCACTAGTGCCAAGGTGCTGAATTTTATTTCCTTCTATTACTATGTTGAATGGATAAAGGTATACAGCTATAACAGTAAGGGCAGGAAGATTATGTTGCTACCTGTGACATGATGTATTGCCTGCCAACTGCTAACACATCTTTATGGATCACTTGTGACCATATTTGTTGTAACTACAAATATATAACTGTTGGACAAAATCAAGTGATGGATGGAATGTTGGTCAATGCCATTCCAGTACAAGCTCACCATTGCAGCTGAAGTATCAACCAGGTTTAGTCACATAGTATGCCAGCTAACCCTCCCAGCTGCCGTGCATGATGTATGCCAGGTATATGTGTTACACCACACACATGTGGCACGCCAGGTGCATGTGATTCATCATGCACCTGTGGCACGCGATGCACATGTGGCACGCCAGGTCCATTGGGACGGTATGAGCATGTGGTAAGGCATGTGCATGTGGTACGTTATGTCCAACACGGTTGGCACTCATGCAGATGTGGCATCGTCCCTGTAGTATAGTATATAGATGCATAGATGGAATGTGCTGCAACTACATATGCATGCATATGCATATGCCAGTGTCTCCCATATTGAATTTAATTACACCATTGGTGGCCCAGCTGGAAGGCACCTGAGTGTATGCTTCATGTGTTGGAAATCATACAGCAACCCTACACTGGTGGTGCATGTGACTGGGAACGAAAACGTCTCAATACCGCGTAAGGGTTGAGCCAGTGGCAGGGGACAAAAGAAAGAGATGAAGAAGACGTCCACAGGTGACAGCCAGGCACAAGACACGCATCAGGCGTGTCCCACCTCGCCAGACACCCAAAAAGAGTCTAGGTATTTTCAGAGTGAAATTAAGGCCTCCTCAGGACTGCCCAGCAGACTAGTGGCCCAACTAGAAATAGACCCATCCCCTTGGTCTGCCAATAGCTGGCCATGAGGAATGTCGTTCAGCCGATAGCCTAGCCGCGGGACTAGGCTCAGCAGGCCCTTGGTTGTACCTGGCTAGTTTGACTGCCTAGTATGGCTAGTAGGTTACACTCTGCACATGCAGGTTGTCGTTGGATCTTGTCCCACACCTTTACCAGAAAACCATTCGGAGACAGTGGGCTGCGCGCTGTCAGAGCTCTCATGCCACCCACAACCCACAAATGCATATGCGGACTTCAAGTGAATAACCCACCTGTCCACCCCTGTCTATGTCACACTGCTCCTCCTCCCCCTTGGAGCCACACCGCGCATGCTCTGCCACTCACTGCCAGCGCCCACTGCCAACCTGTACCTGTACTCCTAAATACAAGGACTGTCGTCATGGAGTATGGCTGTGATAGTAGAGTAGGAAACCAGCATAAGGAAAAACTACCATACAGTCTCATCAGTGGGAGGCCATGACTAGGCCTGTGCACACTTGGTAGGTACAGGCGACCATGGCAGCTGGAGCAGCAGCTGAAAGACTTGACAAAAAGCCGTGCCATTTGCAGGTGGACCTGGTTGAGGTAGCCAAGCCTCGAGTTAAGTGCAAGTTTCACTCCCCACCTGAAGCTGTGCCCTGCCATATGGGCAGTGGGCACTCCACGCTGCACCGGTTCCCAGACTCGAGGCGCCTGCCTGCCACGTCTCGAGGCATCAGCGCATGCCACGTCAGCAGCTTGCAGACACTTATGTGAGAAGAGGCCGCTTGGGGAGCCAGGGAGGCACGTTTTGAAGACTGCTGCAACAAGTGCACGCAGGCATCGTGGACCGCCTTTCCAGGGATGGAGGTGTTGTGAAACCGTACAAATAGCTCGCAGATCGAAGCTAATCGTAACTTGCAACCGCAACAAACTTCGCTGTGCTTTCTTGTGACCTTTTACCAACGATTTAGAACCGTGGTTGAGCCTTGCACCGACCGAAGTTACTGTGCAGGTGGGTGGTGGGTGGTGGGTGCACACATGCAAGCCAGCGTTTGCCTAAGCGCATCTATAGTTGCATATCAAATGCTTACAGCTGCTGTTAATGATCAATTACTGTTTATGTGGACCTCTGGCTGTAGCGGGTATCCAAGTCGCATAGAGGCGCGACCCTTGTCATCACGATCCCCTGCTTGTGTACTTGCAACGATAACGTCTCTAGAGGTCGACAAGTTTGCAAAATTGGTTGCACCGCAAAGCTTTTGGGTAGCTCCAAGGATGCTTACTGTCAACATTGGAACGCTGAGTGGCACAGCCTAGTTGGACGTGAACCAGTGCTTTGCAGGTTGCGTCTCATCCGTGCGCATGCGTGTCACTTTTGAAAGTCACCGGTAGTCACGGGTAGCTACGGAGGAATCTGTTATGCCAGAACTGTCTTTGCACCGATTGCTGTGCACTTGACTGATACAGCCTCCAGTCTCAAGTCATTCCCTCAAACCTAAACCCCGCCCTTCCTCTTCCCCAGGTACACCCTACCGCCACCATGGCCCGCAGCATGTGGTCCATCCTGGCCATCACCCTCCTCCTTGCCGGGTGCGAGCAAGCCCGGGCTGTCACCGATGCTGACGTGCTCAACTTTGCACTCAACCTTGAGTACCTAGAGGCCCAGTTCTACTCCTGCGCTGCCTTTGGCCATGGGCTGAGTGCTGCTGACAGGGGCAACGGCCCAGCACCCAAGGGCTGCATGAAGGCCAAGCTGTCAAAGGATGCACAGGTGAATATCTAGAATACCCACCCGGCCAAGGAAGGACGCGATAGGCTTGCATTTTTTGCATTGAATGCGCTGATAAATAACTTGTGTTGTTACCAAAAACTACTTTGACAAAAGCTTTGTTGTTGTTGGTGTAACCGGTGCTGGATAGTACCCACTGGTGGGATCATCTGCAATGCTGGTGAATGGTTGCATGCTCACATTATGATAAGATGAACCTCTGGCCCACCACATCCCAACCCAGCTCCCAACCTCACCCCAAACCTCCAACAACACTAGGCCAACCCCACCCCATCCCCGCTTCACAGGAATACGCATCAGAGATCGCCATCCACGAAATCGCACACGTCAAGTTCCTGCGTTCAGCACTCGGCAAGGCTGCCGTGGCCTCACCAGAGATTGACATTGGCGCCGCCTTCTCCGCTGCCGCCAACGCCGCCCTCAACACCACCCTCAAGCCAGCCTTCTCCCCCTACTCCGGTGACCTCCCCTTCTACTTCGGCGCGTTCATCTTTGAGGATGTGGGTGCCACCGCCTACAAGGGAGCAGGTGAGAACCCTTGCAATACCCTAGTCTCCTGTGTGGAGCAATATGACTAGAGTGGCAATGATGCCGGGTAGAAACTGCGTAAAAGAAGATATTGTTATCCAATTTATCGCACTAAAATGTGGTGTCAGTTTTTGTACCCCTTGGGTGACCGTGCTGCGCAGCGAGCGCTGCATCATGCAAAGCACTTCACCTCCTGCCCTCCTAACCCGCCACCCTTTCCCCCCCTGCAGCCAAGCTGATCCAGAACAAGGTGTATCTGGAGGCAGCCGCCGGCATCCTGGCCGTGGAGGCGTACCACGCTGGCGTGATCCGCAGCATCCTCATGCCCCTGAGGGAGAAGAAGGTGGCACCCTATGGCGCCAGCGTGTGGACCATCATCACCGCCATCTCCAACCTCAGGGACTCTCTGGACGGGAAGACGGTGAGTGGAAAACAGGATAGCATGTCAGAAGGGTGTACACTGTGCAGCAATGATTCATGCGGTTGTCCAGTACATTATCAGTCAGCCCTGTATGCCTTGCGCCAGCTGATGCTGTCCTGGTATGTTTTCGTAACCATCCCTGCACAAGGTGGATTTATGCAGCTAGGTCATGCTATGCATCCTGAGAAATATTCCCACTTTTGCACACCCCTGTGACTTATCATCATGATGGGATTATAAAATCAGTTGTCAGAATATACACACCTCTTTCCCCCGTTCGCCCGCACTGCAACTTCCTTGCATCGCATGATTATGATAAGCTAACCCTCTTCCACCCTTTGTCCCGCAGGACGATGACCTGGGCATCTACCGCAGCAAGCAGAACACCGAGAAGACCTTCACATGGCTCGATAGCGTCATCAACAAGAAGCGCGACTACATCCCCACTTCAGTCCTGGTCCCCACCGACGCCAATGCCATCATCTACTCCCGGTCAGTGGATCAAGTGCTCAAGATCGTGTATGGCGGGGCCAAGCCAGGGCTCTTCTTCCCCAAGGGGTTGAACGGGCTTATCAAGTAGGGAGGGTAACGTATGTAGATGTGCTGAGGGGTTGTCACCTTCCAGTGGCAACTTTGGAGTGCACCTACAAGCACAGCGTTTGGGTCATGCTGGGGTCAATTGCAATGGCTATCGCTGGCCGAGTGGCTGGGCTTGTGGATCCTCTACTTCGCAAGGGGTAATTACACTGTTTTCTGCTACTTATAAAACGGGGAGCACTGCTCATCAACAGTGTTGAATGTGTGCCAGCAGCAACTGTTTCCACACTCTATGCATTCTTTTTCAACAGGCTAGAACTGTCACGAGAGCGCTGTGCCCAATCGATGAGAGTTTGCATAGTGAGACTTCTCTTTTCAGGTTACATTTGTCCCAGCGCAGGGTTTTTTTTTGAAAATGTGCCCTTTTCCAGCGCCCTTCCAATGACTATTTGCATGGACTTGTACATTGCTTGTGCACAAGTTTTTAGTCTAATATTGCTTATAACTAATTTCTTCAAGGGTGTAGCCAGTGCGCATGTTGAAAGGGAAATATTTGCAAGTTTTCCCGCCGTTGATCAGCGCATATTATGTTGAAACAAGAAATATAGCCAGGTTACCCGCATAGCCTGACGGGCGTTTGTCAGTAACTGTTGCTACCCCAAGTATTACACCTGGCTGTAAATACTTACACATTCTCTGATAATTTATGCCATGGACAATTAAATTGTCCATGGCAATTACTAATGTACTTCAAATCATTCCATTGTTTGTATCATACCTGTGAATCAGAATTATTCTGACAAACGGCGTCCACAAATTGCATTTGAAGTTGCTGCAGCCATGACACACTATCATTTGATAGAAGACATGACATTATCCCTTGTTAAAAACAAAAAAAAAATGAAAGCCTGCGGCAGCCGCAAGATGCGTAATTTTGGAAATATCCCGAGGAGGCATCAGCTGTGGTTAAGCAATTATTCCCTTTCTCTTTTATTGCCGACCAGGAGGATTACATTGAAATGCATGTCTCTGCTTCACAACATTGGCAATTATTGCGCACCAGGTCCGGGTGACCAGCCAGCCTGTGGCATTGTCTGAACTCAAATTCCAACTGTTGCAGTGCAAGCATGTATCTACTCTAGCAAGCTTCCAATAGCAGACATGGCCGCGCATGTCACCTCAGGTGGGGGGAGCAACACAGTATTCTAGTACAACATGCAGCCGCTGCGCATAATGTTAGCATAATGGATATGGTGTAAAACGTGATCTGAAGCAACCTTTTCCATCGCGCACTGGCGCCAAACAATGTTAACTCAGTGCAGTAGTTTCCACAATTTGTAAGCGCTAAAATTAGATAGGTCCATGCCAGGGTCCATGTCTTGCAAGAAAAAGCCTGCAGACTGCACCTGCTGGTATCTGAAATATGTAAGATACCACCCCATAGTGATAGGCTGCTGTCAACTGTACTTGTTCCCACTGCCGCTTTGGGGCCAGACCCGCAATTATCCTCATCATTGCAACGCCGCAATCAATTTGACTCAATCCTCCCCTTGCGTGATCAGGGTCTGCCGCAGAGTGGTACAACTGCATATGCCATACGGTTTGGATCGCGTCCACTACGGCTGATTGGATATGATTGGATCTGATTGGATCACGACCCCTGCCCCAGCGTTCATTGGATATGATTGAACCTGGTTGACATGATTGATCTGCGTCCTGCTAAGGGCAAGTGGATCTGATCGGATCAGTCCAAAAGGGCCGACTGAGTTTGATTGGATTGCAGCCGCTGAAAGGACCACCACCCGCTGCAGCTGGTTTGCTGATTGAAGTATCAGGGATGCCCACTGGCTGATCATCCATGCGCATCACTGCTGGGAACCAACTTAGACTGGTGTCGCCCACTTCGCCACAACCCCTTGCGTGGATAGGTTAGTTGGTTGGTTTCAACTGGTTGCAACCATCGCTTCATTACAGGATTTGAGCCCTGGTTGGTCATCAGAGCTGCAGCCTAAGCAGTACTCGACGGCCTGCAGTGAGTGATTGCAAGTAATCGATATGGGGACCATTGGATGGCCATATGACAGTCATTGTAGGTCCATCCCACTCAAGGGATACATGAACTGTGAGTCTGATGCTTTATTCTATCAATATTAGCAACCTGCAAATGACGAGTTAGGAAAGCATGATGTCATGTGTGGTTTGTTAACTACTGGATCTTGGATTTTCCGCATTCTAGGGCGGCATAAGCCTGCCCCCCACCTGTGCAATGGCGCCAGCATGCCTGGCTGCACTGCTAGATACATGCTGCGTGTAGACTGCCTGGCAGAACACTCAAAACAAAAAGACTAAATGTGTCTCACCAATTTGCGAGTCCTCCATCTCAACGTCTGCGTTAGGGTCTGCGCTAGGGTCTTCAGGGTCGTCCCACTCCTCAAACCCTAGACCTAGGTACAGCTGGCGGGCGGCCTGCAAGGGGAGGGAGGCACTGAGTCCATGATTCAGGGTTCAGGGTTTAGGCTTTAGGCCTAGGTACAGCTGAAGAAAGGGCAGCAATGGGGGACTAGCTCATTCCCAGCCAAGGAACTGCTGGCTCAGCCTGTTCATGCATGTATATGCCAGCTGAGTTTGCAGGCCTCCCCAAAAATTGGGAAGCGCTCGCGAGTTGCCTATGGCTTGTAAGGACTGCCGCGGGCATTTCATCATCATTCAACTTGACATTGCACACACCTGCGCGCATGCACTTACCCAATGTATATGCATGGACCTAAGCGCATGCCTATGGCGCATGCGCGCGCTTGACAACAGCAAGATGGTGGTACATGTGTCCAACTTGTGGAATGTTTGGAGGGGTGGTACATGTGTAGAATGTGCACTGCTGGCCAAGAGAAAACAAGCAGCTGTAAGCAAGCAGACATTTGACTGGCACAAGTAACATGGGCACTGCTTCCAACCGCCTTGGTATATGGTGGCACTACATGTGCGAGATGCATCACAAAACCCTAAAGTGAGGAAGCCAACAACAACAGAGGGTTGCTGTAATGGCACCTGAAAAACGTGTTAGCAATCCTAGGTGAAGTATTACGGGTGATGGCCCACACCTGGTTGTTGGCTTCCACGTGTGTGAACACGCGCTGCGCCCCAATCTGGATCTGACACAAAGCCAGCGTTTCCTTCATGAGGGTTTTCCCGATGCCCCTGCCCCGCCACTCCTCCCGCACCACCACATTCAGCACGTAGGCGGCGCCCAGGTCGGCCTGAAGGGGACCACATGCGTTGAAACACCCTGGGTAGGGTTTTGCAACATACACTCAACTGAGCCATGGCCAACAAGCGGCATAGACAGTGTCAGGTCACTTGAGAACAGTTCCAGGCCGATTTGTATGATAGATGCAATTTCTAATAAACCCATGAAAAGGCTTCCTAGTCTCAACCAACAACCAGATGCTTCCCTGGGGCAGGAGGAGATTATGTAGGGTTAAGGGTTTAGGGAGCACGCCCTGCCTGTGGCACTCCCCGTGCCTGCCCCTTGACTGCCCGTTGGCGGCGCCCCCCTGGCAGTCGTAGGTGGCCGCACATTCAGGGTGAAGAGACTGTTTAGGGTATAGGGTTCAGAATTTAGGGTTGAAGGAGCACGTCCTACCTGTGGCACTCCCGTTGGCGGCAATCCCCGGGCAGTGGCAGGCGGCCGCACATCCAAGGTAGCCACCACATTCGATACGGAGGGCAGGTCATGTGCCACCGCCACCAGGCAGATGGTGCCGGGCATGAGGCCAACCGCTGGAAGCGTGCGGATCTTCAGGGACTCGAATTCCTTGTTGGCAAACTGCACTTTCTGGAACTCGGCGATGCGGTTGAAGGGCTGGTTCTGCGCAGGGAGTTGGGGTGGGGGTTGAGTGGAGGGTTGAAGGTTAGGGTAATGGCCCAGCGTGGAGGGGTTGGGCTGAGGCATTGTGGACTGTTCCACCTGTAGGGTTTTAAGGTCCTACAACCAAACATACAACCCCAGCATGCTTTGTAAATGTTGGCCCAAATGGTTTCATTCGTACATTTGCTAAGATTTAGGGAATGCAGCGCTGCCCACAGCCCATTTAGCACATTTCTGCTCTGATGCAGAGCTACCACTGTGCCCGCCTCATAGAATGCCTCCGCCCGCAGCTGCAAAAGCTGCCTAGGGTTCACCGACTAGGGCTTTTCCTAGTGCGCCGTACAACCTGCCACGCTCAGTGGAGACGTAGGCACAGGCTCCCAGGATAGGGATGTGGGGTGGGTAGGAGTGTGGAGTGCAGCGGTGCTCACAACACTAGCGTTGGTCATGCTGTATGACAAGTTGGGTAGGGATTAGGTTCACTGTTCAAGGCTTGAAGGATCCCGCGTTGCGCACCTCATAGAACGCTTCCGCCCGCAGCTGCGACACCTGCCATAGCTCGCTCCGTCCTGCTGCCCGCCGTATCTCCACCGCCTGGGCGACACCTGGCACCGCCTCTGCCACCTCCCCCCAGGGCCCTGCCCCCAATGCATGTACTAGCCCTTGCCGGCATCGGTGTATGCGCCGATGAGGGGTAAGGCATGGGATGTGGGTGGCTTGGTGGGGGCAGGGGAGGTGGCGAGGTGAGGGGAGGCGGGTGTGGGGGTGTGGCAGCGAGGTGCTGGGGATTGGCTGAGCTGATGCAGCCATGGTGGGGCGCATGTAGGGTCTCCGTAGGGTTTGAGCTAGGTTTGAGCAAAAAAACCCTGTGGTGGTGGTGCTGTGCTGTGCTGTGGCGTAACAGGTTATTGGCTGTTGAGGTGGGGTCGGTGGTTGCAATAGCTGTGACAGAGATGGAGTTCAATGGTCAAGGATGGACTTCAATGACATTCAGATCTCAGGGCTACCTTTGGCTCCGCCACACACACAAGTGGTGCTGTGCCGGCAGTGCTTCCCCTCCTCCGAACTCCTTTGCCACAGCGGTATCACAACCGCACTGAGTGTAGCAGCATGGCCAGTGGTGGTGTACTGGGCCCGGTGTTTTGGGGGCCAGTACTGCTCCGATGCCTCGATGGGCTAGGCATGGGCACCATGGCTGTGCTACTGCTGTAAAAAGGCTATGCGCACCCTGGCCGGGGCTGTAACTGTGGCTGCGGCTGTGGGGCTGTATGGCTGTGCGTGTGAAGGTCGCCTCTAGGCGCAGCGGCTGCCCTTCTGTAGGGTGTGTCCCCTTTTGCAGTGGCCTAATTAGGTGGAGTGGACCTGAAAGGGGTAGGCCTCGTGGTTAGAAAGAGGCAAAAATGGGTCGTGCAAAGGGTGAGTGGGTACCATGATACCACGCTTGGGGTTGGTGTGTGCTTGTGGTGTGGGTGGAGACGTGGCTGTGAGTCTGAGGCAACCAACGCACAAACTTGGCCAAGTGGTTCCTGCCAATGTGTGTAGCTACGTGCTCAATTCACCATAGGCTACTCAACATGGTCCAGAGAGTGCAAGGGCAGTCTGCTGGTGCCGACCTGCCTAGCTATGAGCATGCATGTACTACCACACATATGTGGCGAAAATGCATGCATACAGGAACTGCCTTGCTACAAAGGAGCACGAACCAGCTGGAGACATTCAGCTTTATGAATACAACGTACTAGGCTCAGCACACGTATCGTTGCTTTGTCAGACAAGCACCCAAGTACAGCACCCACATGTCTTTTGCTCCGTGACGCTCAGCCCCCAAGCAGTGTTTGCGAAGCTAGGTGCGTCCTTGCGTCTTTCACAAGAGTATATGTTCAATAGGTAGCATCGAACCTTCAGGGCATGCAAGCAGGCAGATGTGTGTGCAGTACTTCCTTGGCATGCCAGCACGAGTACACGGATGCGGCGATGCAATCTGCACCAAGGCAATGGTTCGGTGCTGGCCGTGTCTGCTGTAGAAGGTAAAGACGTGCACCGGGAAGGCTTCGGGATAGTGTTACTGCTTGCGAGACACTACTCTTGGAGGGAAAGCTTCTCTGCTTGCACATGTGAGATAAGTGCTGACTAGGCGGCCTGTCACCCCCCCTTTGCCTCCTAGGGACAACCCACCGTGGGCCCCACCTTGCAGGCAGGTGGAAGATGTCCTGGGTTGTGGGCTTCTTACTTCGCTTAAGCGACCCAAGTATGCCCAACCCTACGTACTGCTCCCACCCAACTTCAGGACAAGGCATGCACCCGCCATGCCATGCCATCACGGCATGGCGCATGGCATGGCGCAACTTGCCCCGGGGGTTTGGTGCCCTAACAGAGCCAATCAGTCATGCTCACGTGTTCACGAAACCAGCGACCGCCCACTGTGATTCCTGAAGCAACGCCCTGCCTGGGCAGCCTCCTGCTTGGTCCTCGCCGCCAACCCTTTTGAAGGGTTTCAGCACGTGGGGTTGCACCTGGCAAACTGGCCAAGGGAGGGGCCATCACCTGCCAACCGACTTTAGTATCGGCCACTGTGCATGTGCTTCAACAGCAAACAATTGAAGACAAAGGACATTACTAACACAGGAAGATCTGCCAACGCAGTGTGCGTGCTCCAACGCTACGCGCATCGCCAAAAAACCCTAAACATTTGCTAACCCTAAACCCTAAACAGCACCATCAGCCGGCGAAGCTGGTGCAGGTTCAAAACACAGTTCGTTGTAAACACGTTTCCAAGCAAGGCATACCGCGCCCACACGCTGCCTGCTCAACGGCACCGCTCACCAGGGCCCAACTGCGGTCCTCACCAACGCATCGCACTTTTTATTCGACCTACAGTAGCCCAAGTTCTGGCCAGAGCTCAGGTGCAAACCCCACCAGCAGTATTGAACCCCACACCCCATCAGTCCCCTCCAAACCCTAAACCCTGAACCCTAAGCAGCCCCCCTACCCCTCACCAGGGCCCCGCAGCCACCCCCGCCCCCCGGAGCTGCTTCATGAGGCTGGCCATCTCAACAGCGGTGGCGGCAGCCTCCCCACCCTTGTTGCCCACCTTGCCACCAGCACGGTCAAGCGCCTGCGAGAGGGGGAAGGGGGGGGGTCCGGTGGATCGCAGACGTGTGGACCATGCAGCGATACTCACAAGTCTAGAGTAGGGCAGCAAGCACCCAGCCAGCCTCAGCAAAGGGCATGTCAGCTGGCGACATACTTCAAAATCTGAGCGCAGACCGCACCACCAACTCACAAGCCACAACCAACCCCAACCACCACACCTCCATTCCACACACAGGTACCGCCTGCTGCAGCATCAGCGTGTGCACCCAGTCAGCGGCGGCGTATTATCCTGCTGAGGGTTGGTGTCTGCCACGCACCTGGTCCATGGTGTCGCACGTGAGCACGCCAAAGATGACGGGCACGCCGCTGTCGGTGCTTGCGTTCAGCACCCCACTGGTGGCGCCAGACACCACCGCCTCATAGTGGGTGGTGGCCCCACGCACCACGGTGCCGATGGCTACCACTGCGTCATACTTGCCGCTCTTGGCCATGGCCTTGGCCACCACGGGGAGCTCGAACGCCCCCGGTACCCACGCCACCTGCACCCCAGAGGCTGGGTTGGTACTTTTTCAGGGCATATGCATATGCAAGAACATGGGGGTCTAGAGGTACTGGAGGGTTTGAACCTAATTAGGGGTGCAAACAAGGAGGGTGATGGTGGGGTTTTAGCAGGCAGTGCGGAGGGGGCGTTGAGCGCTGTCTGTCTACCGAAAAAACGTTTACTACGTTTTTCACTTATGCTGCGTATCCCCAACAGTGCAACCCCTGACAACGACTGCACCTTGAAATTCAAAGTATTTTAAGGTGCACCTTTTGACAGGGGTTTGACCATTGGGGGGATATGCAGGATGAGTGAAAAACTCAGCATACATTTTTTTGCGTTTCAAGTATTTAGGCGCCCATATAGACCTGCATGGCCAGTAATAAGCGCCCGCAGGTGCTGATGGGTCCGTACATGTTGCATCCTTCCGAAACGGCTGCCAGTGGAAAGCGATGGCAGCAGCTTTAATAAGATGCAAACGAGGGGGTCATGTGGCGTCTGTAGGGCTTGCCATCAATCATGCTTAATATCGGGAGCAGCGCGTTCCTTGGAATCCGCCCCGCCCACTTATAAGTATATAAATATTGCTGTATGGAGGCAACTGCCTAAGCCTTAGGCTAAGCAGTAGATAAGGATAAGGGATTAAGATAAGAGTGGTCACTCACCTCAATGTCCTCTAGCTTTGCCCCGTGCCTTTGAAACGTGTCTAGCGCGCCCTCCAGGAGGAGTTTGTTGATCAGGTCGTTGAAACGGCCCACCACCACGCCGTATTTGAAGCCGTCTGACACCAGGCTGCCGTGGTAGGTGGTGGGGGATGCGGAGGCTGCGGTGGGTATCCGCCGCCTAGACGAGCATGGCGACCGAGCTGTGGGTACACAGAAGTGTCAAAAGCCACACAAGGTCCAGTTAGGGGTGTTGGAGTGCTGATTGCTGTCGTTAATGCGCGCACAAGGAGTGCTGGGGTGGGTATATGCACGGTTGCATCTGCAATGCATGCATTCGTGCACTGAGCAAGGTCAAGGAGGAGAAGCAATACTAAGGGCAGACGATGTTCCAAGACACTCTCGAAGTGAGCAGCACGTTCGAGGATATGATGCAGGCCACAGTGCAAAGGTAACGGACCTAACCGGAGCACGCTGGGTGGTGGCCTCGCAGACTGGAATGGCTGCCATGCCCCGCCGCCGCGACTCGGGCTTGCTGCGGCAACTTTGCAGTTTGTTTGGCGACTGGTGCTTGTCGAGCAGACTGGCACAGTCTGACTTGTGCCGAGTAACGAAGTCATGACGCTTGTGCTGGAATGATGATTGAATTTAGGCAGTGAGCCAGGCCCGCTGGTTTGTGAGTGCCTTGTGTCTGAGCGGGGCCTGGCAACGTTAGAAGATAGGAAGAAGTAGTCTAATGCCTGAACGAAGGTTCTGTTTTCACTCTTCCACACTCTGATGCCAGAGCAAACGGCGGGCCAGCCGCCAACAGGGCGGCATAACGGCGGTACACCGCCGCCCTCCTGAGTGGCATGTGCTTTTATCAGACGGCTAGGACCACAGGACCCACTTCCGTTCTCACACGAACTTGCTGCCATCATCGTAGTCCGTTGCGCGCAGGATCCAACCTATAGGCCGTATATGTGTTTATGCATGCATGCATGCAACGGCAAATCGCGAGTAAAGTAACCGACAGCAACCTGCAACAGCAACAAAGTCTACAGCAACACAGTAGTGCTTTCTTTCGTGTAACCTACTTTTACGGCCTCTGGACGTCTCACTGTACTGTTGAAACACTTCTACCGTACAATCGCCCAGTTTCAGTCCCATCCATTCGACCGAAGACTGCAGCAACATATATGTCTGACATTGTCGACAGGCAGGAGTGGTATTCTAGCGTTTTCTAGCCACCCTTTGAGGACAGCTTTTGTTTACTTGCAACGGACAGGTTGACACGGCGCTTTCCGCGTGCGCGTGTGTACATCCGTGACCAAGCCGACTGGTTGGCAGCCACAGCCGCAACCAGCGCTTTCAAAGCAGGAACCCTTGCATGGCAGCGTAGCCTGGCAACCACTCGCAGCAGCCATGGCACTCACAGAGCAGCCCAGCGAGGCGGAGACCTCGTCCGCCGTCGCCGCCTTCGAGAAGCTGGGGATTTGCACGCAGCTGGCAGAGGCCGCCGCGTCCCTGGGCTGGAAGGAGCCCACCTCGATCCAGCAGCAGACGGTGCCGCACCTGCTAGAAGGTCAGTGTGCCGTGCTGGGGCTGGGATTCTGTGTATGAGGCAATGCATGCATACGTGGGTAGCGCCTACCCTACCAAGCGCGTCACCTACCTTGTGTCACTTTAGGTGGTGGGTTGAGAGGGTTGCGTATACGCCAGTCCTTTCCTAGGCAGCACACGCACACATGCACTCACTCCTGCAGTCAAGGCAGGTGACGCGAAGTGGTTATAACGGTATACCGTGGAAGCGCTGTACAGGCACAAACCCCGCAATTGCCCACTTGGGCGGAGGTAGAACCCTGAAGGGTTGGGGCCCACACGCATCCCTCCACCAAATTCCTGTTTTGCTCCTGTCCCAGGAAAGGACATCATCGGCCTGGCGCAGACAGGTTCTGGCAAGACTGGCGCCTTCGCCCTCCCGGTGCTGCAGGTATGCTACAGGCTAAACCGTAAAACCCTAAACTGTAAAGCACACACTTGCACTCTTGGTTACAACCAACACACTCCACCCGCAAAGGACCTCAATGGGATGCTCAGTGCTACCTGTGCGTCCCCTATTCTTCCCCCGTCACCCAGCTGACGGCCCACAAATGCTCCTCATGTCCTCACCCCCTGCAGGGCCTCCTTGACAAGCCCCAATCCCTGTACGCGCTGGTGCTGTCCCCCACTCGGGAGCTGGCAATCCAGATCTCGGAGCAGTTTGAGGCCCTTGGGGCGGGCATTGGAGTGCGGTGTGCGGTGCTGGTGGGAGGAATAGACCTCATGGCACAGGTGCGTGGGGAGGGGGCGCCCTTGCCTAGGGTTTTGGGTGATGGGGAGTGGGAGGCTAGTAGGGTGTGTGCACTGTTGCATGGTGATGGTGCTGGGTATTGCTTGGGGCATCGTTGCATGCGGGGAGTGCAGAAGCAACTCGATTAGTTTCCCACTAGAGCGAGAGGGTCGAGTTGCAGTTCATAGCGACCAGCTGCAGAGCAAATCAGATGATTGGGGGATTCATGATCAGATCTGTGGGGGGAGGCAAATGGGCAGAAGCACGCATTGGTCACTGGGAGTAATTCACTGCAGGAGGGCGCACTGGGCAATCAGCTAATGACACCGTGAACACACACAGTGATCGCTGGTTACACTTCATCTAGGCAATCGCACTGGCAAATCAGCTGCATGTCATCATTAAGACACACAATGATCTCCGATTACACTTCATCGCAGGCGATTGCACTGGCCAAGCGGCCGCATGTCATTGTGGGCACACCCGGGCGCGTGGTGGACCACCTGTCAAACACCAAGGGATTCACCCTAAAGTCCCTAAAGCATCTGGTCCTGGATGAGGCTGATCGCCTGCTCAACATGGATTTTGAACAAGAAATCGACCAAATCCTGAAGGTCATCCCCAAGGTAGGGTTTATGTGGGGTGAGGTGGGCAACCCCTTCCAGCAGGTTTTTATAATCAAGCCTGCATCGAGCACGAGGGTGCGGGAACAGATGTTGGACCATAGCCAGGGTTCCAAACTTCCTGATGCATCTGAGTTGGATTATTGACAAGCACCACTGTGCACGCATACAAAACCTACATTCCGTTTCACAGATAGTCAGCAGGACTGAATATAGTACGGCACATGGGCCCAATCAAAACCCTAATCGTGTTGCAGGAGCGGCAGACCCAGCTGTTCTCTGCTACAATGACCAACAAGGTGGCCAAGCTGCAGAGGGCGTGCCTGCACAACCCAGTCAAGGTGGGGGAGGAGGGGTATTGGACTAGGGTACTTGCTAGGGTTTTGATAGGGTGTACACAACCCAGTCAAGGTGGGGGAGGAGGGATATTGGACTAGGGTACTTGCTAGGGTTTTGATAGGGTGTGCACAACCCAGTCAAGGTGGGGGAGGAGGGTGCTGGTGAGGGGTTTGGCTTAGGGTTGTAGCTAGGGTGTTTATGCATGCGTGTGCAAGGTAGTAGGGGATGGTGATCAAGGTTTTGTACTGCGTGGGGTATACAAGCATGCCTTTACTAACCCTGTGCCGGCCAACGCCTCCAGTGTGGACATACTTACTGGCAACCTAAACCCCAAACCCTAAACCCTGAACCCTTAACCCCAAACCCCAAACCCTCGCCACCCGCAGGTTGAGGTTGCTGGCAAGTACTCCACCGTGGACACCCTGCGCCAGCAGTACCTGTTTGTGCCCGCAAAGTACAAGGACTGCTACCTGGTGTGGGTGCTGAACGAGCTGGCGGGGGCCACCGCCATGATCTTCTCGCGCACCTGTGACTCCACGCAGCGCATCGCGCTCATGCTGCGCAACCTGGGGTTTGGGGCCATCCCCATTCATGGGCAGGTGGGTGGGGGAGGAAGCGGGATGGGGGCCTTGGGTGTGTTAGACTTTGTAGTGTTAGGTCCTAATCCCGTGGCCAGATGGGCGTGGGAGGGTGGGATGGGTGGCATGGTGCGGCTGTGTAGGACTGATATTACTCCATGGTGCTAGTACGAGTGAGAGGCGCTGCAAAGCAAGTCGAGCAAGGGAACCACCCAAGGTAGAGGCTGCATGCATTCCTGCATGTGCATGCTCCCTTGTTGTTTGTGAGTTTCCGTGTCCATGCATCAACACCACGCGTGCGCGCATGCACCTGTCAGCGTTTCCAAACCGCTTTACTGTGGTCCTCCCCGTCCACCCTTGACCCACTGTCTCCCTTGGTCCTTTCCCATGCCCCCCTGCTTCATTTCCCCTCCCCTTGTTAGCCACTCCATTATCTTCTTACCCTAACTCTTGAGCCCCTCCCCTGCTAACCTCCCCGCGCTTGTCCTCCCACAGATGAGTCAGCCCAAGCGCCTTGGTGCACTGAACAAATTCAAGTCGGGTGAGCGTGCCATCCTTGTCTGCACAGACGTGGCATCCCGGGGGCTGGACATCCCTTCCGTGGATGTGGTAATCAACTACGACGTCCCCACAAACTCCAAGGACTATGTGCATCGGGTGGGGCGAACAGCGCGCGCGGGGAGGTCTGGGCGATCGGTCACCTATGTCACACAGTAAGCGGCGCAACCTTATACCCTTGTGGAAACCATCATTGTAGTAAATAAAAAATTATATGCAGTAAGTGGCGCAACCCCTAATGCCAACGTGGAAACCCTGAGAACGTACTGGCAGTCCGGTCATCTTTACTGCACGCATAGATAGCATATATTATGCGGCAAAGGCTGAGCTAAAGCAGTGCACAGGGCCGAGTGCTAATTTGGCTGTATTGCTGAACAATGCGGCAATCCAGCGCCTTTCAGGCTTGTTTGGCATGTCTTTGTACATTTCACCCCAGTCCAAGAGCCAAGGCTGCTGAAGTTGCCAAAATTCTGCACATGACTACCAGTAACATGTGCCCTGTGCCTCTCCTGCAGACACCAAGGCATACATCCCACTCAGCTTTGGGGTTTAGGGTGTCCTTGATGTATGCCTGCAGCGCCCGTAAACCCAAAATCCCTAAAACCCTGGATTATAAACCTCCTGCAGGTACGACGTGGAGCTTTTTCAGAAGATCGAGGTGCTGACCGGCCAGAAGATGGAGCTGTTCCCGACTGAGCAGGAGTCTGTGCTGATACTGCTGCAGCGGGTGGGGGAGGCGCAGCGACTGGCCAACCTGCGGATGCGGGAGACTGAGGGCGGAAAGAAGGGGGGGAAACGAGGGGGGGAGGTGGATGACGATGAACGGGGAGGGGGGGCGGCGTACAAGTCTAAAAAGCAAAGGGGGGGGAAGCGGTAGCATAACTACCAATGCAGAATGGGGAAGGAGGGGGGTTGGGCATGCTAGGTGGCATACTTGATGAGGCGCATCATGTTTGGTGGTTGGTACAAATACAAGGGTGGGTGGGGAAGGTGAAAGAGGGACAGGCTGATAATCACGCACATGCATGTATGTGGGTGACGCACTTGCAACAAGCTCAAGCAGCAGACGATCGACATAAGCATGCCACGAATGCATCAGTTTTAGCACTCGTTATATTCACGGCTAGCATGTTGTGTGTTTGGGAACAAAAAATGATGAATGTTGCCATGACGGTTAAGTGCACAAGACACGTTGGTATCATTATCAGCGTTGGACACTTTGTGGGTCTGGCAGGATGACGACTTGGTGAGAGCTATGCGTTCAGGTCTTGCTGCAGTAGTTAGAGTCGTGTATGCATGTGTACGTTCATGCTTTCACATGGATCAGCACCAATATCTAAGATCAAAGTCTTAGATGGCCAACAGTTGGCCAGTTACTCAGTGTCAAGCATGTCTACATATGTAAACCATGTATATTTTAACCCGTCAATTTCCCAGCAAAATTGACGGGTTAAAGGCCCAGAATGCCACACTACGGCATACAGTAATGTACCAACAACTGTTACAATGCTCGGAGTACAGGATCATTTTCAGGGCTTTTCGGCCGCTGATCAGTCAACTATTTGAACTCACAGAGTCTTCAAAATATTTTTTAACATGAAGCTGCATGCAACAACAGAAATATTGCACTGGACGCTATCAAAAAAGTGCCTTCTTAAAGTTTGGGGGGGACCTCAAAATGCACATTTTCACCCTGCCTGGTATTTACCATCACATGAAGTTACTAACTTCATGGACAGCGGAAGGGCATCAAAAAAGCATGAATGCTACAATATCTTCAAAGAGTGATGCAAGATAGCTTGCTGAGATTGTACGTTGTGCAAAGGCTCAGTGTAGCGCATTGCGCCTTGCCAAGGCTATTAGTAAGGATAGCATGCTGTCGGTGTCGCTGCGATTTGCTGTCCATATGCTCAGCAATGTTTACACTGAGATTTGAGTGGCAAAATCCTAGCCAGTGCAAGGCCTGTCGAGTGCGTAGGTGGAGAGGGAATACTCAATTATTGATTCAGTATTCCCAAGATTGCTTTCACCATCCATGCAGTGACAGCTCCATAGCCACACAGAACCTCTCCAAGAGCCGGGGCCCACCAACCCTCATTTAATGTTCCCATTCATGCCGTTGGGGAAAAATAGCCCTGGCTTGTCCCCGCCATGCACAATCTTCAGCACCTCCTCTGGTGTGCGGGAGAAGAGGATGGCGTTGGTGTCGGTGGGGGTGAGGACAACGGTGGGGACATAGTCGGAGTTGACAGATTCGAGGAATGGGAAGGCCCTGATGTAATCTTGCTTGGAGGAAAAGATGCCCAGGTCATCGTCCTGTGAAAATCACGAGGGAAGCATACTTTCTGTATTTAAACATGTGTGATGGGGGGATGTGGGCGGGGGCACACAAGGCAGTGTGTTGGTGTGCGTTTGATCACATTCAAGCTGATTCAAGTGCCATGGCAACGTGCACAAGCAATGGCACTCATAAAAGTTTGGAGGCATAGAAAATCCCTCGCCATTGGGTACAGCAATAGCAACCACGCCGTATGGGCTATACACTGCGCTTTGCCCTCGGACATGCAGCAGCTGCACACATGTTGCATGCATCACATAACTGCTGGAGGCTTCCTAACATCGTGCTTCTTGCTTGTTAGTGGGTCTTGTGTACACGCAATATTCCCATGATGATGTTTGGCTCAAACTGGCCAGACCTGCATTGCAGGCCACCACGCTAGTAAACCCTACCCTAGGGTTTTCCCTGCGCACCTGTGGATTGTCCAGCTTGTCCCTGAGGTCGGAGAACGACTGGACAATTTTCCACACAGTGGCGTTGAAGGGCGGCAGCACAGTCTCCCTCGACTGTGCAAGCAGGGTGCGGAGGACACCTGCATGGTAGCCCTCAACACCCAGGATGCCTGCTGCTGCGCTCAGATAGTCTTTGTTCTGGATGAGAGGAGCTGCACCGGGGTGAAGGGCTAGAAAGGGTGAGAGAGGGACACAGGGTGGAAATGGGATTCAAATCCATATTTGAAAACCCAGTTGCTAGATGCTACATGAATGCTCCCAAAATCTATATCTAGCCCTGCATCACTTGGACTGGTTGATTGGCTACAGCAGCATTTCCCATGGATACAGCGCACAGTCACCATTGCATAGCATTGAACGTTTGTACCTGGCAGTTGCCCAGATACTGTATGGGGGGTAATTAGGGGGCTAGGGTTTGCGCAAGGGTTCTCACCTGCGCCCTTGTAGGCGGTGGCGCCCACATCCTCAAACAGGAATCCACCCAGGTAAAATTCGAGGTCACTGGCATAAGGGGAGAAAGGGGGGGAGAGGGTGGTGTTGAAGGCAGTGTTGGCCACAGTGGCAAAGGCATCGCCAATGTTGACTTGTGGGGAGGGGACAGCAGCCCCACCCAGGACGTTGCGCAGGAACCTGACGTGTGAGATCTCATCAACAGCAATTGCCGATGCGAATTGCTGTGGAGAGTGGGGCATGGGGGTTGAGGTGAGATCATTGGAGAATCTGGGGCGGGATCAGTGCTAAGGGTTTAGGGTATAGCATAGTGGTCTGAAGTCACAAAAGGGTTTTGGGCGGGACTGAGGGCCTGGTATATAAATTATGGGAGTAAATTATGCACTGCAGTGCACACGGATTCCCAGTGCCTTTGCCACCGTTATAACATCACTACGCCCGGTCACACGCCCTTGATGCTCTAAGCATTAAAGGGGGATGACACCGAACGCAGTGGCGTCGAAAAGGTGACAAAGACCCTGAAAATCCGTGTGCACATCTGGCAAGAAACATGCACATGCGCATGTGCCTCTTTATGCAAGACGCTGGCATGTCAAAATAGGTTGGCCAGCACATAAATATGAACAAGCCCAAACAGCTGATAGCTAGCTAGCCGTGGCAGGGTGCACCCATTTGTCCCGTGACACACTGTGTGTCACAGCACCAGTCTGCTTGCCTGTCCCTCTGCGGTAAGATTTGCCTTCTGGCAGCCAATGGGCTCTGGGCCACCCCCTGTGTCGCTGAAATTCAGCGGCTTCCCAAAGGCAGCGCAGGAGTAGAACTGCGCCTCAAGGTACTCCAGGTTGAGTGCAAAGTTGAGGATGTCAGTGTCAGTGATGGCGCCGACCAGTGCGCCCCTGTTTGCTGATGCAAGCAGGAGGGTGAGGGCGAGGATGGACCAGGAGAGACGGACCATGGTGGGTACCTGTGCGGAGGGTTTAGGGTTTTAGAGTTGCGATGAAACAGGAATATAGGGTTTCTAACTCTAGTAGATGCCATTGACAAGATCCCCGGGACAACGGGGAGTGCATATTGCCCCTCCACGAGTACTGACCCAAAATGTAGCTTGCCTCTTCCCCCTCCCCCCGCAAAACCCTGAATTACCAAGGATACCCAGTTATAGCAGCTACTGCAGCCTTGCTGGCAAAACGTGCAGACTGGGAAACCACCTGTACAGCCAAACCTGCACACACTGCTACGACATTGAAAGGACCAACAGTGGGCATATACAGGTCACAAATGCTGAGGCGCGCGGATGTGCATACATAGCTGCAGGCAGTGACCCTTCCAATGGACCACAAACAACAGAAAACTAAAGAATATTTAACCACACTACCAAATCAAGCCACTAGTACTGATTTCTGGACCTTGCAGTTGAGCCTCAACTGCTGAGCAAGAAATTTGCAGCCCGACACTGGGTTGCCAAGACGCACTCATACTGATGCATCAGCCGTGAAGAACACTCTACCTTGCTGTAACCCGTGGAGGCTCGGTTTCTTAGCTCCTTGTCACTTTCAAAAGACCGTCCCGAGCAAATCCAACGCTATGTTTGGTCCCGAAGGACAAAGGTTGAAGCTTCGCACTGCGGTTGGGCTGAACACACGATATGGCATTGCTCTAAAAGTCTCGACTTGCAAACTTAAGACTACTTCTTGACATATCAACCGTGCACTGCCGGGCCATGTTTTGGGCTCGGAAACATGCCAGCTAGATAGACACTCAGTGCCACTCTTGCTGAACACGTACAGAAGCTGTTTGATGTGGAACCATCCCACATTGTGGGCCCATGCATTATGTGGGTGTCGCTAGGGTTATCAGCCGTGCCACAGAACCCTGTGGTAGGGCAATGCTCTCAGATGGCAGGGGTTGACAAATGGAGGACCTTATGCGCCTGCACTGTGCAAGAAGTGTTTGTAGCTTGAGCCTCTAGAGGTCTAGACTTAATTGTGGGCCCCATGCACGGTGCCCTATGTAGCCTAGAATGCAAGTTGAGCGCAGTCGGTCTTGGCGCTTGAACATCATGCAATGTAGAATGAATCAGCTACAAGTTGCCTGTAGCTGAGGTTCTTGTTAACATTTCAAACCAAGCGTTATCTTGACAGCCAGTAAATGAGTGCACGCCCATGTGCTGCCGCATGTGTCCAGAGGGTCCTTGGGGTGGGCATGGGCATGTGCGCCATGGTAATCTGTTTTTAAACTGATAACACACAGGCTTGCACGGGAGTGGTAATGCGTGATCATTAATGAAGGAAGAGACTTCACCAAAGAGCAATGCATTGCCTTCCTATCCGTAATAATTTTCTTGCCATTTGAGATGGTATTTTATTATTATATATATGGATCTATACTTTCTGGATAACGTTTAAACAGTTTCCCACACTGTGGTCACAGCTAGAACATGCCATCATGGCATGCCATGCCATGCCATTCTGCCACAGGCTGCCATGAAAGGGCCAACTGCATTGCATGCATGCAAGGGGTATCAACATATGGTACGTATGTATTACATTGCCCGCTGCCACATTGATCACAATTTATATGTGTACATCAGCATCCCCAATAAACTGTCTGTTGAGCAACAGCCACATTGTCACACCATCAACAATTCCAAACTGCATGATCTAACTGAAATTAATCAAGAGTTACGTCAGCTAAAGGAAATAATACCAACAGACGGCTGCATGCACGCGCATGCATGGGCAAATACGCAAAATACCTCAACGTGAAATGCTGGCCCACTGCGTCACTTGATTTAGACGTTGCTTGCGCAGACTAAATCAACAGCAAGGGTTTCAACAGGCAACTTTCTTGACAAGGCACCGTGGCGCACAAGCAGATATGTTTATGATGACAATTGTGCGGGGAACACATGCACATCATAGTCACCTTACCATTGACATCCTGAGGATCCATCGAGGGCAGTAAAGGGTACAAAGCAAACTGGATGATGGACCACCAAAACAAATACTTAAAATTCATCACCACTTCAATATCTTGACAAAGTTACTGCAATGGCACGTTTGGGACGGTAGCCACCTACAAGGTTGTCTAGACTGTCCCCTCCCACCCCACTTGATACGAGTTGCTATTAAACACATGACATGAGTCACTTGATGCTTCCATTCAAACCATTGGGGAATAACAGGCCTGGCTGGTCCCCGCCGTACACAATCTTCAGCACCTCCTCTGGTGTGCGGGAGAAGAGGATGCCATTGGAGTCAGTGGGGGCCAGGACGACGGTGGGGATGTATTCTGGGTTTCCAGATTGGAGGAATGGGAAGGTGCCAATGGTATCTTGTGTGGAGCGGTAGATGCCCAGGTCATCGTCCTGCGCAATTATAGAAGATGGGAGCACAAGTAATTACAAATAAGAGGCCCCTAGCGGATGCAGAGGGGGGTTTGGCGCCAGTACATTGGGTATGCATGGGGCTGACTGCAGCTGGTTTGAATGCCACTATTCAATGCATAATGGCTTGAAGATTGGGTATAGCGCTCATGCACATGCCAATGGTATCCGGCGCGGGTGCAGCTTGCTTTCACGCTGGCCATCTGCTGCATATGGCCGTGCATATGGGATGCAACTGCAAGAATCGCAAATCCTGCATGCAAGAGCATTTCAATCCTGCTTGGTTCTATTAGCAAGCTGTTGCGCATGTGCATGAATATCATACGTTAGTCTGGCCAGAATGCCATGAAGGCACCCTGCTGTTAAATCTACCCTAGGGTTTTCACCACGCACCTGTGGTCCATCCAGCGAGTCCCTTAGGTTGGAGATTGCCGTGGCAATGCTCCACACAGTGGCGCCATAGGGCTGCACCACAGTCTCCCTCGAGTGGGCAAGCATGGTGCGGAGGATACTGGCATGGTAGCCCTCAATGCCCAGGATACCGGCTGCCGAGCTCAGATAATCTTTGTTCTGGATGAGTGGAGCTGCGCGGGTATGGCGGGAGAAAAGGGAGTGTATGGCGGGTTAGAAAAGGTCGATTTTGGACAAAATATTATGCCATGTAAGCAGGAGGACTGTTATATATCACTGTGATATATTAAAGTCCTCCTGATGTAAGTAAGGATTAAAAAAAAAAAAAAAAGGCTTAGTAAAGATTTAATAAGCTTAGGAAAACAGGAAAAAGTCAACGGGGGGGGGGGAGAACTAGGCGAAAGTAAATCCTTGTTCTCGATGAGTGGAGCTACAAGGGAGTGGAAGTTTATAAAGGGTGAGAGAGGTACCAGAGGGGGGATCCCACAGATGTTATCATAAGGCAGGTCATGTTCACAAGGGCTATGATTGTACAAGGGTTATCACCTGCGCCCTTGTAGGCGGTGGCACCCACATCCTCAAAGATGAATCCACCAAGGAAGAATTCGAGGTCACCGGAGTACGGCGAGAAAGGCGGAGAGAGGGTGGTATTGAGGGCTGTGTCTGCCGCAGTGGAAAACGCGTCACCGATGTTGACTTGTGGTGATGGGACAGCAGCACTGCCCAGTGCAGAGCGCAGGAATTTGACATGTGAGATCTCATCAATAGCGATTGCTGATGCAATGGCCTGAGATATGGGGAAATGGGGTGAGGTGTGTGTTCATGCTGTTTGGAAAATAGGGTGTGGGATTGACAGCTAGGTCGCGGCGAGGTAATAGTGTGACATGGTGACCTAGCATTATTGTGGGAACTGATGTGTGCGATTGCCAATCGCATGCCTGGCATGCGCATGACATGTGCACATAGTGCACATTGTAACACTATGTACACAAAGCGGGGTATGTTGGCCAGCACATTCCTGCAGTAGCAATAAATTAGCTAATAGCTAATTTATTGCTGAGCACACAACACCAGTACGCCGCACGTTTTTGGAAAATGCTTCATCAAGCTTGGCAACAACACAGTGCTGCGCAACCCAGCAACAAGCATTACCGTATACTCAAATCTAGTAAACGTTTTTGCAACATTGAAACCCTGCTTACCTGTGCCTCTGCAGAGAGCTTGGCCTTCTCACAGCCAATGGGTGCGGGCCCATCCCCGGTGTCGCTGGAATCCAGTGGTCTCCCGAAGGCAGCACATGAGTAGAACTGGCCCTCTACATACTCCAGGTTGAGCGCAAAGTTGAGGATGTCAGTGTCAGTGATGCCGATAACGAGTGCACCCCTGTCTGCCGCGGCAATCAGGAGGGTAAAGGCCAGGAGGGGCCATGAGATGCGGGCCATGGTGCCAGGTCCCTGTGGGGAAGAAAGGGGTGGGTTAGAGGGGAGGGGAGACCATGGTTCTGGGGGGCGTGGGGAGCTGTAAGGAGGGAGGGGAGGGGATTGGAGAGGTGGTAGGGAGTGTGAGGGGGGAGCATGCACCTCGGGCCTGACATCTCAGCATTCAAACAGGTGTTCCCAGGAAGTTACCCTAGACCCTCCAAATGCAAACCCTCTAGAATAACAAGGCCTCTTTTTCTGTTTATTCTGCACAACTGCAGCCTACACTGTTGCTGTGCCTAAGGCTAATCTAGGGCTGGGCCTTCTGCCATGCCTTGCACAGTTTTGAGAGCACCCCACCTGATCTGTTTGACTACCAGTTTTCGCTATCACAAGTGAGAGACCGCCCCAACGTGCGAACCAGCACAAATGGGCACTTGCATCTCTATGCGTGCTATTTGCCTACGGTAGTTTGTGAATAGACAAAGCTCGGTGAGAATTCCTTGCGAAACGTCAACGCTGGCCCACTGCGTGCACCGAATTTTGGACAAAGGTGGAGGCTTTTGCGAGTCGTTGGACACCCAGTGACTGCCTGCTATTTGTACTTTCACCTTCAGGCCTGATAGACATTCAAAGACGAAAGGTGGACCTTACGCATGAACCGTGCACTGGCCGGGTAGGTTTGGCTCCGAAAGACCTTCCTCCTAGGCCTGCCAGCAAGCCCTAGAACATGGGTACTTTAGTCGAGTGGCTGGACAGCTGTGCCAAACAAACACGTATGAGCAGTAGTAGTACAGGGTATTCTACCACAAGGTGTCACCTGTCAGGTGCTCTACCAGACGATGTGTCAGTGACACAAGTAACTTCTGCAGAAGTAAGAACCAGTGACACATGGCGGACAGCTTCAGCAGCAGCTCACTGCCACAGCCCTGGCTGCGACCCTCTAGGGTCTAGAGGGTGTGCCCCTCGAGGGTGTGCCCTGTGGGGGTCAGAACCCCATGAGGAGGAACTCGTCACCTCATGCACAGTGCCACATGGATTGTGGTCCACTGCGGATGATCCAATTTCTTGCTGTTGCCCAAGATCGTTTCAAGTGTAGTTCCTTAACAGCCAGTGAATGCGTGCACTCCCAATACTGATATTTGCGCAGGGGTGCGCATGGGCTGGGACCATGATAAACAAGTTGTCACAAAGTTCACAGTGCCACAGTGTTCACGCGCGTAAGTTGGCAACATTCAAACCGCATGTTAATTAATTCAAGGGTCGCAACATTTCTGTCAAAAACAATTTGCGGATTAGCAACAGACGGCTGCTTGTACAAATCAATCGGCTCTATGGCATCATTGCACGCGTTGCTTGCGCAACAGCATGAATCATAAAAGTGAATGTCAACACCCTCAATTTTGTTGGCAGTGCGGCGCTGCCCAAAAAAACATGTTCATAACAAATGCGCATAGCAAAGACTCTCATCAGAATCACCATTGGAAATGACAAGATAGACAAAAAAGAAGACAGGCAAACTGGTTACTCCTAGTACCAAATTCTAGTAATATCAACCATGTATAAAATCTTGACTCAACATCTTGTGACAAAACCCATGGGGCACAAGGGAAACGGCAGAATTTGCACGCAGGCTGTTGCCCACCTACAAGGCTGTCCCCTGTTGGATACTCACTTGATGTGAGTTTGTCATAGGTTCGTTTGATGCCAGCTAGCGCAAGGCCTGCCAAGTATGTACTGGCATTAGTTGATAATCATGGCACATTTATCCACCACCCAATAATATGACAGCTCCATTGCCACACGGCACCACTCCTACCCCTCACTTAATGTTCCCGTTCAAACCATTGGGGAAGAAAAGCCCTGGCTCGTCCCCGCCATACACAATCTTGAGCACCTCATCTGGTGTGCGGGAGAAGATGATGGCATTGGAGTCGGTGGGGACCAGGACGACGGTGGGGATGTACTCTGGGGTTTCGGATTGGATCCAAGGGAAGGTACTGATGGTGTCTTGTGTGGAGCGGAAGGTGCCGAGGTCATCGTCCTGCAAAGGAGAGGAGGGTTAGCACAATGTAAGAGTATTTGCTGAACAATTATACACAGTATGGATCCCACATGCATGTTATAGAAAATATATGCAACTGTCACATGTAACATGACAAATATGCAGAGGGAGCGGTAGGGGCTGCATGCATGACATCGTATGACTACGACGCATGGCACTGAGTGCGCGTGTGCATGCTTCAAGCTGTCACAGTGCGTCGCATGCTGGCATGTGAGAGCAGCATGCTTTAATCGAGTACAGCATACACTACCAGGTTACATAATAACCAGGCTGCAGCGTGCCCTTGCAAGGGTCAAATATGCACGCAGTGTTGGAGCAGTGCCATGCATCCAGACGCATCTGTCTGCCTGCTACGATTGTTGCCTTTATCAATGGCAATGGCTGCACACAAACTTTGCTAAGGCTGCATGCAGGCGTCATGCCCACAAACCCTACCCAAGGGTTTTACCCCCGCACCTGTGGCCCATCCAGCATGTCCCTGAGGTTGGAAATGGCGGTGACAATGCTCTGCACCGTGGCATTGTAGGGCTGCACCAGGGTTTCACCCGACTGGGAAAGCAGGGTGCGGAGGATACCGGCGTGGTATGACTCAACTCCCAGGATGCCAGCTGCTGCTTCCAGGTAATCTTTGTCCTCAATCAGGGGAGCTGCAACGGGGAGTAAAGGGTGGATGGTTACCAAGGGTGGAACATGACTCATGTTACATGAGGTGTACACGTGTGGAAAGCGTCTTGGAGGCTCCATATGCAAAGTGGTATGCTCCATATGCGCATACGGTGACTAAATGGTGACATGGCGGGCTGAATTTTCTTTTTGTTTTATCAATCGCTATTGGCATGATGAATACGAAAATGATTCAATACCAATAAATACGTACAAAATTATCACGCAGCCTTGAATGTTGCATGCGCTGCTGAAAGAAAAGGCTTGGATGCGCTACTGGTCTCAGTTACTAATTAAGGGCATGACATCGTGCATGCACGGATTCTCACCTGCTCCCTTGTAGGCAGTGGCACCCACATCCTCAAACAGGAATGCACTCAAGTAGAAGGGGATATCACCAGAGTAGGGCGAGAAAGGCAAAGAGAGGGTGGTGTTGAGGGCGGCGTTGGCGGCGTTGGAGAAGGCATCACCGACATTGATGAGAGGCGAGGGGACTGCAGCCTCACCCAGGGCAGAGCGCAGGAATTTGACGTGGGAGATTTAGTGGATGGCAATCTCTGATGCGTAGGCCTGTGAATGGTGGGGGAGGGGGGGTGAGGTGTAGTGCTTGCCAAGTGAGGAGGGCATCTGGGGAGGGAATTGGGCACTGGGTTGGGAGTTATGTGCAAGCGGCACGTTGGGTGGGGACGTGGATAGTGGATTTGATACCATGTGACACTGCAACAATCCCATGTGATCCTCAGGTGTCTGAGTTTGTTAAGTTTGACACTGGACATGCATGTTTGCTGACCAGCATGCTTCTATTTACCTTGTGCACACTGTGTTGAATTGAATTTGGAACTTCTTCGAAAGAAGGCTGTGCCACACAGTCTAAAGTTTAACAGCACGGTCACCGTGAGTCACTGTGCAGACCTAGCATGGCTATATAGCACCCATTGTAAGCAACACACAAACACACATAACTGTTACAGTAGCAGGGTGTGTTAGCGCAGCAGCCCTGGCAACACACAGGGTCCGGGACAAACGAGATAACACCTAGACATGCGGAGATGACATCCGGTTGCAGCTGCTCACCTGTGCCTCTGCCGAAAGCTTGGCCTTTTCACAGCCAATGGGTGCAGGCCCATTCCCGTGTCACTCGCGTTCAGGGGTTGGCCAAAGGCAGCGCAGGAATAGAACTGGGCCTCCAGATACTCCAGGTTGAGTGCAAAGTTGAGGATGTCAACATAGGTGATCATCATGGCTGTGGGCGCCGGTGCTGGTGCTGTTGACGCTGTGGCGGTGAAGAATACGCCCCTGGTTGTTGCAGCCAGGAGGATTGTGAAGCTGAGGCATGAGAGGCGGGCCATTGTGGTGATACCTGTGTGAGGGGAGGGGACGCCCGAGTCAGAAATTCATCATTGCATTAGGAGAGTCACTAACTGTGGTGGTGGCTTTGATGAGGGAACATAACCATGTAAGGACCACAAGTAAGGAGTCAAAGGTGTTCGGAAGTGGTGTTATTAATGTAATGCAATAATTTGCTCTGAGTCAGAGAGACTCAAAATCCCAGGGACCCTGGACGATTGCAACTGACCGTCGAAACGGTTTTAAAATAATGCAAGCCCATGTGTTCAGTGAATGCCGTGAAGGCCAAGGTGAGGTCAGTAGTACTCGCACAAGTGCATGCGCCATGGCGTACAGTGTCACGTTGCAGTGCTTGCATGTTAAACCATGGCATTGCTTGCAACACAGTTCCGAACGGGTTGCCCACCTGCTGGCTTCGACGGCGCTCCAAGAATCAATCTTTAGACCGTAACAGATAGTGCGTCAGTCGCTACTAGCTGGGGAGGCTGCAAAGACAACAATGCGCAAGTTGAAGATAGACTAAGTGGCTATGCGTATGTGCACTGATAGATCCTGCTTGCCCATGCTACTGCTATTTATAGGCGTCCGAAGTGCATGCGTTGATGCAATCCGTGCACAGACGTTTGAAGATAAGGGTGTTGCAACTGCCAACTGTCCGTTTGGTGACCCATGTGGACTCGAAGTTCCCCCACCAGTGCCACATGAAACCGGCGGTTTCATGTGGCGCGCCATGTGACCGGCAATGCCAGGTGCTGGACTCCAGGTGCTGGACTCATGAGGCCTTTCCACAAAGTGGCAGGTACGATGCAGCTACCCCGAGCTCCTCATAAGGACCCGCCCGTGAATTGAAGCGTCCAGTCGTCGAGGAGGCGACAGTACAGTACTGCCTGACTAAGGTGGCTAGGATCTAGCTGCTGCTGCTGTACAGGAATTCAACGTTCCAGGGAAGTGTGCACTGTAACGTGTATGGACAAATGGCGGACTGCACCGCTGGGGTGTTGCAGGTGGTGTGCACCAATGGCATCTTGGCTGGCATACATGGTATCAGCTCGCTATGCAGTGCACACACGGCTGTGCCACACGGATGTGCCATGCGCAGATGGCCCGGTGCCATTTTCAGTAGGGTTTGGAGCATGCTTGCATTCAATTTGCATGCATTGATGAGCCTGCACCCTCACGCAGAAGCCATGGTGTGTAATTTGATCAGTCACCATTCTCATACAGTATGGAACAACCTGCCGCCAGCGGCACCATGGCATGTGTACAACACCCAGGTGGGGCAAGATGATTGGGGGCCAAGTGCACGGCTGCCGGTGATTTAATTCAAAGTACTACCGTATGCAACCAAACATCTCATGCCAACAAACGTGTTGCAATTCAGTTGGCTCGGGTTGCCATGATTGTGCATATATGCAGGATTCATCCTATTAGGGATTCATCCGTAAGGCTAGATCCACTGTCTGAGACTACGCCAGTCGCTTGGAAAAGACTGTACTACAGCCTGTAGGAAGTCAAAAAAACTTTGAAGCCTCTAGGAATAAATATTGAAAAAGAATAGCTGAACCCAGACCAAGGCAAGCTGGCCTACTCATTCAATACAAAACAATGATAAGCCTAATAATTATTTGGCACCCTTAATGCAACCAAAATGGAAACGGATTCTATTCTCGATGGACTGACTTGCATACCTACAGCAGTTATTGGCAAATGGGCAAATGGTCCTGAACAGTCAATCCATCTGAGTTATCCACCGGTACCCACCTGTGCAAGCGTTGCCACCTCATTGCTCGTACGGTAACCTCCTTGTGACACATCACCCTGCAGTCATGCCTCTCCTCTCCCTAAACACCCCTTATTGTTGCAACTGATTGCCGTTCTGCCCTGGAATTTTTCTCTTGCGCTATGCCACATACGGCCCTACCGCACAGCAAAAAGCCCCTGCCTATCTAAGTCTGAACCTCTCTCGTATCCCTCTGTACAGCAACAGCATTGCAACAGCTCAATTCCTTTAACCGTCTTTCCCCAAGTGCTCTGTTTCTTGCAAGCCATGGCTTGTCTATCGATTGCCCCTACACAGCTTGGGATCACATAAAACCCTAAACACCCTTATGGGCCATCAGCAATGCAACTGTAGCTGCATGCCACACAGAGCCGTGCGTGACACATCACCTGGTTGTCACCCTGCTTGTGGCTTGGTAATTCCTCCTTTGGGCGGCGAGCGTTGCATCTTCCTTGGAGGCGGGTGTTTTTGCTTTGGGGGGCTGGTGGTTGCCCATGTGGAGTGGGATGGTGGAGGGCGCCGCAGGGGTGGTGGGGAGCGGTGTTTTGGAGGTGGTGGAGGTGGTGGCCTGATTTTGTGCTTGGTTTCTGGGGGCTGCTTCTCCAATTGCTTCCTTGGGGGAGGGGGGAGGAGCCACGGTAGTGGCAGGGGAGGAGGGGAGGGTGGTAGCTGCATGGGTGGTGGCAGCCGTTGTGGTGGTGGATTGGGGGGCGGTCCTGGTGGTGGTGGAGATGGTGAAGGTGGTGGTGGGCTGGGTGGAGGTAACGGTGGCGGTGTGGGTGGTGGTGGACTGGGTGGACGTAATGGTGGCGGTGTGGGTGGTGGTGGAGATGGTGAGGGTGGTAGTGGGCTTAGTGGAGACGATGGCGGTGGGCTGGATGCTGATGGTGGCGCAGGAGGGGGGGGTGGGGGTGGTTGTGGTGGTGGTCGTGGGGGTGGTGCTGGGGATGGGGGTTGCCGCTTTGGGGATGGGACAGGGGGCTCCAGCATCCTCTGCAGTTTTGTCATTGCCGCAGAGATGTTCAACAGACCCTGCAATGACATCATCAAATGCGTTTCGATGAATGATCCAGTGTGATCCATACCAATTGTGATCCACCATCCAAGCCCACCCACTGGGGTTAGGGTTTAGGGCTGCCACTGCACTCAGTGGGGGCAGCAGTCACCAATAGGTGAGGAGCTGATGCAACAACCTCAAGATGGAAGGGTCAAATGCGTGCACAATGCTGCATGAAAGAGCATACCAAGAACCCCTGGCAGGCCACTAACCATCCGCTAGGGTGCCATGTGATGCCACCTCCTACCTTTCAGGAGGCGGGGGGTGGCATGGTGGCCGTGGACCCTAAGGGTAAGGGGTTCATATACTTTCCACCCTGCCTGGCCTGGACGTGCAAACCACGCAAGGACTCACGCCCTGATCAAACCCTAATCGCGTAGCCTGGTTGCACCTCAAAGCCCTACGTTGGCATGCACCCATTTGCAATGCAGGCCAGCGCTCACCCCTGTGGCCACCTTCCCTTGCAAGCTTGGCAGGGGGGTGACTGTAGATAGGATCAGCTCCTGAACCTGCGGGACCACATGGGGCGGCTGTCAACCCTAAGGTAAACCCTAAACCCTAAGGGTTTGGAAGGATGCGCTCTGGGTGCCACTGAGTGGCAACACTGTAGCCTTATGTTTATCGATGCGATGCCGTGCGCAGTGTGGGGTAGTTAGCGAGTTCTGGGTGAGAGGCTAGAGGGTCCACAATAAGGTTAGATGAAGGTTTGCAATTTAGGGTTCAGTGTCCACGGGTTGCCAGTGCTGAATGCTGAATGCTGAAGGCAAGCCAGCCACAGATAGGCCCAAATCTACAAGGCGCGGGTGATCACACGAATTACTGTGCGCATCGGGCAGGGTTCAGGGTTTTATATTGGAGGACTGGAACCTGTCCTCAGTAGGAACATAGGCCATGCATCCTCCCCACTGGAAACAGCCCCTGCCCATCCCCACCCACTCTTTCCCTCCCCTCCTACCTGCGCGCCAGTGACCTTTCCCCCCCCTGCGGCCAGCAGCAGTGCGGCAGCCCCCGACACAAACGGCACCGCTGCCGATGACCCCGTGAAGGTATTTGTGTAAGAATCCCCCCTGACGGTGGTTGCAATGTTGACACCTGGCGCAGCAAGGTGGACACAGCACCTGGGGGAGCAAAGGGGAGGTAATGGGGGATCGGCTGGGGATGCACCGCGACAATGCTGCAATGAATCCTTAGGATGTCCGTTTGCCAGGGTTCAGCAATGCCAAGCGAGGGGCGGTGAAAAATGTACAGGAGAGGCTGCTCATCTGCTTATACTGCCCGAATAAAACAAATGAAAAGAGGAAAAATAACAGAAAAAGGAATAAGTAAATTCACTGCCTTGATATATGCGCTCTCTGCCAAGTGACTACAGTATTAGCTCGCAGCCCTGACACAGACTAGCTACTGCACGCATCTTCACGGATAGTTAATGCATCGCAGCATACGCCAATTTCAAACAAACAGTAGCAGAAATGGGTGCCACTCCTCGGTGCTGCAGCTGCACTAGTGCGGTTCCACCTACTTTCCATATGTTGCGTAGCCCCCCATGCCATCCTCCCCCATGCCACCCGATTGGTCCACATAGGTGACAGTGGTGGAGACATTGTACGCTGTGGGGTAGGTACGATACTTCCAACTGTACCTCCCCAGATCCACAGCGGTGTTGCCCGCCGCAGCCACAAACACCCCGCCTGCAAGGGACAAAACGAACATAATAAAGTACTATAATTCAATTGGCTGTTGTAATCTGGGCTGTTAAAATGAACAATTAAGGGGGGTTACAGCGGTTTTGCCGGCTGCAGCCACGAACACACACCCCACCTGCAAGAGGAGCAATGCAGGGATCAAGGGAGCATCCAGGGGAGGAAAAATCATCACTATCAGGGCCATGTGGGGCAGTGAGTAGAGATACTGATACAGATACATGTGCTCCAATGCAAGCTGAGCGCATTTCATTGAAATGGATTATGGACTGGGGCGGGAATACCGCAAGGGGGAGTACTACATGTTGCAAATGCTAAAAGGGTGGGGACTCTGAGCGACAGGCGAAACAGCGCATGACCTTGAACTCGGTACTGCACAGCACTGTTCACAGCATACTTTAAAGCACCAAACCCTATGCTACATTTTACGTCGTGCTGTGAAGGGATGTGTGGAGACGTCCCCACCACAGTAGTCGTTCAGTCATGAGCATGTGTCCAACACCACGTGTTGCACAAACCCTATCCCAGGGTTTCACAACGCCCTCATCGCATACTTACCCTTGTCCACAAAGCTCTTGATCGCGGTGTACTCAATGTTTGAGAAATTGGGCCCCGTCCTGGGGGACCCTGGGTCCTCCCCAAATGACGCCGAAATCACGTGCGCTCCCTTGCGCTTGCAGTACTCGATGCATGTGAGCTCCTGGTCCAATTACCCTCCATAAGGGTCTTGCGCCAGCAGGTTGCCCCCAATGAAGCGGCAGGCGATGAGCCTCACCTGGACAAGGGGTGAACCAATGGTGGGAAAACGAACAAACAAGGAGGAACTTGCGGCCGCACCGGTGCTTGCGGGGAAGGAACTATTAAGGAGGTATGGAATTTGAGAAATTATTAATGCCGATGCTCGATGATTTGGGTACACAAGGAGGGCTAGAGGCAGGCAGGGCCAAGGGTAATAAGATAATATTAGTCCTGTTTGTATCTTATTACCCTTGGCAGGGGTTTGGATCTATCAGGCAGTGGTGCCAGCCTGGTACAGATGCATACCTTCCAGTTCACTCCCGTCACTCCCCTTGTGTTGTTCCCCACCGCTCCCGCGATGCCTGCACACGCTGTACCATGGTATTGATACCCATCTGATGTATCCATGGGATCGTACTTCTCGCCTATCGAATCGTACCCAGGCTGCGATTGGTTGTACTGATCAGCCAGGTCCCTGTGCTTGTAATCGGCCCCGGTATCGATCACACAGATCTTGACATGCCGATCAGCGCTCCCTGTGCTGTAGCGCCAGGCCTCTGGGGCCCCGATCATGGGCAGGGCATACTGCTCAAAATAGAGGTCGTCGTTGGGGATTGCGCTGGGGATGGAGGTGGCAGGGCTGGGGATGGCAAAAAGCGTGCGGCGCCGGTTCCGCTCTGCATACAGCACGCCTGTGCAGGAGGGGCGCAAGGGTTTTAGGGTCCAGGGATGCTGCCATGAAGGGGTTTAGGGTTGCACCCAGAGATTTGGGAGAGTTTGGGAGAGATCTGCTGAATGTTGGCGTGCTCCTGAACCCTAAAAGTTGTCAGGCCATGGAATGGGTGCAGGGTACACCACCAAATCAAACCCTATCCCTGCCAAGGGTTGCATGGCCAAAATCTGCACCATCCCACGGTACCATGCAACACGCCCACGCAACCATGTGCTAGCCCAAGCCTATCAGGAGAAAGCATTGCTTGGCCACTGCTGCAATGCACTTGACCACACCATGATGCGCCACAGCACAATGCCCTAGGGTGCACCATGGCGTGGCCATACTGCTCTAAGGTTAAAGGATTTCACGGGGTTGTAGAGTCACAGGGTTTATAGGTTGGAGGGTTTTAGGGTATTCCTGGACAGCGCACGTTCATCCCTCTGCAGCTCCCCAAGCACTGCATCCAGGTCAGCTGACTCATCCGCCACCATGTATTTATGCACATGGCTTGCCACCTGGCCCAGGTACTCCACCGGCCCAAACCCGCCCTCGGTGGCATCCGCAAAACCCTTAGCTAGGGACTGGGAGGCGCGCACACTAGGGTTGAACTGGAGGAGCAGCTCGGGGCGGCGGCTGGCTGGGGCCGGGGCAGGAGAGGAACCCTACAGGAGGTTTTGAGGGTATGCGTGAGATCGTGATCGCTGCTCCGACGAATGGAGGCATGGATGTTCAGTGCAGGGTATTGCATGGGTGCATCGTTGTGCGTGATTGAGAGCCACTGGCACTGGTGTCTGCGAATGAACTCAAAGTGCACTCAACTAATAAATGTACAAGGAAATGTACTAAAAGCACTGCAAGTATTCATATACCCCCATTGAAACGTATAAATTCACATTGATCAGCAAAGCTTTTTTATATCTCATTCTTGGTAGGGTTCTGTCAACGTTTACCTGTTGCGCAGTTTGCACACCCTGTCCCACCAGCAGCACTGCCACCAGGATGGGCCACAGCCATTGCCCCATGGGTCACGAACCCTATGGGGTATTGTCAGCTGCTACTAGGTTCCCCTTGCATCTCCATGGGCCACCACTGCTCATGCTAGCGGCTGCCAGGGGTGGGTGGGAAGGCCAGGTAGCCTGGCTGGTCACAGCGTTGGGGTGCGCCTACTGTGATTCCTGCATGCAGAGATGTGGGGCGAAGATAATTTGAACCAACACAGGGATGCTCGGCACAAAAGGGTTTAATTACACAGGGTTCACAATCCTGCTGGGGGTGGCGAAGGCGGCATGTAATGCCACGCCAGCCACTCCCCTGCCAAATGATGCCATGGGAGTGGGACATAGGCACTGCAACAGAGAGCTGCCAGTGAAGGCCTGGATCAACGATGTCCACTGGAGGGTGCGCAAAACATAGTTTCAGAGCCCAGTGGTGGACAGCAGATTGCAATACAATGGTATATGCAATGTGGCACAGGCACCCAATGTTACAGGGTGTTGTTAGGGTATTCTGGGCAAGGGCCACACTGTGTGTGTTGTGCAACGGGCCCGCGGGCATGGGGCTTCTACACGACTCCGTGTAGGGCTACGGTTAGGGTTTAGGTTTAGGGTTTAGGGTCAGGGTTTGGCATGTGATGGTGGTTATGACGCCCAATTGGGCGTCATGCGCACTTCACGCAATCAGCTTTGCTGTGGAGTTTGGGCTGGCGGGTGGATGGATGGTGGTCCGTGCCAAAACACATCAGTGGTGGCTATGTGGCACTGCATATGTTATGTCATGTATGCCATGGAGTGCCATCATCGACACACTACTGATATTGGCCAACAACCCTCTGCTGTGTGCGTGAGTGTGCGGTGCAACTATGGCATGTACGGGTGGTGTGTGAAAAGTGTCTTTCACAGCTGCCCAGGGCTCAAATAGAGGAGGGTGTATGGGGGTTAATCGGCAACGAACAAGCTCCGCCACAGGGTACCTTTGCAACTGCACCGGTCCATGGACTCTTCAAGACAAAATAAGGGGTGCAAGTTGAAACGTATGACTCAGACAGACACGCACAGGACCAGGAGGCTGTGGATTGAGATGGTAATACAGGTCCAGCAGCAGCGAAGCACGGTCTTTGCACAGTTGCTGCCTTGCACGCGTGTGTTCAGCAGGGCTGGCCAGCGTTACGGTTGTACATCACACAGACGTACAGGACCGTCTTTCCAGCTAAACGGACCATACAGCAAGGAGGGTGCATGCATGTACCCGTGTGCCGGTCCACCCATCAAGCGAGCGTACCTGGTTGGGTTTGCCCTCTGTTGCTATCCTAACGGTACTCAGGCACAGTGCCCTCCTGTTGCGCCCAGTAGCGCGTCTCGCACTAACGGTTGCCTGTGTAGTTACGACAACTGTGTTCGCCCGGATTCAAGTGAGCATGGTCCCATCCCCAGGCATGCCTACTGGCACCGTGGCCAGGCAGCGCGCAGCGATCCCCCATATGCAACAGCATGGTTGGGGCTTTCTACCCAAAATTGGGGTCCTGTACCAGAGCGCCTTTTCTCTGAACAAGTTGTTCACTGTCTTGTATGAGAAAATTTGGATGCGAAATCTCCTGCGTCCCCACTGAAAAAGTTGCATGGTCCCGGGAATGGCACCCAGGTTGCTATTGAAGTGGAGAGCTTGGCAGTACTATCAGTGCAATGCCATCTGACATCGTCCTGGTTTACAGCTAACTAGCAGATGAGGTTCAGCACCTTGCATGGCACTTCCCTTTGGCTGGGGTGTGGTGCAGGTCTATCACCGCTGGCACCTGCCCCACCCATCATTGAGTCACAGCAGGTGATGCGTGCAACGATGCGTGCTTGTGCACTGTCCCGTGCCACAGCGCGCACTGCCCTTGCAGGTAACATGTAGTCTAGCGCACCTATCAGCGCTGCACAGGGCTGCCGGGAACCCAGTCCTCCAAAAACCCTCAACGATAAACCCTAAACCCTAAACGTGAGTATATGGTCAATGAGCCTCAACGTTCTGTGTATGATTTTCTCACACCTGAACGCTGTCCCCTGCAGGAGCATTCTTCACCACCCTGCTGAGCAATTAATGTACCTACCAAACCCTAGGGTGTATCCTCGCCCCAGCAACCCCAGGCAGCTCAATACCTCTCTTCTGGCGCAGCACCAGCACCAAAACCCTTCCCTAGCCTTGACCCAGTTGCACCAACAGCTGTCGAAACCCTCCCTCTAGGGTTCCCCCACCTGCAACCACCCCCAAAACCCTCGCCAAGGGTCCCCCCCTCATCCCAGCCACGCCGGCGTGCTCTGGTTCTGCCCCCCCGAATGCAAACTCCCCCTTGCCGACACATTTGCCTTGCCCCACTCCGCCCTGGCCCGCTCAAACGCGGTGCTGTCCCGATTAGTCTCCTTGGATGAGGGGCCCACCCGCCTGGCCGCCCGCCCCGAAGTCACAAAACCCCATAGGGTATCAATGCGGGGCTGCTGGGAGGCGCAGAATGAGGGGCGGTGCTTGTGGATCTCCTCTATGAGCAGGTCGACGGAGGTCCTGGCCCAGGCGTTGCGGTAGGTGGCGCGCGAGGCGTCGGCGGCGTCCAGCAGCGCCTCGCGCCGCATTTGGAGCGACTCCTGCAGGGTTTTCCTTGGTTAGTCCTAGGGTTTTGAGGCAGGTGGCACGGATTGCGCCTTTGGCAACAGGTAGCGCCTCGCGCCATGCCTTCAAGTTTTTGACATTCTACAAGATTTTCGTTGATCAGCAGGGTTTTGGCTAGGGTTGTGGGACGGGTGGCGCGTGAGGCGTCAGCGGCATCCAGCAGCGCCTCTCGCCGCATTTGGTGGGATTCCTGCATGGATTTATTATGTTGATGGGGTTTCAGCTAGGGTCCTGGCGCGGGAGCATTTGCGGCATGGTGCAACGCTTTGCGCCGCATGTGGGAGAGACTCCTGTAGGGTTTATCTTAGTCTTATGGGTTTTGATTAGGGTTCTGCAGCTGGTGGCGCCGGGAGGCGTTGGCGGCATCCAGAAGCGCCTCACGCCACAATTGGAGGGACTCCTATAGGGTTTTAGTTGGCTAGGGTTCTGGGATGAGCAGCGTCGGGCGGCAACATGCAGCGCCTCATGCCGCATTTGAAGAGGCCCTGCAGGGTTTGACTGGTAGGCAGGGTTTGGACTCGGGTGATGCTGTAAGCTGTGCGGAAGGCATCTGTAGCAACGTGTATCGTCAAGCAATTCGCTCTGGACCCATGCACGCGCGCCATCAAAACCCTCCTTGAAACCCTGTCCTCCCACCATCAAAACCCTAACTAAAACTCTGCTTGCGCACCTGCTCGCTCCACACCTTGGCTCGAGGCTTCTTCTTAGGCTGGGCTTCCATAAGCGCATCCAATCCAAAGGGATCAGAGGACTGGGGGGCAGCAGGGGCAGGCTCCGGGGCCTGCGGCTGGGTTTCCTCCCCTGCTGCCTCCTCCTCCATGCGTGCTTTCACCCCTTGCAGGATGGTATCCTCCTCTTCTGTGGCCTCTGGGAGGGCGCGCACCATCACCTTCAGCCTGGGGATGGGTGGGAAAGAAATACTAATGGGGGGTGGAATTGGGGTGGGATGGGATTGGGGGCGAGCTTGTACGGATGGAGATAGGGCGTGGGTGGGTGGGTGGGTGGGTGGGTGGATGCAGTTGAAGGGATGGAGAGGGGGATGGGTGAAAGGGTGAAAACGGGGTGGGGTTGAGGTTGGAGATGGGTGTACGAGCGGCGGCCTCTCTGGGTGTGGCGGCGAGAGGCTGCGGGGATGTAAAGATTGGGCTGTGGACGGGATAAGTGGTGTTGTGCGGTGCGATGGAGGCCTGTGGAATGCTGTGTGATTTTACATTTTGCATGATGCTGGGCCAGCAAAACAATTGTGGATATGGGATCCGGCTGCGCAATTGCATGGGTGCTTGCTTGATTACCACATGCACTGCCTGGAGGCCTGGAGGCAGTGTATGTGGCAATCATGTGAGTAATCAAAATGAAATCAGAGTACCCACAGGTAAATGATGGGTGTCCATCGCAGCGATTTCTTGCCGCAGGCCACTCCGGGAATGACTGGTTCCAGGGCCCCAGGAGACGATGCAGAGCAAATCTGCTGTCAGGCGTGCAGGGAGTACAGGCAAGGCAATCACGGGGTTTAAAGATGCCCATCCATGCTCTCAGTACCTTCCCCATTCTTCCGCATGCCGTATTCCCCAGCTCAACCACATATAGTGCCACACCATCTGCCACACATATCCCGCCACAGACCCTCACCCTAAGTGTTCCAGTGGCATCCCATTCCATGCACCCCATCCCATGCACCGCCACAAGCCTGTAACATCCCCACCCAACACATTCCCCTCCCACTACCGCCGACACAATTCCCTCCCCACCCACCACCCACCCACCTGTTCACCACCTTGTTGAACTCAAAGCTGTCATCCGTGGTCACCAGCTGGTTCCTGAGCACAGCCCATATGCCGTACACATCCAGCGCAGTCCGTTCCTTCACACTCAGGATCTCCAGGTGCTTGCTGGCCCCGGTGAAAAGCCTCATGTAGTCCCTCGCAAGATCAGGGTCTGCACATTGCGACAGGTCCCGCATGGTCGCCTTGAGCGCTGCGAAGAGGCTGTTCCCGTGGCTTTTGTTGAGGCTGTCCCCCTTGAGGAGCTCGATGAGGAGGGCGGCCGCTTTTTTGAACCGCTTGGGGCCCCCCGAAATGTGGGTGGTGATCTTGGTCAGCGCGGCCTGTAGTTGGTCCCCCTGGGGGCCCCCTTGTGATGGTGGTGGTGGTGGTGGTGCTGCTGGTGGCGGGGGTGGTGGCGCCTCTCCCTCACTTCCTGCGCAGGGCACAAATACAGTTACAAGAGTTCCAAGCCAAAACTGGATTGCAGTATCCCGCGTAGGGCGCCTTTGAACCCGTGTGTGGGTGCATGTGTGTTGTAGGGTGGTGTATGTGCGTGGTGCAAATCTACATGGTTGCAGCGAGCCAGGGCCGGCAGTTCGTCCACACTCAGGCATGGCACCAAGACACTGCAGCAGTACAGCTCCAGCGGCAAACAGGTAGGATTTCGAAGACCATGTGTATCTTTCCCCATTTACTCACTCAACCACCAGGTCTGCACCGTTCAGCTTTGAATGCAGGGCGTGATGGCACGCATGCATGCGTGCCATCACATGTGGCTTCCCAGACCCACGACCCTAAACCCTACTAGAGGGTTTCCAGGTACCTTGCGCCAGCCTGGGTCGCTTGGCAGCGTGGTCCATGGCGACAGCCCCAACGCCCTGCTGCATACCCCAGCCTGGGGCACAGGAACCCTAAATGAGCCACTGGGGCTTGAGTAGTACCGTAATAATCGCGTTCCTGCGGGGCCACAGTAAGGGTGACTCCACGGTTGGGGTGCCCTAGGGTGTAGGTGTGTCTCGGCATGTGTCTAGCTGGGCTAGTGCCAGCCATGCTGTCCCGTTTCAAATACCAGCACCTCCTGCACGGCTACAGTGCAGCCACCCAGCGCAGCACCACCAGTTGCATGCTGCAGGGCACGTACACTCCTGTGCTGGCATGCAGCGTCACGCCACAGCTGGCGACAACCCAATAAAGACACCCTACCACTAACCACATGAAAGTGTGCGTTGTATTTGTGTGCGGCACGCTGTCAACGTGGGGGCAGCACTGGTATGCATGCATATGCACAGGCTGCCCACCACACAGTGCCATGCATACACATGTTTATTGACCTATAAGGTCTCATTCAAACCACCGAGGTACTTGGTTTGCGCCATGCACTGTTTTTGCAGGAGTCGGCGCATACACACTCGCACTCGCACATGCATGCATGCATTAAATAAGTGTGCCAGTTCTTGCTGCAAATTACCTTTTACAAATAGCACTTCCACACCAAATCCAAGTCCAGAGCTCAACTTCGATTGTCACAGTCCAGCTTGCCAACTACATGCCGGCTCATAGAACATACTTGCCCCCACAAAGTATAACCCACTCCACTACAGCGGCACAGCAGCAGCTGTCTTACAACACCTGATCGAACCCCCTTGAGCAGGTGAATTGGTCTCCCTGCTACTGTGAAACCTTGTCTGGTCTACATAGCTGCAACTTAGCAGGCGTTCATAGGTTGACACCCTTTGGTAGGCCCTACCGGGTATAAACCCTTGCCAAGGGTGGTGTATCCCACATGTGGCTGGAGCCTGTGGACAGGTGACAGATGTAGGTCTGAAAGAAGAAAGAAAGAAAGGAAGGGGACGCACAAAGGCGTAGTTGAGGGGCCACTGGCTCGCACCAGGGCACCGATTAGCCAGAAAGCTGGTCAAGCACAGGCCTTAGCCAATGCCGGCACGTCACTGGTGATACTGAGCACTGCTGGGGACAGGATGTGTTCCTGGGGTTTACTGCTGGGGTGTTGGCAGCCTGTACACAGCACCACTAACAGGGACTGGGCAACTTGACACTGAGAAAGAGCCAACTTGGAGACTCTGTAGGCTGGCTGGAGGGCTGCTATCAACCCATCCAATTTGGCAAGCAACAAACAGGTCTGGGGACAGCTACCACACAAGCTGCGGCTACCATCCGGGCATAACTGGCACCAATGTAATGGTAGGTTGTAAGGTACCACACAATGACACGCGGTTGCATTGGAGGTGAACATACTTACAGACTGGCAAGTGTCAAGGTGTATCACGACAAAAATATAGGGGAAGTCAGATTGTACAGCGCAAAAGAGCGCATCATCATGGTCTCTGTGACTGTGGAAACGTGTAGTTGCACCTCAATGGATTCAAGAGAGACACAGCGCTGAGGTTACTGGCATTGTGTACCTTTCAGCGGCTGCACTAGGTGTTTATGAAACAGCAAAGCATAGAAAAAAAGACTATATAGGTTTGTATCTCTCACAGGATTCGCTCATGCACCATCCCACAAAAACCCAAAATATCACAGCAATGTGGACGTGTGGTGTCACGCGGGTACCCACCAACGTCTGCCCTAGGCATTGCGTTTCCGGGTTGACCCTATACGGACAAACATACATTAAAATGAAGGGAATACCTAGCTGCTGCCGACGTAAAGCCTGATCTCGAGCCTTGCAAACTGAACCTGGTGCGTAACACCAAATAAACTGCAGTACTCTTGTGATCACCAACAGCATTGCCTAGTAGCGGGGAAGGGGCACAGCGTTTTTGTCACATACACCTACAACATCCCAACAACGGGACCCTCATCGCCCAACCTACGATGATAAAAGCAGTAACAACATGGAGCAGTTGTCACCTCGAAACCCCCACGAATCACTCAGCACCGTAACAACCCTAACATAGGGGGTCTTGTGCTCCTCTTTCCCCGCGCACTGTGTGTTATACAACTGCGGTCCAACCTCGTTGAGACAGCAAGCAGCCTCCCATGTTTGGCTCCATGCGCTTATGCGTAGGTGGCATCGAACACGCCGAACACCTCGGTGTTGAGGCTCTCGGCCTCCATTGGGTTGGCGTACGCCCCCTTTGGCTGCCACACAGAGGTCAGGGTGGTGTTGTAGTCCTGCACGTGGGTGGGAGGGGGATGTCAGGGGAATGTCAGCAGAGAGGGGCAACGTCATTTTGAGTTAGCAACCCCACATTCATGCACAAGCCACAGTCACACTACTGTCCAATCAGCCACTCCAGGGAGCAGGCCCCTGAGCAATGAAGAGTGCAGCACTTGCAAGCTATGCTAGCGCAGCAGGCGACTGAGTTCGTCAAGGGCAGGTGCATACCATCAGCTGTGCCTGGAGCGCCACGTTGTTGGTGGTGAGGGCGGTGGTGTTGAGGGTCTGGATCATGCTGTAGGTCTGGGTGTTGATGCTGTTCACCAGGGAGACGGCATCGTTGGAGGCCTCCTTGTTGGGCGAGAAGATACCGAAGGAGGTGAAGCCAGCGCACACAAAGCCAGCAATCACGCAGGTGATGATCCAGCCAAACAGGGTCTGCAAGCAAGGGGGCAAAGGGTCAACAGCTGCCATGCGCAGTTGGTGTTGCAGTCTGTGTACAGGGTGTTGGCAGAGAAAAGGGCTACAGCTGTAAGGCTGGTATGAAATGGTTAGACAAGGTGCTCCGCCACTATCATGCAATTCAAGAACCCTCCACATGAAGGCTGCATTCATTGTAGGCTGCAGCGCTCACCTTGAGCACCACCCTCCAGTTGACACCGCCCAGGCCCTCGAACAGGCCCAGGGCCCAGATGGCACCGCAGATGACCTGGGTGGTTGAGACTGGCAGGCCGTAGCGGGAGCAGATGACCACCACGATGGCAGTGCACAGCTCAGCGCAGAAGCCGCGGGCGTTGGTCAGCTTGACAGCCTTCACACCCATCACCCGGATGATCTTGTGGCCGAAGACAGCAAGGCCAATTGAGATACTGATACCACCTGAGGATGGAGCAAGGAGCAAGGTAAGACACCCCTTCCTCCATTTGCCACTTGGTTGCCGAATATATAGTATAAGGCCCCTGTCCATTTCCTAGGCAAGCACAACCAGCAACCTGTACCCAAAAGCAACTCCTCGTACCCTTGGGAAGGGTTCCTTTTAGGGTTTTGCAGTCAGTGTGCAGGGTGCCCACACAATTGCTCACACAGGCAAAAATACATCAAGCAGGAAAACATTGAGGGTTTCCGCCACACACCATATGCCAGAATCCAGGTGGGCACGGTGACGTTCTTGCCGGGCACCATGCCGTTCTGCCAGATGTAGTACACGGTGGAGAAGGGTCCCATGGCGTTGGCCACGTCGTTGGAGCCGTGGGCAAAGGACATGACCATGGCAGAGAACACCTGGAAGAGGAAATAGTACAAATTAAACGTTTAATGCAAGGAAGTATAGGTGTCAGAGTACATGAAGTTGGAACTTGTTTTCAATTCAAAAAGAGCTTTTTTCTTTCTTTTTCATTTACAAAAAAAGAGCAAGGTCATACCTGCAGGTACCGGAACAGGCGCTCTGTCTTGTAGTCAAACTGCTCGGCGTTGGACCAGATCTTCTGCACGGTCTCGTCGGTCTCCACGCAGTCGTGGATGTCGGAGGTCACGCCCTGCAGCAACCGGACACTCATGACGTCAACAAGGAGTGGGTGTGGCACCACACAGTAAAAAGTATAAATCTGCTTACTGCTACTGGGCAGTAACAGGCTGACCTGACCAAACCTGCTCACACAACCACACAGCATTGTTGCAGGTCCGTCCGTATACACCCCATCCCAAAGCTGTAACTTACATAGAACAGGTACTTGGTGACCTTGTTCTGGAAGATGGCCTTGCCAGTCTTGCTCTCGTAGATGCCCAACCACCACTTCTCAATCCTGGTGGGCTCAGAGTCAGCGGCTGCAGAGGGCAGGGGAGCAAATGTGGATCAGATACACAGACCATACACACTATTTAATGGCCTGAAATGCCACAGAAGGTGATATCCACTCCTGCTGCTGCTCAAGTGGCCACCGACAGGCAGGGCAGTGCGCAGCTACATACACCCCCAAAAGCGGCAGGGCAGAGACAAGGGGAGGAGGGCTAGGGGTAAACGCTGAGCCCATGCACTTCACCAGGGTGGGGGGCAGCGTACCGGTGGCAGTAATGTCGGCCATTGCCTTGTCGATTGCCTCCTGCTTGCCGCCAGCCTTGGCCTCCTCAAGGGCGTCCAGGGCAGCAGTGTGCTTCGCGCTGCAAGGGCAAAACCAACACATCAGGACAGTGCACACACTGGTTGCAACAACAGCGTACACCAAGCTCTTTTGAGTGCCACGTTGTAGTAATACAAAGTGGCTCGACAAAACTGCAAGGAAAGCGATACCCGGCATCAGCTAGGTTGCAGTATAAAGCACAATAAAGGTAGGCAGCCTTCAGCTGGCCTAGGGAGGAAGGGTTTCCTGAAGGGTTTCAAGAACGCACTTTGCCTCCATGTCTGCCTCTGCCTCCTTGGCGGCCTTCATGAGCCTTGGCATGATCAGCACGGCGGTGATAAGCGCCATGCCGGCGGCGATGGTGCAGGTGATCCAGGCAGTCTTGCCGTCGGACACAGCTGGGGTCCAGGTGAGGTTCTTGTTGCCCACTTGGATGATAAAGGCCACCACAATGGCAAAGGTGCCAGCCACAAAGATAGGCAGAGTCTGCAAGAAAGGGGCGAGAAGGGCGTTCAGCACGAGTAGAACAGGGCGTTGGCAGATACTCAGCCACTACATGTCAAGAGTGGCAACCACCTGAGCCTCGGACAAAGGATATAAACACTTACACAGCAGCACAAAGAAATATGCACTGGATTGCAATCTTTTATTGGGGTAAGAGGCGTGGCGCGCAACAAGGTGTGCCACATTAACCTAGGGTTTGCCTAAGCACTTCAAGCAACCCCCTCCAGTAGCAAGCTGAAACTGCAAGCTGAGACTTACGTAGACTGCCCTCATGAAGCTGTGCGGTGACCGCAAGATGAAGTATCTGACCAAGCCGTACATAATGGCAACGGCGATACCAGAGACGATGGGCGAGATGAACCACGACATGACGATGACCACGAAACCCTTGCGGTAAGGGAAGGAGTCCTGGTTGGCGGTCCAGACAACGGCGCTCTGGCCCTTGGTGACCAGGGTCATGCCGATGATTCCGCCGACGGTGGTGTGAGTGGTGGACACCGCAAGCTCAAGGTGGCAAGCCTGCGCACGGGTGCGAAGGTTCAGGTGGCTGCGCCGCACATACTTATCACCGCCGCACAAACCAGGAACAACAAGTCAACGACGGTGAAATGGCACACAATAAGACAGATCTTTAAGACCCCTGGCTCTTAACCTATTGACTAGTAGCCGCCGAGACTCACCAGGTTATCCCAGAACGCTGCGGCGATCATGACGCAGAACATACCCCACATCAGCAGGTCTGCAGCACAGGGAGTTGGCGCCACGTTAGTATTTGGCAGGAGGACATCCAGCTGTCACACAAAAGTGCGGCGATGCTTTCGGGTCGGCGGCGCAAACAGAGCAGGAGGGGTGGCCAAACCATACCTGGGGTGCTGGCGAACTTGGCGGGGTTGGCCACTCCAGACTTGATAGTGGCCGTCACGCCGGCACCGAGCAGGATGGAGCCACCGGTTTCGCAGAAGGCGGCGATGATAACGGCCTGGTAGAGCTTGAGGGCCTTGGTACCCACGGAGGTACCGAAGGAGTTGGCCTGCGGAGGGCCACAAGTTGTGAGGCATGGCTATGCGCACGCAGTGTCCAGCACCTGCTGCAACAGCCACAGCTAGCGACGTCGCACGGAAGGTAGCGTACCAGGTCATTGGCGCCAATCCCAAAGGCGGTGAAGAAGCCTGTGATAACTGACAGGGCAAAAACCCTGCAACGATCCGGTACAGCCAGTTAGTCAGCAGCAGGTTTGGAAAGATTTCAGCTTTCGCCGCGCAAGCCCGAAACCAGCGCACAAAGCAGTCGGCAGTCACGTACCAGGTATACTGGGTGTACTCCATCGCAGCGCTTTCTTCCCAAAAGCACGGCAGTGGCCTTCAAGAATGCTTCCTTCCCACAACCGTTGACACACACCAGAGGGATGCAGCAACCCTGCTAGTAAACAGGTTTTGGTTTGTAGCGAAGGATCTTCGCCGTCTTTCTTTTGATATGACGGCGGAATGCTCGGCAGCTGGCGTCATCACCGAAACACGTTTAAAGGCCGAAGATGCCCAAGCGCCGAAGATGCTCACCAGCACAAGCTGCAAGCTGCAACTTGCACGCGATTATTCCTTTGTTCTCGGCAGGCGCTCGAGGACAAGTGGTACATGTCAGACATGGGGGTGGTTTGGCCTAATTGCCTACCATCCCGGGGATGGAAATGTAGGCTGGGACTGTCATCACCACGTTCTGGCTGTCGAGGGAAAACTTAGTAAGGCATGGTGTCACAGAACACCTGCCACCTGCGTCCTCCTTGTACGGGTGCAGCCGCGCACATGGTGTACTTGAACACGTATCCCCTCACGGCGGTACCATGCGCCCCCACTCACCTCGTGCACCCCCCCCTCCCCTAACTGACCCCCCACGATATCGTGGCACAATATGGCACCCCTCCCCTCCCCCACCTCTCACTTTCCTACCACTATGGGGCGACACCACCCACCCTACAGGTGCCAAGGCACAGTCTCTACCGACTCCTTGGATCTGTGGGCAGTTCCCTGTCATTGGGCTTATGGAGACTGGCCTAGGTGGCTTGCACTGCAAGTTGCAGTGACCAATTATGACAAGCCCTTGTGACTTCAAGGTTGCACACAGTTGGTCAATTGCACAGAGTGACAGCAGGTGGTAGTATAATAGGGGGGTGCTTTCAGTGGAGCATTCTCTGGCAGATCCTGGCTCAGCTCTGGTCTACACCGTTCCTGGATGTGGAGAACTCCAAGCCACTGAAGAGTGTACTGAGTTACATACCGCTGGGTGAAGCTTCCCGCGATTCAAGAGGTACTCCATGGCATCTACTGAGAGGGCTTGCCTGCCATGTGGGTGTGCAACAAACTACGTATAAAGTAAAAGGTCTTGAACAATGATGCCAGGTGTGTGTGACCACTCAACAACCTTTGCAGTACCAAGTATTGCAGTCACAAAGTTAGCGGGCAGCCTAGAAACCCTACAAGGGTCAAATATCATTTCTTCTTCAGTTTATTGCAACAGCCGGTTGACTGGCAGTCTGCATGAAAACACCGCCAACACGTCAACCACCCAAGCACCTGCAGCTATATGCACGGCGCCTTCTCTCACTGAGCAGGTTCACGCAAAAAATGCAACAACAAAACAATATGCGGACTTCCGCTGGACTACTGCTTATTCCGGCCCTAAAACCATCAAGTATACTGCCTGCAGCACAACACCTACAGGCAGGAAAGTCATATACCCCGTGGCATATGTGGCCATACAATGCCCACAACAAATTCGTATCACCAATATCAACAATTATTATCAACAAAAAATAATAGCTCGCCCCCACCGGTTGCTAGGCACCATGTACCTGAAGCAACAGCTCAACCCTGGGGCCATCTTAACACTGCTGTGGCAGGCCAACTGCGTTCCTTGACAAACTTCTGGGCAGAAAGAAACCAGCCCTGTTAGATTTGCAACCCTAATATGAAAATAACCCTGCCCACCTTAGTGCCCTGCAATGCCATGACAACCACACTGCTACACAACCTGCAGCCCACCAGAAAAGCAACCTGCCTCCTTCCCCTCTTCCCGCCTGCGACCCCCCTTCACACCAATAGTATTAAAACACGCAGCCAACCTGCACTGCACCCTCCGCCACACAGCCACTGATCTTGAAGCTTGCAGCACGGTTGCTTTCCCATGGACCTTGGCCACTGATTCACCAGGGACCGCCTTTGCAGAAAACCGCATCACGTGCAGCTAGTGAGCCGCTGGCCAACAGAAACTCCCTGCGGTGCCACAGCCTGTTGCCAGCTGTCAAGCCCTTAGCCCTGGGAGCCACCTGCTTGCGGTGTGGGCTCAAGGCAGTGGACCCTCTTCCTCTTCCAGGCCTCTGGGAGGCTTCTTGTTCAAGCCACCGTTGCTGGGGGTTGCTGCAGCGGGTGCAAGCACAAGGCATGGTGAGCACAGCCGGAGGGGGGATACCTCCGATGAGGCATTGTGGGTCCCATGGGTGCACTGTGACGCAGGGGCGATGCTCGAGCGGCCATGCAGCTCACTAGATGTGGTCACGCGGATGTGGGTGTGGGTGTGGGTGTGGGCGGTGCAGTTGCTGGCGGCCAGGCGCGTGGGCCTCACCTGGGGGTGGCATGGGTGGCTTCCTCTTCTTTGGTGGCGGGGATGCCTTCTTGACTGACGGGGACCGCTTCTTTGGTGGCGGGGATCGCTTTTTTGTGGTTATGGGCGGGGGTCGGCACTGGCGGCAGCCGCACATGCCCTTGGAGGCAGCGGCGCCTGTGGTTGGCTCGACCTCAACGTCCATGCGGTGCCGGATGGCTGTGTCCAGCACGTCCTCTGGCTGGGCAAAGGGGGTGACTGCGGGGATGGCGAACCGGGGGGTGGGGAATGAGACAAAGTCAATAATGGGATGAGGGCCTGGTGTGGAGTGCAAGCGATGGGGAGTGGGCATGAGGCTCAGCATGAGCAATATGGGTGGGACAACCCGCGTGCGTGCAGAACTCCATGCCATGTCATGCCACATCTGCGCCATGCCATGCCATGCCATGGCATGTATCAAGCCAATCGTGCCACATACCTGCGCCGCTGGCCACGGTCGCCCCCGCGCCAGGCTTCTCCACAGGCGCCTGCTCCAGTGGCCCAGTCAGCAAGTCGCAGCGCACTTTGTCGTCATCCAGCTGGATAGCGTTATACCCCGTGCAGGGGAGGAAATCGTGGCACACGCTGCAGCAGGCTTCCAGCCCGTACGGGGACGCGGTAGAGAAGGTGAGGTACACCTGTGCGTCCTCGTATACCACCCCTTGCTGGTGGGTGCACACGCCTGGTGGGGCAGGGGGGATGTGAGGGACAGCAACTTGGGGGGTGGGACAGGTTGGCTTGGCGGTGATGGTCTGATATTATGATGGAATGCGTGGTGCTGCCATGGATGGGTGATAGCCATCACACAGTGGGATCTGGAGGGTTTAGGGTCGCCTTATCGAGGTACATCTTTTTTTCCCTTTAAAATAACCCAGAACCCTAAACTATTAACCAGTGGGAAGCCAACCCAGGCGGCCAGCCACTGCAGCTGGCAGCTGCAACTTGTCTCAAGCAGGTTAAGCTAGTGTCACCCTGATCATCAAACGTTTGGAGCCCATTCCTAAGGGTCTCGTTCCTAAGGGTATGTCAGATGCCAGCTGCACACCCAGCACCAGTTCTTGCGCCAGCCACAAGGGCACAGCGGCAGTTGAGCTCACCCTCTGGTGGTTTAGTCAGTGCTTGAACAGCGGGGGTGGCTAGGGCTGCAAGTAGCAGCAGCATGCAGCCAGCCAGGGCCCTCTGCGCCATGGTTGCTTGGTCGGCAACTGGTTTGTCTTGCCTTGCCTTGCCGTGCCCACAACCTGTTCAGGGCAGGGACACAGCTGGTGAGAGTTTGGTCAAGGGTGGGGGTGGGGAGTGCACCTCTCAGAAGGTTGAGCAGCAACTCTGAGCGGGGCAGCCCAGGCGTGGGTTTGTAAAGCAGAATACGAAACCCCAACACACTTGTAGGACAGGATGCACACAAGCCCACAGATTACAAGCCTGAAGTCTTGGTCTGGACTTGTACTGCTAACTCCATATGTGGTTGTGCCGCGGAATGCACGGCGTCAGGTGATAGGAACAGCTTGTGGCACGTTGTAGGCCGACTTAAAAAGGAACAATATATGCTTCCTGCCTGGCACGAGGTAGGAGGTCCGGATTTTATGCCGTTCCGTGTTTCGGCTGCGGCACTGAATGACACGCATGCCACTGGAAACGCTGACGCTCGCTACTCGCTTCTACGCCACTGTGGCGCAAGTAGTAACGTACTGAGAACGGCCATAGCCCAGGGATAGACACGCCAAAGGAGCTGAGGCCCACATGGGTTTACAGCGTGTCACTGTCAGCCCGCCAACGTGCCGGCACCGGGCCCGGTGCAAGGAGAAGCGCCAACAAGCAGAACAACCCTGAGAATTACTGCAAGGCATCCTTACGCAAAATGCTGCTTCACTACCAGGGAGGACGAACGATATGATCCCAGCCAGGGACCTGCGATGGGTGCTTAGCAGGCGAGAACGCCACAACTTGTGGCACAAGGCGTGCGCCAAGCGGCAAGTGGCACCCATCAATACCCAAAGTCAACGCTCAAAGAAACCAGCAACGCGGTGCAGCTTGCACACCGTGCTCAAACCAGCCGCCCAATGGGCTTGAGGACTAAGGGTTAGATCCAGAAGTTGCACATTTCCTTGGGTGATGTCACCATCCTTCCTTGTGCAAGTGTGGGGGCACAGTACTCACGTGGGCACCAAAGATAGCTAGTGCTCCAGTCCACGAGCTCTACTCCGTGCAGAGATAGTTGGCAACCCGTTTGGGCAGCTGTCTTGAACGTTGCAGCAGCACCGGCACCACTGCCTGGGCAAAACCAATGTGCTCCCACCACCACTTGTGCAACTTCCAGCAAAGGTCGGATTCCTGTTTGAAGGGTTTGGAGAGAAACTTAGGACCCTTTGCTCGTCGCTTGCAACTATATTAGCCCGCTGTGCTGCCGTTTTGGTTGGTGCATTCACCTGTGGTGGTCCACTTTATTGTCATGACGTACAGCTGGCGTCGTGACAGCTGTACCAGACACTACAATCGTCAGCAAGCGCCTCGGCGTCCCGCCCGCGGTACACATACGGGACACTTGTCGCAATATCTCAGCCCAGAACTGGCCCCCATTACCTAAAATGACGATAGGACGCCACCAAACGTCAGCTCAGACCCTGTTCACATCAGTCATCACCATGCCACCACAGACAGCCCAACAGACCAATGGTTTGGATCGCTGTACCCGGCACCAGCAGAGCTTCTTCCTCAACCCACAGAACACAGCATAGTCTTTGATGAGAGACACATACCCTGTAGCTGTCACACAAGCCAAATTGCTCCTTTCAGCACTGTTGGGCATAACACGCAGCACTGCAGTGCCCCGCCGCAGGTTGGGCACACATGCTAGCCCTAGCACACACCCCACCTGGAAGGCCAGCGGACAGCTAGGCAGTTGGCAAAGTTTCACCTAGCCCCGCCATATGATCACTGCAGGGCACATCAACAGAGCTCCCCTAGAGCACAGCGCCAATACCAAACGGATCTGTTCCCACCACCTGGACGCTCGCGTCCAGTGCCCAAGACAACTAACGGCCGAAGCACCGGTCAGCGCGCTGTGATCGATAGAAAAACCTGGAAAAAATGAGTTCCCCACAGCCCCACCCACGTACACGCTCTCCAGCAACGCACCCCAACCCGCCGCCGTTGGTGGTGCAACCCAAGCCATAGGAGCTCAGGAAATGGCGCTGTGACCCCCCAAGTCCCTCCTTTGGTTATCAAGCTTACCAAAGCTTGGTAGTGCACAACCCTGCCCCTCTCCGCCCACTCCCCGCTTCAAAAGTCCTCATCCCGGTCCCCCATCCCGGTGGGCCCAGCCCCCAGACCCTGCATGGCCGCAGCTGCAGAGGTTGGGGACCCAGACAGGCCGCTGGTGGGCTGCGGGGGGGGCGCCAGGAAGCCCCCTTCGTCCAAAAAACGCCTGCCCAGATGGCGGGGGACCACCTCCCCGTTGGTGCTCTCGCCCAGGTCGCTGATGGAGGAGATCTGGGGGCGGGGGGTGGGTCGGGTCAAGGTTTTGTTGTAGCATGGCGAAGGGTATTTTTTGGCATAAGTATCTTAAATGGGTTTATTTTGGTATAAGCCTCCAAAAAGTGTTTGCTTTGGCAAGCACTGCACTAAACTTCCGGTGCGCCTTTGTGGAGGGTTGAAGTTAGGGTTTGGGGTTTGAGACTGCGCGCACGCACCTCCATGAACTTGCGGTACGCTGTTGTGAAGGGTTAGAGTTAGAGTCAGGGTTTTAGGGTTAAAAGTTCACGGTTGCGCGCACGCACCTCCCTGAACTTGCGGTGCGCCTTTGCCGACACAAACGGCTTGAGCGCCCACAGCAGCACGCGGATCATGCGGGAGGGCCGCATGAGCACGATCCACTGCACGTTCTTCTTGAAGGGGCGGCTCAGGCGGCGGTATGCGGACAGCACAAACACAGTGGGCAGCGCCACGCGCCGCGCGTCCTTGCCGGCGTGCACAAACACAAGCACGTAGGGGCCCTGCGGGGAGCGGGCGGAGTTGATGAGGGCATGGGGGGGAGAGGGCGCTTGTCAAATCACGTGCATATAGGGGCCCACAGGGGGGGTTTGAGGTGGTGGTGTGGGTGGGGGGAGGGTGTATGCATCCTTGCCAGCGTGCATTACATTCATACATTCAAGTGCACAATCAAACGCATGTAGGGGCCCTGCCCGCAAAATGTGTGCGATGATGGTGGGTAAGGGGCCGCTGCACGAGCATGAAGCAATTCTAAGAAGTGAGGGCCCCTTCGCCTGCCAGAAATCCCAGGGTGTGGCGTGACCAGTTGCGAGTGCAGGCAACATCCCCACTCCTCCCACCACCATCATACGCTGTGCTTTACCCAGCAAAGGCTACCCCTGTTATACCTGCACACCTGGCCCACACATGCACCCCCCTGGCCACCCTCACCACCCACACCCGCTACCCCCCACCCCCATCCCCACCACCCACCTTTGCCACCAGCGGCTCCAGCACCGCCTGCGCGTACTCCAGTGCCCGCCAGCGCTGCCCCGGGTCCACCACCGCCTGCGCGTTCATGACAACCACGGGCCGACCCAGCGCGTCGCGCCCGTCGGTGTACAGCAGGCCGCGGAACTCGGGGGGCTCCAGCGCCGCCATGCTGCCCGACAGGTGCGCCTCGGCGTTGGCGGCGGCGGCCATGAGACGGCCCGCGTTGTCCTGCGGGGAACGTTTTTTTAGTACTTGTTCGTGTACATGTAATGTTCTAGTTACGCATTCCAGCAACACAGCCAGATAAGCAGCCAAGCTTGGACATGCGGCGCCAACGTTGTTTTAGTTCTATGATAAATCAAGCACCTTCGTGGGGTCCTACCCCAGGTCACGATGTGCCCCACCTAATGTTTCTACATAAAATAAAACTATTAAATTATAACTTCATGTACAATTATCTCAAGTATATCTCACCCTGCATGAGGCCCCCCGGCATGTACACCGTCATGCCGCTGTCCTGAATGCCCGCCCATGTTGCTGCCCAACCACCATACCAAGGCTGCAGCGCGCATGCACACCGCCAGCCAATCTGCCCCACCCACTATTACACCCCACACACCGCCAGGCGCCCCCGCCCCCCACACCCCCACTCTTCCCCCACTCACCAGCGCCGCCTCGGCCTGCATGAGACCCCCTGGCATATAAACTGTCATGTCGCTGTCCTGGGTGCCCGAGTCCTCGGGACGCGGCCGCACCACCGGGGGCCCAGACACCTCAAAGGTGGCAAAGGGGGCGGGCGAGCCAACGCCGCCAGCCTGCAACCGGGGAGGAACAGGGTGAGGGGGAAGGGTACAGGATTCAGGGTTTAGGGTGTGCGGCGAGAGGTGGTGTGCTGTGGGTGATGCCGCAGCATCCGAGGTGCAGCAGCGTGCATGCGTGCGCACCCACTGCTGCATGGGTTGAAGGGCCAAGGTGCCTGGTGCATTGCGGCCTCGCCCTGGACTTGCACCTCCCTGGTGGCCCACCAAAGGATTGAGATGCGCAAGAATATTCTGGCCTAGAGATGAGGCCAACAGGTACGTTCACTTGCACTTATGTCCCTTTCAAGGACAACACATAGGGTTTTGGGCAAAGCATCAGCCAGCCAGCACTCCCCCCACCCATCCACCCACCTGCCCCCGGCGCACATAGTCCAATGTGTGGTCCCGCGGCGGGGAGGTCGAGGCCAAACTGGCTGCCGCCACAGCTACCGTTGCTGGCTCCGGCCCCGCATCGTCCCCCACGCTGTCCTGCGACGTGATGGCTGAGGGCTCGGCAGACAGGGGGACAGTGTCCTCCTCCTCCTGATCAAAGGGGAAGGGTTTAGGGTTTAGGGTTAAGGTAAGGCTCGGCAGACAGGGGGACGGTGTCCTCGTCCACCTGACCAAGGGGAAGGGGTTGTTAAGGGTTTAGGGTTTAGAGACGGCTCGGCAGACATGAGGACGGTGTCCTCATCCTCCTGGCAAGAGGATGAGGGGAGATGGTGGGTGATAAGGGGAGGGAATATAGATAGGGTGAGAGGATAGGGTTTGAGGGGAGAGGGTATGGGAGGAAACAAAGGCATGTGCATCCATTGGCTGCATGAGATCTAACATGCGCATGGCCTTTCCAGTGTATTCCCAAGCAGGCGATGCGCTCGTTGCCCCAGAATGTGCACACCTCACTGCACCATGCGTGCACCGCTGCAGCCCATGCCTAGCTCCTGCCAGCATGTGCCCCACCCTGCGTGCAACACAACTCTACCTGACCACCGCCGGCGCACCCACCCCACCCTTGATGCCCATGCGCCGCAACCCGCATCACTGCACACACCAGGCATGCGGAGACCCGCCCCCCTTCCTACCGACAGCGCAGCGCCCACAAGCAATTTACCCCATGCAGCCCCCAGTGGCCCACCACGCCACACCTCAAACCCTAAACCCTAGACATGCACCAGCCTCCGCCCACACGCACCACGCTCTCCGGGGCAGAAGGCGCAAGCTGAGTGAAGCTGCGCGACTTAGTAGCCATGCCAGGTGCGTCCCCCTCCGCCACCTGGCCCCTCCCCTCCCCTTCCTCGCCATCCAGGGGGACAGCCTCAAGCTCCCACTCCTCCTCCCCGGCCACCTCAATCTCCTCAACCCCCTTGGCGGCAAGCACAGGCGATGCGGGGGTGATCTCATCAGAGGTCACCCCCGTTTCCTCCTCCTCCTCCCCTGCAGGGGTGGGGTCAAGGGGGGCGACAGGCGCCGCCGGGATAGGGTCATCAAGCGGGATCTCCTCCACTCCCAAGGGGTCGGATGCTGCTACCAGCAAGGGCTCGGCAACTGGCGAGGATGCTGGCTCTGCCACTGCCAAGGGTTCCGGCTCCTCCACTGCCAAGGGTTCTGGTGCTGTCACTGGTAAGGGTTCTGGCTCCTCCATCGGTTCAACAGCTGCCAAGGGTTCTGCCACTGCCAAGGGTTCTGGCTCTGACACTGCCACAAGCTCCTCCACCGCCAAGGGTTCCAAGTCCAGCAGAGGCAAGGGTTTTGCCTCTGCCACCGAAAGGGGCTCCGCCGCCGCAAACGGATCTGACCCTTCCACCGCCAAGGGCTCCAAATCCACCAGTGACAGGGGCTCCGGCTCTACCCCTGCCAGGGGCTCTGGGTCATCCACTGCCAAGGGCTCCAGTTGCAACAGCGGCAAGGGCTCCGCCTCTACCCCTGCCAAGGGTTCTGACGCCTCCTCCTCCTCCACGCCTGCTGCCTCCGCCAGAGGCTCTACCAGCAGTGCAGCTGGCACAGGGACAGGGGCAGCCGCCTCGCTGGGTGTGGGCGCTTCCTCGTCCAGCGGCACCGACTCCATCTGCAGCAGGGGCTTGCTGGGTTCGCTGGCGCTGGGTGGGGCTGTGGCAGGGGAGGAGTCCCCCAGGCTCACTGGCTGCAGGCCTAGGGGCGAGCCCTTCGGGGAGGGGGTGCTCTTGGGAGAGGCTGCAGATAATGGGGAAAGGAGAATAGGTAAGCTTCTGCACTTGGAAGGGGAGGGGGTGCTTATGAGCTACTGTTGTCAAGTTTGCGCCGTGTGTGGTTGTCAAAGTCTGTACAATGCAGCAATTAGTCTCTGCACCAGTCAAAGAGTATGCAAATTTGAGTGGCACACGGGCATCGGAGAAACTTGGCACTGCGCCTGCCTTGCAGTTGGGTTGCACAAGTGGATAGTGGTGAACACGTGACACAAATTCAAAATGAAAAACAAAAACCCTTTACCTGCAGGGCCCCCGCTTGCCGAGGAGCGGGCGCTGGTTGGTTCCGAGGCGTCACTCTGGAAGCGGTTGACCAGGTCGGACACCTTGCCCTTTTTCCCCTTGCCCATGGTGTGTGCGGGTGAGTCTGGTGCAGGGGTGCGGCTGGTGTGGTGTGCTGAGTGGCCCACTACCTGTGGAGCAGAGGTTTGGCCATGACGAGGCGCCTAGAGGCTGCTGGTGTGGGCGGTAGCCCCGTAGAGTGCTGCAAGTGTGTGCCAACTATGTGTGAGTGACTTGGGTCTTCTGGGGTGTCAGAAATGCTATATTCTATTGTCACGCAAAGCTTGGCGCTTCACATTGAAGTTCAAGAAGCTGGGTGGGGGACCATGACAGACCATGTGTGTAGACCGGGTAATGAGACATGAAGGTGAGTAGCTCTACAATGGTCCAACTGGTATCACACAAACCACTAGAAAGTGCCTGGTGGTATGTAGTTGCCTGGTGGTAGGCACACAACCAACAGATCCGTGCGTGTTGTTATGTTGTAACGTTTAGTTCAAACTGGGGGGAGGGATAAACTGCACTGCACCCAACCACTGCTTACAGAAATTGCATTAACACCCCTATGTATGCGCACTGTCACTCCAAGTATTCTTTCCCAATGACCGTCCAACTTAAACCTTGACCAACACCGTTGAACGTCGACGCTCAGCCGTGCCAATGACTGACTGCTCTTGACGTTGACAAAACACTTATTGAGTCAATATTGACGGCGGTAGGTGGCTAGTAACCCAACTAAGTCAGCACCACCAGCCAAGGCGGGGAGCGTTTCCCACTGGGTGAACTGGTTACAATGACAGGCATGCCATCCATCCACGCACCGCCTATGTAGTCTCCCGTCCGTCTGAGTGAGGGGCGAAAACGGCTGATCACTACCCGCAGTGGCCAATGACGCTCATGCAGCCTGTTCTTCTCGAAGTTTAAACTGATCTCTGAGGTTGATCCAGGATAAAAGCTTCTGCGCCAGCTGGGCCTGGGTTCGGCGGTCTCGCACATATTGCGACTGATATGTTTCCCTGGATAATGCATGCATCTTTGCACCACTTTTTCCAACGGTGCGTTTAGAAGCAAGGACTAGGAGCACCACGCCCCTGGCAACGTTGCCTACTATGCGTCGATAAACCTTGCAGCTCGTCCCATTCACTCGCTGGCTAAAATTTGTACTTGGCAAGATGCATGCATAAAGGTGACTTACCACTGTTCGGATACCAACGTTAAAGCCTGGCCACTCGCCGTGCCATACACACGTATAGTTCTCAAAGAACAACCAACCAGCATATAACTCCTGTATTCCCGAGGTGCGCTCTACCGCCTGTACACTATGCCTCCCCGTCGCAAGCGCGCCGCCAAGGGCGCGCCCGTAGTGGAACAAGCAGACGCACACGACGCGTCCACTCCCGGAGCAAACGGCAATGCTGCCAAAGACGATGCCGTGAACTTCCTGCAGCAACTGGCGTCGGTGCTGGCGACACGGGCTGGCGCCAGTGCGAACTGGAACGTACGTGCGCATATGCATGCATAGTACAACTACAGCACTTCATGTTCCACACCCTCCCACAGTTCCAGTACATACGAGCCCCCAGTCGGTTGCATGCAAATATTTCATCACGGTGCACGTAGTGGCGGCAAACTCGGCTCCCGATTCCACACCATGCCCACCAAACCAAGAAACGTTGGGTCCGAATTTGTGGAGCTGGCGGTGTGCCTGCGTCATATGTGAATGCATACCCATCGCCTTGTTTGCAGCACCAGGACATATGCATCATCCATACGACGATAGTTGCCGCACAGTGTTGCACTGCCCTGGGTGCCCTCAAAATCCACTACACACTAGTGCACAGCTAGCCCATACACCGAACGCTTTGTGCATTTATTTTTTCTTTCTAATCTGAAAATTACTTGTAAAGATATTTCAAAATTTAAAAAAAATCAGAATTTACATCTATGACACCCCAACCCCATGATGCGGATAGCAGAACCATTGACTAGCCGCCGGCTGCTATACTGGAAAAAGTTTCAGGCAAGACTTATATGCTAGATCACGCGGGTTGAGGCAGACATCGCCATGCCGGTTGAGGTTTAGCGACATAGGGTGTAGGGTCTTAGATCACCTTGATACTTGCTAACCTGGTCTTGAATTCGGGCTTCATTCCCTCACTTCCTTACCCCTCTCGTTGCAGCCGGAAGAGGTGTCCCGTGCACTGCAACAGGCGCTGGAGTCACTCCCTGACAACGACCTCAAGGCACAAATCCAGGTGACCACTTGCAGACTTAATTACCGGTTGCAGAGGATCTTGGGAGTGATCACGCAATTCAGCGTTACAGCAGTTGCGCTGGCACGCAGCACTGCCTTGAGAAGCAATACAATTGTGTCAAAACCAAAAAGTCAGTGTGTGATGACTCTGGAGCCATTGATGTGTAATAATTGTTCCACAGGGCCTAGGAGATGAGGCTGGCCACGTGCTATCCACACACCTGGGAGCGGCTACCAAGGGAGGAGCAGCACAAAAACTTTCAAAGAAGGCACGGCTGGCCCCAGCAGGTATGTAACAACCACACTTGCCTGTGGTTCTTACCAAATGCGGCGGACATCTTTCTTTATGCCATGCCATAAATCGCACCCCAACACTTGCATGCATGGCATTGATACCCTCAGCGACAGCTGCATGTTCAGTGCAAAGGACAACATCCTGCATTGTCTTGCATTGTCATTCATTCTGTTCATGTCTTACAGGCGGTGCGCAGGCATATGGCGGGCTGCCGTTGGTTCCCGACCTGCCCCCATCAGCAGGCAGCGTGGAAGCAGAGCTCCAAGTCGCGGCACAGCAAGTGGGGCGGGGCGCCTCGCTGTGCGGGGGCCGGCTGCCACCCGGGGCAGGGGGGGATTACTACGCGGCCTTGCACCACGTGGAGAATGCGCTGTCGCTGGTGGAGCCGGCAGGTGGGTGTTGATGGAGACCCTCTAGGGTGGTTTCCAGGCTGCCTGAAATATTGGTGCTGTGGGGTTGCTGGGGCAATTGTTGGTAGGGGTACCCGATCTCTTGTGTGGTTGTAAAGATGGACGCAGCCGTGCATGATCCTTTGTTTGATTACAGAGATGGAAATGCATGGTTGCACAATCAAGTGTGCGATTATCGAACCCAGTCGCGGCAATCCGTCCCGCCCTGGTGACATGCGATGTGCCCATGCTTTACAGGTGCATCATGTGGGAGCCATGTGGCGCTCATCAGTGGCCTGAGCAGGCGCCTGCTGGCACTGCTGGCGCTGGGGAGGGCGGTGGAGGAAGAGGGCAGCGTGGAGCGGCTGCCGCTGTGGCGCATGCATGTGAGTTGCGTGGGGATGGTCGCATGGGGATGATTGCATGTTGGGGATGTCAACGTTGGGATAGTAAATGGGGATACTGGCATGGGGACATGCCAATGATCCGGCTTGGCGTGGTCAGCAGGGTGGCGGGGCGGGGAAACTCAAGGGACTAAGTATACCCACAAAATGAGATGGTTGTGCATCATCATAAGGGACAAGTGCAGTGCAAGCAGGTAACCTTGACCCACCCATTGGGGAGTGCATACTTAGCTTGGATTGTTTTAACTCCAACACGGTGCGATAATTTCACTGCAGCGAGGGCTGAATAAACAAAAAGCCGAAGTGCAAGGGATATAATAAACAGCAGACTTTATGTGTGCAGGATGAGGCTGCCAGCCGCACTGAGCTGGAGCCGAGCTCAAGCGCGAGCTCAAACTCGAATTTGAATGCCCTGCCGGATGCGGTGCGGCTGCTTCTGGTCATGGCGCAGACAGCCTGCCTGCAGCACCCTGGGACCCTTGCTTCCACTCAGGTGCCCGCCCACGTGGCGGTACAGCTGGCGCATGCTGCCTCGTCAGCTTGCCAAGGTGGGGGCGATGGCCACAGTGAATGGGTGTGCTTCTGCTGGTGTGGCTAGGGTTGTGGTTAGGGTTTTGCCGGGCAAGACCGAAGAGCAGTGTTGCTGAACACCACGAGCATCAAGTTGCCAAAACCAGGGCAATCACCTTGACCATCAGGCCGACCTGCAAAACCCTGCGCCCAAAGAAAAGTCATGCTGTTCCACCAGTGTTGTGCCGCTGTTGCTTTACCACATGCCATGCCCCGTGGGCCTCTGCACATGCCACGTCATGCCATTGACGACTGCAATGTGATGGACGCCATTTGCTCGTTGCGTGTGATGTGATAATTTGCTGCCATATGATCTGTCATGTGATGATTTTGCTGCCATGTGCGCAGGGAGCCAGCTGTCAGAGCTGCTTCACCTACTGCTGGCCCATGAGCTGCCGCTGCGCATGCAAGGGGGGGGCGACAGCGCCACCTCCACCTGGGTCTTTGAGGCGCTCTACCAGGCAATGCTGCGGCTGGCAGGCACACACGGTAGGACTCTAGGGCTTTTTGCGGGTCAGTGGCTATTTGGTTGTGGTAGAGGGAAGTTCGTGTGGTGCAGGGACGGTGTTTTGGGATGTGTGGTTTGTGGCCCTAGGGCCTGGCATGTGGTGCACATGGCTAGGCAGTGACTGTCATGCTGTTCAAAGATGGCCCGCCGCCCGGACCTCACAAACCATATGCTATTCATGCTGTAATATGGAACAGGGTGCGCCACAGCCGCACGCATGGGATGCAACTCCCAGGGTGCTGCTGGGGCTTGTCCTGTAGCTGTGCACAAGAAATGCCATGCGCACGCAGTGCAAGCCTGCTCCCCAGTTATAACCCCAGTGCAACTACACACCCTGCACACGCCAATGCCGCTCCTGCGTGCCACATCCCTGGGTCCTACCTGCGCTACTTCCCCCTTCAACCCTAAAGCCCAAACCAATTCCCAAAAACCCTTAAGTAAAGCCCTAATCCCTTCCCCCGTTCAGGTCTATGGGCACGTGAGTACCTTGCCATGCTGGCGCTGTCACGCAAGGCAGCCAAGCTGCGCGCTGCCATGGGGCGACAGGTTGCAGCCGCTGAGTCAGCACAGCATGCTCAGCATGCGGTGCCTCCGCCGGAGATGGGCCAGTGGTTGAAGCAGCAGCCTATGAGCGGGTGCGGAAATTATATTCAATAGGAAACCCTGAACCTTTGAACATATTACACCATGTTGGGGGAAGTCGCGTCCAGTACCCTGGATATCCTACACCCTGTTGGTAAAAGTTAAGATGCCATGATTGAAGCACTCCAGATTGCATACCTCAGCGTAATTGAACAGCGTACCGGCAACGTTCCTTACAAGTTGTAAGCACGTCCATGCAAATGCTCTCGTTGTGAGGCAAACGCTTTCATATTTGCAGAATATGTGGATTATTTGGAAAGCCATAACAACCCTTAAAAATACACAGTTCACAGCACGGGGTGGTTTAAGGCCAGCAGAGATCCCCTACGCACTGACAACCAGCCAAATAATCCTCATGTTTTCTGAACCTCCATCCCCATGCACAGAATAATTTCCAGGGCGGTGCGCGAGGCCAGCGGGGATCCCCAGGCCTTGACCACCTACCTGCTATCCGAGGCTGTACCCTACAGCGCGCTGCAAACCCTTGCCGAGGGTTGGCGCAAGGGGAGCGTGGTGTCTGCGATGGAGAATGGGGGGGCCAAGGGGGGAGATGGGGAGGAGGTGGAAGGAGAAGACCAAGGGGGCCTGCTGTTTTTCGTGGACAAGGGGGGGTGAGTGGCTCATTCCCTCATTTCGCCATTGTGTCCTCCATGCACACCTTTGCTTGCTGGTTAGCGTGCATTGGTCTGAGCTTTGAGTAGTACGGAGCTTTGGCTGGGATGCGTGCAGTGACAATTACCACAGCAGGCATCTCGAGCCAATCACTAGCTTGTGGTGGTCAAGGTTGGCGCATGAGTAATTGAAAATGGGCACGTAACACCACCATGGGCATGCGCATTAGGGTATTACCCTACAGCACTGATCCACAACCCTGCTCCAAGGGGCTTGACAGACTTGATAGCAATGGCAATGGTGGCATCACCAGCACACTGCAAACCCAACTTGTCACCCATCCGTACTGCACCAACACCTCATCAATCTTGGCTACATTGAATGACGCCACAGTGCCCTCTCAGAGGGTAGCTGTCGCCTGTCTGCCATGGCGCTGCATGACTCATGCGTTCGCCCAATTTTGCGCAGGGCTGGCCCAAGTTGGCAAGGGGAGCTGGACGAGGAGGAGGGTGCAGGGGAGGGGAGGGAGCCTGCGCTGGATCTGGGCGCACTGCCAGGAGGTGAGGGGAGCGACGAGGACGGGGAGGGGTCACTCAGCCTGTCCTCTGGCTCGGGGTCTGGGAGTGAAGGGGTCAGCGACATTGACGAGTGAGGTGCACAGCTGGCTTCTGCTGACCCAGGCACCGCACAGGACTTCCAGGTTGGCAATGCGGCACTGCATGGCATGCAGCCGGCAATGGTGCATCAGCTGAACACAATTGCCAGAAAGGCTGGGTGCGGTACACTGTGAGAGCATGAATGCGGCATCGCCACTCCATTGGACTTTTGACTGCAGACGAGCTATTAGCTGCTGCTGATTTGGTGCTGCACTGGAGTTTCAATATGATTCAAAGAAAGAAAGAAAGGGAACGCACAGAGGCGTTATGTGAAGCGCCAAATACCATATGGCGTTATGTGAAGCGTCGCAGTTGTTATTGCATCTGTATCTTTTGAAACAATAAAAAACACTCCCGAGTCGGGCGTGACGGTCACCAAGCATGCCCTTGACACACGTGTGCCCCCTGCGCACAATGTGTAAATGGTTTACCGCACGTGCTTAAGCAATTGGTTGTGCATGCTTGAGAGTCTCGCCAACAGTCGACTATTGCAGTTATTACGCAATTGCTGGCATTGCCAATGCATGCATGCTAGGGTCCTTTGGGTGGTCATTATCATAATCGTACCTGGTATCCTAGCAGCCGCCCACAATAATGATTGCCAATGGCATACATGAATTTATTCAGGATTCGACATTGCGGTGTGACACACCGTGTGTGTACAGACGTTGAAGTTGAAGTGTCCAGCCTTTACATCACACACGGGATCATCATGTGGCATATTAATAATATGGTGGTCATGGAGACGTGCCCCACTACTGCTGCAGCAGCCAAAAATTTTAATGACTGGAAATGGTCCCTCAGAAAGAAAGAAAGAAGAAAGAAAGGGAACGCACAGCGGCGTAGTTGGGGGGCCACTGGCTCGCACCAGGGCACCACTGTGTGACACCAGCCAGAACGGCTGGTCAAGGGTAGGCCTGGAGGCCTAGTTAGCCAATGCCCGCAGGCATGGCATGTAAAAGGGTTTGGCGTTTAGTGTACACAGCATAGGAGCCTTGAACAGCAAGTAGTTGCAACTCAGGAATAAGTTTGGCAATCACACGTGGAGCTAAACCTATAGCAGTCAGGGCTTCAAACGTAGAAACTGGGACAATGCCGGCGGTGTCAATAATTAGTGCATGACAGGTGACGCTCCAACCATCGTTTCTGAGGTGGGTAGCTATGCCAACGGGTCTGAGATGGGTGGCCTGTCCTGTGTGCTGGTTGAGTGCTGCAAGAACTGTGTGATGAATTCCAAATTTATTGGGGCACTTGACCTCTAGAAGATGAATGTGGTGGTCCTTGCGGCGGGCTCGGGCCAAGGCTGTGGTCCGAGTATGCAGATCATTCTTGTCAGCATTGGTGATCATAATAATATCAGGCCTGGTGGTGTGGTGCTGAGGGGGCACTAGCCAGATTGGTAGTTGTGTGTAACGGGGTGGGTGAGTTTCTGCGTCTGTAAACAGGAGGCAATTGCCAACGTTGGAACGCCCTCACTAAACCACATGAACACGTACACTCATTGAGCCACTAGTTGTCCTTTCCTTTCTTCTAGCTGTCATCACAATCTTACTGCCTGATCAGTCGGTAATCAATCACTGCACTGATGCTAATCATAAACTGCTCAAACAAATCATACACAATACAAGCAGCACCATTCCCCTGACATGTCATGAGATCATGCAGCGCATGCCTTCCATGGCTTACCCGACACACTCCGCCACTGAACAACAAATAAGTTTCTAGTATTGCAATCGCCGCTCCTACCCTTGTTTGAAAATATGTCAGAAAACCTCACAACGCACTTTGCCAAACCCTGCACTCCGGGTCCGAGTGATGAGCCATTGGCAGGCGGTACACGCCAACATTGTCACTCGCATGCACGCTGCTATCATATGTGTAATACAGTGTCGCGTTTCTTCCCAGAAGCTACTACTAAACCTGCTGCTGATATAAATCCCCAGGGTCACTCTGTGGGTGGTGGTGGTGGTGGCGCAGGGGGAGCATACGGTGGCGGCTGTGGTGGCTCCACCCCGGGCGGTGGTACGGAGGGGTCAGGTGGAGGCGGCTGTGGCTGCTGCACCCCACCACCCCCACCCCCATTCCCAGGCAGGGAGGGCACCGACGCCAGCGAGCGAGAGGACACGACGCTACCCAAGCTGCGCCCCGAAACGCTCCTCCCCATCCCCACCCCATACCCCACCACCCCTGGTAGGGGGAGCGCCCCCGAGGAAGGAGGGGAGGTCCCCGCCACCGACGCCGCACTCCCCAGGCTCTGACCCGACCCACTTCTGGCTAGAGAGGCGGCCTGTGTAAGGGCGCCCCCCGATCCCCCCCCACTCCCAGGTGCAGAGCCCCCCCCGCTCTGCCCCAGCGCGCTGAGCACCGCTGCATTGCCCCTTGCAAGGGGGTCACCACCGACGGTGGACCGCAGAGGGGAGGAAACCCCGCTGGAGCTGGCCAGGCTGCGCCCTGATGGGGTGTGATTGTGCAGGTAACGTCCCCGCCCCCCTGGGGACCCCTGCGGGGAGGTCACTGCGCTCCCCAGGCCCATGGTGCGGCGGGAATTTGACCCCGACTCCCCCCCCAGCGCAGAAAGCAGGTCCTCCCGGCTGATGGTGATGCTCTTGAGCTTGTTGGGGACGCCGTTTGCCGGCGCCTGTCCCGGGACGACGTGCACGAGCACCGGCGGCGACCCGGCGGCGGCGGCAGGCGGAGGGTTCGACACCCCCGCAGTGGCTGCGCCAGATGCTGTGTGCATGGCGGGGATGGTGATGGCTGCGTGTTGGCGCGACTCGGAGTGGTGCAGCAGCGCCTGGAGCCTGGCGGAGGTCTTCTCGAGGGCCATGGAGTCCCTGACCAGGTGCAGCCGGTCGTTATCCACAAACAGGTCGGTCTCATCCAGGATCTCGGCTTGCAGCAGCTCCTCCAGCACATCCTCGATGGTCAGAATGCCCACTGGCTCCATCATGCTGTCGGTGTAGGACAGGCCTGCCAGGACATGTATGGTGGGGCCCCCATGGGGCACCTCCCCTCCCGCTTCGGATTGATGCTCACTCATGACCCGCTCCACCTCATCAAAGACATCCCCGCTGCTGAGCTGTATGTCGCCCTCCCCTTGGTACTCCAACGACCCCTGGACCACCGGGGCCACAGGGATGGACCCTGGGACCGCTGGGGCCGACCCTGGGACTACAGGAATCGATCCCGGGACCACCGGGCTCGAACCCAGGGCTTCCTCGCCCCCCTCGCTCTCCTCTATGCTAATGTTGTGCTCCCCTGGCTGGTCCCTGGTCTCAGTCCCTGTCGCGTCAGACTGGCCGTGCTCTATGTTGAACGCAGCTGGCTGCAGCAGGGGGTGGGAAGGAGGGGGTAAGGCGCAGAGAGGAGGTTGGGTGGGGGGTACAGGGTTAAGGGCAGATTGCAGAGCATTGCGAAGGTGTTGGTGCTGTTGCAGGGTTGTATAAGAAAAGAGAGGCCGACAAGAGGTTGAGTCATAAGTTTTTCTACCATATAGACTATCCACCAGGCTTTCACTAGGGCCTTCCCTTGCGCCATGTATAGCAATCATGTATAGGGTTTTTCTCACTTTAATTAGGGTTAACCAGAGTTCTAATTAGGGCTTCCCCCAGCACCACCATGTACACCACCACTTGCAGTGCGCCAGCAGCAATCATATATGGGGTCATCTCTAGCATCTTCTCTTTCATTGGGGTTCCCTAGGGTTTTCATTAGGGTATTTCCCCTCGCACCTGCCCCAGTACAACCATATGGCTGTGCCCTAACTGGAAGAGCTTGAGCATGTCGTACATGGGCGTGTCAACCCTTAGCCAGGGTATATTCCTCAGCGGCAGGTCGCCGATGCGGGTGTGGGGCTGCTTGCGCGCAAACAGCAGCTCCTTGGCCAAGATGAGGCCGATGATGTCATCCCTGTGAGGAAATATAGCGGTGTAAACAGCATGGTGGGTGGCATGAGGGGAGGCGGGTCAGCTGCGCATTGGGCTGCAGTTGCAGGGTGTGTTGGTTGCCCAGGGTTCTGACTGTATTTAAGGGTTGACCTCGATCATTGCGAGCAGCGAGCTCTGGCAAGGCAGGTTCTTGGTCAATATGAGGCCAATGATGCTAATTTTGAAAACAGGGAGAGCCGGGATAGCACGAGGGGCGGCGGGGATGCTGCGTGTAGGTTCGCGGGAATTCCACATATGATTATTCATTGTCAGGTAGTAGCATGCGTTGGGGTTGCCATGAGGTTGCTTGTTCCCGAAAAACTGATCCCTTTTGGTGCCAGCACACCATATGCCGCCAGACATAGAAGGAAGCACACAATCCCAGTGTATACTTTAAAATTCCGTCCCCATTCCCCCTATCCCCACCTGTTCCCCGTCCGATACACGGGGATGCGGCTGTGCCCAGACGCAATCACTCGCTTGATCAGCTCAAAATCCAGCTGCTCATCCTCACACACCATCACCACCTGCAGGAATGACATCCACTGGTGTCAAGATAACCAAGAGGATCTTACAGGCATTTCTCGTTAATGCAGGAGTCCAGGTGTTGGACCAAAATGGGGGCATATTGTAATGGAGTGGGTTCCAGTGGGTTGCCCACTTGAACTCACACGCGAAGCTTTTGAAGTGTTTGTGTGACAGCAACATGCAGGCCCAACACATGGGGGAGGGGTCTGTTTCCCACCTTGTCAATGGGCGTCATTGCATCCCCAGCTGTTTTATTGGCCAGGTCTAATGCGCCCCCTATGATTTGGGCTTCGGTGGCGGTAATGTGAGGCTCCGGATGCGGGACAGGGGTCTTGCTTGTTGAACTCTTGCGATGGTGGGGCATGGTTTCCGCATGCAGGTTGACAAAAGCCTTGAGCTGGGCCCGCTTGAACAGCGCCTGCAAGGGAGGTGGGGAGGGATTTAGAGGCATTAAGGCCAATAGGTGGGTATTTCACCAAACCACCCAAACACGTCTGTAATTCTGTTGATTAACATCTCTACACTCTAGACCGTCAGTCAAAGCCAAGGGTGTTAGCTGGGGTCACAAAGGGATATCTGGAGGCAGTGTAAGGAAGAATGGTACCTGGGGGCCGATGTTCACGGCAACATAATCAAGACAAAAGAATTTCGGCAGAATTACGCATAGGGTCTCGCCACTTAAGGCTGCAACATACACAAAATTCCTTACCTGCACAACACATTCTTACGAGCACTTCCTTCCCACCTACAAAACCGTACACAGGGTTCCCAACAACAAAACCACATCCCTCCCGCCCTCACTCCCCCCACGCACCCCTCTCTCCGCCCCCAGCATCCAGTCCAGCAACTTGGATATGGGCCATGTGATCGGGCACGACACCCACATGAGCACCTTGACAGGCACAGCGGCCCGGGCGCCGATCTGGAGGCCGTAGCGGGTGCACACCGCCTGGGGGACGATCTCACCTGCGCAGGGTTTGGGAAGGGTCTGTGTGGTGCATACCGCCTGGGGGGTTTGATGTGACAGCAAAATATAATCTTCTGCTACATGGTTTATTACTAACATATACATGACTTTGATTTCCCTTAAGGTGTGTTTATTAGTCCAAAGTGCGCACCATGCAGAGCCTACCCATGTAGTGCGTACAGCAGGGTGATGTCAGGGCATGAAATGGCACAGGTGGCAATGCAAACCCTGGCGCAGCGTCTTCTAGGGGGGGGTGTTACGCACCAAACATGAGGATGGCGGTGACCGACAGGATGATGGCCACCAGTGCGCTCACCAGCTTGTTCAGGAACAAGGGGAGTGCCTGGAGACAGCAGAAACGGGGAAGTGTCAGGACACAGCCGGTTGAAAACAGGCATGCTGGAGTACCCCATGTACTTACTTACAGTTAGTTCGTACAAGCCAGGTAGTTTACCTGCATGCATTGGGACTGCCACGACAGAGGCTTACCTGGGGTAGGCAGGTGGCTCCCACTTTCAAGTAGCTGCCACTTTGAAAGTGGGAGTGCATGCTAGAGCCACCTACCTTGGCCCCTGTCTGAAACACCCTGTGGATAAAACGGAACCTCCCGCCTCCAACCACCCACCGCCACTCCCACCCTGCTTGTCCTCCCCCACCCTCCCCCCTCACATCAAGACACACCACCCACCTCCATCGCCAGCGCGTTCCCCAGCAGCAGCGTTACCAGCAGCCAGTGCGGCCTGCGCAGGATGGGGATGAGGCGCGCAGCAAGGACCTGCTCCTTCGGGGTGCCGCTGCGCCTCAGGACCTGCACAAAGAGGGTGGGGGGGCGCATATGTGGGCGCCGAGTGGGGATGGGCCAAGTACCACGTGGCACACCTGGCGCATCCAAATGGCCCAATCTCCACCACCACCACCTGGCTGACTGCTAACCTGGCTGTTTACTGGGAAAAAGGAAAGTAATTAACTAAATAACCACCACCATCATGAATGTCAGCGCCGCCACCAAGGATGCCAGCGCCACCCCTCGATCACCAACACCACCCACCGTTCAGTAGCCCTCCGGTCTAGAAGGCAACCCCCCCCACCCCAAACCGCCCCCGTCCCCTCCCCTTTCCCCCCCCACCCACCTCCAGGTCCATGACATCCAGGGACAGCAGGCCCAAGGTGAGGCCGCTCATGAAGCCCGCGGTCAGGATCATGGCGATGGACAGGCAGGCGTACAGGGCCGCCTCGCCGCCCGTGGCCTGGGACTCGCGTAGGGCTTTGGCATAGGTGGCTAGGGTTTGCCACATGGCGGCGCGCTGGTGGTGTGCCGCTGTGTGAGCAGGAGTCCCCTTGCTTAGGGTGTGGCGGGTGGTGCTGACGTGTTAGCTGAAGTGCCTAAGGAACGAGGGGTGTATGGGCTCTGTGCCCTGGGTGCCTGTCGGTCAGGCTGCCTGCTGATGAGGTTGTATGCTGTAAGCTATACCTTGTAGGCTGTATGCTGTCTGTCTAGCTGAAGACCCTATAGGCTGAATTGTGTGGTCACGACACCTGTAGTCTGTCTGCTGTGTGCCTGGCGGGGTGCGGTGCAGGGGTTGCCAAGGGCATATTGCCGACCCCCAGTTGTGGCGACAGGTGTAGTTGCCCAGTGCATCTACAAGGAAGCGGGGACAACACTTACGGCATGTAGTAGCGCAATGGAAAACTAATCAACGAGGTTTGGTTCGCCCCTGGACAATTCCCTAGGTGGGCCCCCGCAAGGACAACTGCCGGTCGACTACTGAAACGAACGCATGCATATATGCATGCATGCACGAGAGATTGAAGCGAGGGGCCACACTGGTGCACCAAAATACAACGACTGTATTCTATCTACATACCAGTTACTTGCGCCCTCGAAGGCTTGAATAAGAGCTCAGGCCCAGCCTACACGCCTGTGAGCTGAATCGGCCTATCGCCACTGCCAACCACGGCCAATATGGAGCCTTTGTTGGATAATATGGTGCATTGTTGAGTTTGCATATGTACGCAGATTTGCAGGTTTTACAGGCGATGTTACTGCGCTCACTGTGTTTGAGCCATCAGCGAGGTTTAGCATTCCCCAAGGGACATGCATTACTGTCAATGCGAGTTTGTACCCACTTGGATGTTTTTGAACTTGTCCGTTTCCAGCTTAGTCAAAGCCTTTGGCAAAGGACACGTGGAACAAAGCACCGCAAGAGTAAACTTCGCGCTCTCAACGCCTTGTTATGCCGTTTAATTTGAACCACAAACAAGTACAGAGGTTGTACTCTGGGTTGTCAAGGCGAGCTTGCACAGCAGCTAGAACGGAGCCCGCGTTACAAAAGGAGCGTGCACACTTAACACAGCGACCTTTGATAGCTACGGTGGTCGTCAAATTTTCAGGTAACCTCTGTTGGGTGCGCATCCAATTGTGAACATCTACCTGTATTGCATGCATAGGTGGCCTTTTTGACACACACCACGGCACCACACGCACAGTACCACGCTCGCATCGGTCTGTTATGTCCCACTGGTTGCCGCCCATTTTCACGCTAATGGGTTTGTTTGCTTGCTCCTTTCTCAGCTGCCGGTGTCCTCGCATCTTGCCCCATAGAACCCACATGCCACTCTCGCCCTGCCATCCACGCTGTGGGCCACCTTCACTCCACACTATCACGCTTCCTGCCACCTCTCCGTGGCGAACCCACCACGTGCACCAACCACATATTTCATACACGTCTACTTGTTGCACATCCGCCCCCTACTCAACCTCACGCTCCTCAGTTGCAAAACCTTGCTTGATGCTAACTCCCTGCAACTCCTCAGGGCCCACCAGCACCACTGGCCATACCCCAGTAACACTATACCAGGAGACGCACTAGGGCAGCCATCAGTCCCCAAAGTTAAAGAAGTGCCCAGCAAAATCTGCTCCCAGCCTCGAGTACTTACTGCAGCCACAGCGGGACAATTATCAGACAGTTTGTGGGAGGCAAGGGCACAAAAATATCACCAACAGCGCCTGGCGGGCGGGGGCAGAAACTATTCACCAGGGCGTTGTTCCCTTTGTGCGGACCCTGTGGCGCGTACCCCTTTGGTTGCATAGCCGCACACAAGCAGCAGCACCACCATCAACAGCAGCAGCAGCTTTGGCCCAAACCCCTTCCATTCCAGCACAGCAGGGGGAACCAAGGGGGTGAGCCAGCATGGATGTCGACGAGGATGGCGGGAGCGCCTCCTACCAGGGGGAGTACCACGCCATTGACACAGACGTGGTCCTACTCAAGGAGGTACAAATGCAACCCAATACCCTACTGGGAAACCATAAACACTCGACCATTTCATCATTGTGCTGATGGTCTGCCGTACCTTTGCACAACGAGCCCTCTCTTTGCATTCCCTAGCCAATGCGTTTCAAGCATGCAAAATGCCACCTGCCCTGCAAGTGCTAGTACCTGCAGCATACTATCGCACCCTACTCACCCCCCTGCTTCCTCTTGCACCATGCACGCTGCAAGCGCTGGCAATGTCTACAATCGCGTGTTGCGGCATGTGCGTAGTTATACTAGGCATGGCACCATTACCTTGCACTGCACTGCGTGTGGCTGATGCACAAATCACGCGTGGTTCCCAATAAAGCCCCATCAATCCCATGCAGCACCCCATGGAACGTGATCCAAAACCATACCTTGGCGGATTACCCGCATATTGCATACCATGGCACACAAATCCGTCCTTGATCCATTTCCACCACTTGCATGGCACTTGATGCGACCCCAATCTTGCCTGATCACTCGCATGCCCACAGTCTTACATGAACGCAACTGCACCTGATCCTGATCCCGACCCCGATCTTGGCTGATTACTCCCGTGCCTGCAGTCCTACATGAATGAGCGCGCTGCCCCTGAGCTGCTTCACTATCAGGGGGAGCTGCTGGAGAGGGTGGAAGCACTACTAGCAGACAAGGTGGGGAAGTACTACATCAAAAAAATCATGCTTGTTGTCCACATGCAGTATTCGGCGCGGGTCCACTATCTTGTTGAAAAACTGTAGCCCCACGTACACCCCACCTCACCCCCCCTTGCTCAAGAACAAATCCCAATCCCCACCCACCCAATCTCCCCAGTCCCAACCCACCTTGACACTTGTCCTCCCCCACCCCGCGCAGGAAGCCCTCATTCAGCGGCTGGAGGCGCAGGATGGCATGGGCATCTCTCGCGTCATCCACATGCAGGAGCTTGCACGGGTACAATACATGCTGCGCCGCTACCACGCCACAAGGGTCCAAAAGATCGAGCGCCACGTGCTGCACGTTTTGGACACCCCCCTGGTGTGGGGCAGATTGAGCACCCGGGAACAGGAGCTTGCCAAGCAGTATTTCACCACGTGGGGGGGATACGTGAAAAGGGCCATTTTGGAGCGGATGCCGGCTGCATACCAATCTATGATCAGACAGGTGGGGTGGGTGGGGGTGCGCGTGGAGCACAATGTCATATATAGGGGCCGTACTGCATTGGGATTGGTTGGGTTGTTTTGTGGATGGGGCGATCTGCGGTTTGTATTTGGGCTCAGGGGACCCATGATTGCATGCAATGTGGCAGCTAAATATGGCAACCCAGTCCATGTGATCCACGACCATAAATGTTGTTTAGACCCTTAGTCACTTCATCAACCTCAACCCCGTGAGCATAAATGCTGTTCTATCGTTCACATGCACCACAAGCATCACCAGCACCCTGCATTGGTTCCTTCCTATCCCTCCTCGCCTTCCTCGCAATCCCCCTCCCCCCCCTTCATTCAGGTGGATAACGGGGACGAAAGCGAAGCCAAGGACATGGTTCCTGTGCCCAACCTGGCGGTGCATGTGTTCATAGAGGTCAAGGAGAGGGTGGGGGACATAGACATTGGAAAGAACGGGTAGGTCACAACACTGTATGCATTTAATGACGGATCCATTTCCCCCTTCCTGGGTCATTGTGGGTGCGCACCATTTTTCCGCCATCCCTGATCTTGGACTGATAAGCAGGGGTACTCAACCCACTTGCACCTGTTCAAACCTCTGTTCTGGCAATGATAATGACAATGATTACAATCTCTATATGACTCCTGTCCGTATGTACACCCCACATGGGAATCCAAGCGCACATTGCCACCCCCAGTAGCCCCCCTGCCTGACCTGGTTCCCTCCCCGTCTCCCCAGGAGTGACATCCTGACCTTGAAGCGAGGTGACCGCTACGTGCTGCCCTACGAGGCCATCCGGCAGCTGCTGTTTGAGGGCAAAGTCAGGCTGATATAGGGCAAAGCCAGGCTTGATGGAGGATCCTTGCAGCCGTTGGTTGGTTGCTGATCAAGCGCATAGTCCAGGCTGATTGTATGACTGTTTTACGCTGTTGCTGCCTGCGGTTAGCTGGTGTTTGGGGCTGAAGACAGCTTCAAGTAGGGCTTTTTGGCCGCTGGCGCTTGAACCATTCACAGCACCGCTGCGGGAGGGAGGCAGGGCCTTGCGGTGACATATTATTTATGGATTGAACTTCCAAAGTGGGAGGGCCAAACCCTGGAGGGTTTGCCTTGTGGGAAGCAAGGTTGGCTGTGTGTGCGAGTGGGGGCACTGGTGTGGGTGTCCTTGTGTGGGCCAATGCAAAGCGTCTTGTAGCTGCTGTTGCACTGGATATAGTGTGGTGTATGATTTCAATTTAATTGCAATGGCTGCCTTCAACTCTCTTCCATATTGATTTGCTGCCACTGGTCCCAGGCATTGCAAGTTTTGCACCAGGCCAGAATGGTGAACTTGAACCCCTAGGGTTGGGTCGGAATGGCACGTTGTCGTGTCCCCTAGGGTATTACCCTAGATTACTAACCTTCCTTGCCCACTAGGGATGCAACTTGAAGGGGTAGCCTCAATACTGTCAAGGGGGTAGGAAATGGTCACCAAACGTGAATATTGTTTGGTACCCAGTTATTTGTTATCAAGTTGTATGTAATTCCCCTCTATTAATAAGGATCATAGTGTAATCTAAAATTTAAATAACTAATATTTTATAATATGGAATATATCGGATTTAAAACGATGCACCTTGTACTTCGCAAGTTTGGCCAAACTTTGTTGAGACATACTCTTCAAGATTCTTGGGCGTTGCAGACTACAGTGCTTCAGTGCCGAGCAAAACCCTTGCAATAGTGGTCGGGTTGCTGTAAAGGACACCCCGAGGTTGGAGACTCGACCCATCTAGATCTCGGCGAGACCCACTGCAAACGCCGAAACCTGCAAGCATCGCGTGAAGCAGCATAGAAGCGAGAGTCGGTATGTTGATGATATCAAACAAAGTCCCTGCTGTCCCATACTTTCAAGCGCATGTACAAACTGGGTACTGATGATATTAGGTGACCTGCGCATGCTGACCTGGGCACTGGCGTGCTGGGTGTGCTCAGTGACTACCCAATATGCAGTCTTTGTACAATAATATACGTTTCGCAGTACTTTGCTCTAACGTTATGGGTTTAGGCTGCTAGCACTACTTTGTCATCTGGCTCCGGTGCTCGAGTGCCTACCAGAGCACGCATAGCATGGCACTTGTCGCAGCCTTGGCAGCACATTTTCTTTATCTCCCTTAGAGACTACCAGCTTCAAATGTATTCGATTATTTGCAGGCTTATCATTACGTCTATTGCTCTGCACATCTGCCCACGCAGTCAAAAGAGTGACCAATCCTGTGACATGTCATGCCTTGGGCAAAGGTCATTTTAGGGGGAAACAGCAGGCAGCTATATCCTCTGGTAGCCAGTATTTTTGTTGTAGACCACTAACACCTCGCCTAAACTGCAGGTCACCCGCATACCCACGCCCCACCACCCGCCATGGCCCCCTCCATCCACGACCTCCCCACGGGTGTCCTTCAGCACACCCTAGGCTTTCTGGACCTGGAGGACCGCCTGCAGGCTTCAGAGGTCTGCCACAGGTGGTATGCCACCCTCAAGGGGCCCAGCGCAGCTTGGCATTCCGTCGATTTCACCCCCCTTGCGGACAGCCTCCCAAAACCCTCTCAGGCATCCTGGCAGACCCTAGGATGCGAGCAGTGGGATCCCGCGGGCACCTACTTCGGCGTCCCAGAAGAGCCAGAAAGCTCAGATTCAGAAACAGAGCCAGTCCCCAATGTCGCACCCGTCTTCTCGCCGAAGCCACTCTCCAGGCTTGGAGAGGCCCATACCCTAAACCTAGGGTTTGGTTGCAGTCCAATGTGCCTCCACCTCCTGCAAGTGTGTCAGCCAACCTCCTTGCGCCACCTGGCAGGGGTCAACCTCTCCTGGTACTCCAACAAGTCCCTGGCGATGTTTTCAGTGCTGGAAGTGCTGTCCCGCTTCAGCGCGCTGCAATCCCTGGGGCTGAAGCTGCCTGGCGCATTCTTTGCCCCGCCCCACGTGAAAGCTGCAGCTGAGGCAGCCGTCATGGCGCACCTCTCCACCCACAGCCAGCTGACCATCCTCCACCTGCAGCGGTGCCAGTACAGGGGCGTAGGGCCAGGGCGCCACCCCACACACAGGGCTAACACCCACCTCCCCAGCCTCCCCCACCTGCGCCACCTCCACACCACCGTTGATCCAGCGGACATGGAGCTCAAGGGCCCGCTGCTGGGCACCCAGCTCCAGGGCATGCCCCAGTTGGCCAGCCTGGAGCTCGACTTCTACTCGGATGAGGCCCATGATCACATGGATTTTGCAGCAGCCAAGGCAAAGGATCTACCGGGGCTGAAGCACCTGACGCAGCTCACCTCCCTGAAGCTATTCGACGGTGTCCGGGATGAGCATGAGGAGCCTGCGGATTTCTTCCCACCCATCAGTAGCCCGCCTACCTCCCTACGCCACTTGACCATCCATGCCCCGTACAGCACTGCCGGACCCTTTGACCTCCTCGCCCGCGCCATCCCCACCCTGCGCCACCTGACTTCGCTGTCCCTCCCCTGCTGGTCTGGGTTCGCCCTAGCTAGGGTGTTGAGGGCGCTGCCAGAGCTGCAGCAGCTGGAGCTGACCTACCACAGCGATGTCAAGCACAGTGGCCAACACCACTTTAATTTTGTGGCTGGGGAGGCCGAGCCAGCAGGTGGGGATTTATTTCTCAGCATGACCAGAAAATATGTTTTGTGAGTATACAAATGGCGACAGGTGCATTATAATCTGCTGACAGTGGTTCTGATGTTGCAGGAAATGCACGTGACTTATCACTGTATCCTGTAAGAATGATGCATGGAATTTGCTTTGTTGCTGGGTCCATTTATCAACTTGTGGTGCACATGGTGCACATAGTCCCTCCCTTTGCATCGTGATAAATGGAGGGACTAAATATTTCTTACTGCTGTTGCAGGTGGCAACGTGGCGACATCTGCATCTGGATCCACCTCAGGCCCAGCAGCAGTATACAAGGGGACCATAATACTCCAACTTCCCAGCATGCCGCAGCTCACCCTGCTGACCGTGAAGGATCCAATTGGGAGGAAAGTCGAGGAGGGGCTGGCAGAGGGAGGTGGCACGGGGGACATGCAGCTTGGTTCTGCTGCTAGTTCTGGGTCAGAGTATGGGTCAGAGTGCGATGAGGATGATGCGTGGTACCGCTGCGTGGTGAGGATGCAGCGCCCAGTGAGCCCGCAGATGCAGGTAGTTCTTGGAGAGGGTGTGGCGTTTGAGATTGTAGGCTAGCTAAGCTTGCATGGGCTATTAGGGCACGGCAGGCCACACACCAAACCAAGAAGGGCCCTAGGGTGCATGGATGGGGAGGGCTGCAGTGTGGAGCTCAAGGCAGTCCGCTAGTTGACCTGAAACAGTTTTAGGGCCTCACAGTAATTGCCGATGACAGTTGGGTTAACCTAATATAGGAAGACGCTGGGAATAGCCGCGTATCTTGATAGCTCGTTGTGGTAGCCAATTGAATTGTGGACTTTACTATGTGCAAAGTGCACTTGTGCAGTAAGTGGCTCACTTGGTGCTGGTATTACAGCCAGTTTGCATATCGCCAGTTGGCGCTGGTGAATAAAATTGACAACTTTTGCGGGTAACACTCTAGAAACACTTTTAGCGAAGTAGCGAATTTGCAGTGGCAGTGTTATCCCTGCTACTTCACAGATTATTCAGCAAGCAGGGTGACTTTATTGTGCCCCCGCGTCAGTCTTTTGAGCCCGGTTGGCTGGAAGGAAGTTTTTATATGTGATTGATAAATGTTGTAAATTTGTAACAGCCTGAGATGTATTGCTGCTGGTCTGCCAGCTGAAACTACTTCACACTGATTGCGCGCCTGTGACCGTTAGAAGGGTCTGGCAAAGCGCGTATTCCTCTGCGCAGAGCAAGCATCCGTGCCCTTTAAGACTAGCAAGCAGGGCCATTACATCCCTACAATGAATATAATCTGACTGCAACTGGCCCGGATGCGCTTCATACCAACCTGCCGCAAAAGTCACCACGACAACACAGGTTGGTCCAACCCTAGGCTTGAAAGCCCTAGGGTAAACAAAACCAAGATTAATCAGGATTTTTGGCTTGTGAACCAAAGTCGCATTGAACAAAGTGACACAGACGCATCTCCCTTGGCCCGGTTGGAGATGTTCCCAGCGTTGCTCAGTGTCACAACTGGACACTTACCTGATGTCAACAACCCTCACTATCCTGGGGTATTGGGGAGGGAGCTGGAGCCCAACGTGACCCGCAGACGCCGGTAGCTGGAACCGTTGCAAGCAGCACAGAAGTCAAAATCGGTACGTCTCTGACGTGAAGTCGTGCTTCAGCTGTGGCCCAAGCTTTGCAACGCGCATACGACGAGATGGGTCGCACATATGCATGCATGCATGCCTACACGCAGTAGCGTCAGAGTAAGCTCTGCAGCGATCTAGGGCTCACATCGTTCTTGTTTCAGCAATTTATAAATGGTAAAACACGTATGGTAGAGCATGTGTGCACTTCTGCATGCCATGTATCTGGTGACTTAGGAGCAATGACAAGGCCACTGCCAACTGGTCATTCAACATACTTGTGTCCAGGCCACTAACACATTTCACCACCCCACAACTGCAGTTCACCCACACTCCCGCACCACCACCCGCCATGGACCCCCACTTCCCCGCCTCCATCAACGACCTCCCCACCGGTGTCCTCCAGCACACCCTAGGGTTTTTAGACATGGAGGGCCGCCTCAACGCCTCAGAGGTGTGCCGTAGTTGGCGTGACGCCCTCTCAGGGCCCAGCGCAGCGTGGCATTCCGTCGACCTCACCCCCCTAGAGGACAGCCTCCCAGACTCTACTACGCATACCTGGGAAAGCACAGGGTTGGAGCTGTGGCACCACACAGGCACCTACTTTGGGCTCCCACAAGGCCCAGATAGCTCAGATTCGGACACAGAGCCGCTCCAAGGCGTCGGTCGCGTGTTCTGGCCAGAACCCCACTCGAGGCTGGCGCAGGCCCAAACCCTGGACCTAGGGTTTGGCTGCAGCCCTCTGTGCCTCCACATCCTGCACATTTGCCCGCCCGCCACCTTGCGCCACCTGGCAGGGGTCAACCTCTCCTGGTACTCAAGCAAGTCCCTGGCATTTATTTCAGTGCTGGAAGTGCTGTCCCGATTCAGCGCGCTGCAAGCCCTGGGGATAATGCTGCCAGGCGCATTTTTTGCCTTGCCCCAGATGAGAGCTGCAGCTGAGGCAGCCGTCATGGCGCACCTCTCCACCCACAGCCAGCTGACCAGCCTCCACCTGCAGCGGTGCCAGTACAGGGGAATGGGGCCAGGACGGCACCCTGTGCTAGGGTTCACCGACGACCTCCCCAGCCTCCCCAAGCTGCGCGACCTCCACACCACCATCGACCCAGCAGACATGAAGTTCAAGCACCCGCTCTTTGCCACACAGCTGCAGGGCATGCCCCAGTTGGCCAGCCTGGGGCTCGACTTTTATGCGGATCTGCATGTGGACCACATCAACGTTGCAGCAGCCACGGCAAGGGATCTGCCGGGGCTGAAGCACCTGACGCAGCTCACCTCCCTGCAGCTGCTTGATGGTGCAGGGGAGGAGCACGAGGCATCCGCAGACTTCTTCCCACCCATCAGTAGCCTGCCCACTACCCTGAAGCGCCTGACCATCATCGCCCCATACAGCACCTCCGGCCCCTTTGACCTCCTGGCGCCCTCCATCGCCGCCATGGGCCACCTCACTTCGCTGCCCCTCCCCTGCTGGTCGGGGTTTCCCTTGGCTAGGGTGTTGAGGGTGCTGCCAGGGCTGCAGCAGCTGGAGCTGACCTACCACAGCGATGTCAAGCACTGGGGGCACGAGCATTTCGAGTTTGTGGCTGGGGACTGCGAGCCAGCAGGTGGGGATTCTGCACGTCACCCTATGATTTCATGCATAGCAGGTACTCATTATATTCTTAGTCTCATATTCGCTGCTATTGATACTATATATAAGTTGGCTGAGGGTATCGAGTCGACTTTTGTAGATGGCAAAAGGTGCATGCAACCTGCTGACTGCTCATTGGCACCAGCTCTCGCTGGTTTGGTCCAATTTCAAATGGCTAGTCAGCTGTGCTCATGGTATCACATGGTGCTCAGCAATTGTGAATCAACAATGGCTTGCTTGTATTGCAGGTGGTGGGGAGGCTTCACCTGAATCCACTTCAGGCCAAGGGCCAGCCTACAAGGAGACAATCATAATTCATCTCGCCAGCATGCCGCAGCTCACTCGGCTGCCTGTGAGGAATCCAGTTGAGATACAACTTCAAGATGGGCAGCTAGAGGGTGGTGGTGCAGGGGGCACGTGGCTTGGTTCTGCTGCTGGCTCTGGGTCAGAGTCAGGGTCAGAGTGCGACGAGACTGATGTTTGGTACCGCTGCGTGGTGAAGGTGCAGCGCCCAGTGAACCGAAGGATGCAGCTTGTGCACGGGAACGGGGTGAGGTTTGAGCTTGTATAGCTTGTCCACCACCTATACTTGCTGGGAGCGCCACGAGTAAGCCCAAGCCACACACTGTGAAGTGTTACAACAAGTGGGCCCTGCCCATAGAATAATGTGATTTACTCAACCCAGTTTTTTTTGCAACTGTGTTTTGTACGCTTGGGATTCCTGGGGATTGCTTAGGTGGGCAGGGCGCCGGAGCCCAGGCTCGAGGCGTTGTTGGCCTGTAACATTATGTTGCTGCAGTTTGAGGAGCATACAGTATCTACCGCTAGCAGTTGCAAGTAAGCAGTCTGATTGTTGTTGATGGCCTCGGCTGCGCAAAACTGGGCAAGCATTAGTATCAAGGGAATGTGCAACGAGGGCTGGCGGGGCACAAGTACAAGGCCCACATCCATGGCACTATTACCCGCCAGAACAGCTGGCTGCCAGCGGCGTTTGCCGATGCCGGTGCATGCCTTACAATTGGCGTTGGGGAGTAGATCTTGTTATATATACACATTATAACAAGATCTGCCTTTACAGAACAAGATGGGTATAGAACAAGATGTGTTGGGGTTGAAATCAATTCGATTCGATGTGCCTGTGGCTACCAGACTGTGGTGTTACTGTTGGTTTGCAGCTGTGAAACTCAACCCATACTGCCAACACCTCGCCTTGAGTGCGACACTGCAGCCAAGTTGTAACTGTAAACACACTGGCAGGCTACCTATGTTTTCAGTGCCGCAATACCACTGGTTGGCATACCATACGGCCCAGCCGCCAGCTCACACGATTAGCCTGTGGGCAGTCACTAAGTGGAGCGCATATGTGTGCTTTGGCCCACAGCTAGCTGTTGTTGCAACGGAGGTGGTACTGGCTGTGCATCCCACCCAATTCACTGCACCCGATTGTAGTAACTGCCACTGAAGCTGTAGTAACCCACTGACAAAAAGTAAGCCCAATGTGCCTGTCCAGCTGGACAACCACCCTGCTCCTGCCCTGCTCCTACCAAGCCACCGGCCGCCAGCACTTGTGGCCCACAACTGTTGTTGCAATGGAGGTGGCTGCAGAAGGGTGGCACTGGCTGAGTTCTATCTGGCGGGCCTGGCTAGCACCAGCCGTACAGGGTGTATTGCTTGCCTGCCTACCCTCCCTGCCATGCGCGGGATAGTGGACCCTGCAGTGCCTTGGACATGCAAGTGGGTGTCTGCTGCTCAAGCCCAGGTGCAGGCCGTGACTGGCATAGGCGCCAGGAGCGCATCCGCTTTGTAGCTGTCTGTGGGAGGGGTTGTTTAGGGCAATGGGGGGCACAAGGGGGGATAACCACGTGGGTTTGGAAAAGTACAACAACGGGGAGCTTCAGGCACCCGAGTGGGCACCCGACCGACTGAACTCCAACACTGGTTGTGCTTGTTTAGGCAGGCCGGATCACCAGCGCCGCACTATATGATGTTCGTGTGTTGCTGTTGGACGCGCAAGCTCTCTAGTTCTCGCTCTCTCGTTTCTAAGACCGCACACGCCCCCCAACAGTTTCCAGCAAGTGGCAGGAGTTTGAAGTGCCGTTTGAACTAGTTTGCAATCGTGGCAGCTGTGTCCAGGCAGCAACAGCAAGCTGCGCCGCTTTCTTGTGTGCAAACAGCGTTGATATCGTAGGTTAGGCAGTATCTACTCGTCCGTGCGTGGATCCCCACAAGCACTACAGCAAGCGGGTGCACCCCACACCAATCACCCACTCAACCTGACACAGGGGCCCAAAACACCCGGGTTGTGGGTGGCGGCTGCCACCCAATAACGGGGCAGTAACACTTCCTTCAGGCAAGCGCTGAGCGGCCACCACAGGCGCGATGGCACGAGGGAAGGCGGGGCCTAGGAGGGGTGCAGTGGCGGTGAGGCTCGACCCCGGACTACCCACAAGGCTCCGCCAAGCCATGAAGGTAGCCCTGAGCCTACCCTTCTTGAGGAGCGAAGAACTCACAACCATCTTCGACCACGCCGAAGGTTACTTTCCCTTCAGCGAGCAGGCCTGCTTCCAGCCGGAAGGTGATGACGCATGCATGCTAACGAACGGTGCACCTCGGCTTGCACACAGTGCCCCGCACACGCGGCTTGGGCACCTCCCAGTTCCCGTGAGAACTGCGACACGTCCCCTTTTAGCCAACCTTGGCAACGTCGTGGGTTTGCACACCCACTTGGTGTGGTGTTGCTCTCGAGCAGACTGGGAGTCCCCATCGTTCCCAGCTTCATAATGTGTCCCACAATACAGTCCGGCGTGGCGACGTTGGTGCTCCCTGTACCGATATCCTTGCGATCCCTCGAGTTGAAGCAGCACGGTTTGGGCTGCACCAGTGAGATCATGTGCACGCACGTTATTGCATATGCCGGAGGGGCACCAACCGACGTCGAAGGTGTTTGCCCCAAGGCTGTGCGACTGTCCTTAGCCACTGCACCACCAAGTTTTATCTACTAATTCTTGGTCTTTTGGGGAGCAGCAGTGAGTAGCAGAGTTACTTTCCGTGCACCAGCACTAGGCACCAACACTAGGCACCAACATATCTTGGGCTGCATGCTTCACCAGTTGTGCTGACACACCCTTGCGGGGTAGTACAGAACCGTTGGCTTTCACTGCGCAGTAGCGCCATATGCACAGCTGCACGAAGCAGTGCAGTGAAGCGCACTAGCATCCCTGGAGTTGCTAAAACCAGTACTGGCGTCCACTGTCTAGCGACGCCCCACAGCGACTGGTTGCACACTCCTTTCCAGCTGGTTTGCACCCTCCTCTGTATGTCTGTGTGCACCTTGCTAACCGCCCTGGGTGCCTGTGTCTGCAGCTGGGAGCTACTACAAGTACGATAAGGGGGTGGTCTTCAGGTTCCGACGCGACGGCTATCAGTGGATCAAGAAGCCAGGGACTAACACAGATGAGGAGACGCACTCAAACGTGAGTGCGCGCTTTCCTTTAGAGAAGCTACCTGGGTGGGCCACCCTGCAGGCTTCCCCCTGGACCCTTACGTAGGGTTGCCGGCACAGCCCCCAGTGCCCCTTGTTGCAGCTTTCAAAGGCTTGTGCTGTGTACCTATTAAACGCATACCCTGCAGCTGCAAGGGCTTTGTGTGGTACATGCCTTCAGCTGTGTAGTGGTGTGAGTACTTGTTGCACCTGCAGGCAGCACATTGCCCGCGGCCAGTACTTGACTTACGTTTTGCCCCCCTTGCAGCCGGCCAAGGGAAGGATCCACGCCCAGCATGCCCTATCACTCGACCGCAAGATGGTGGTACGTGCATGCACCCCACAGGCGCCTAGGTCCAGTTGGAACTTGAAGTTCTTGAAATAGGCTGTCCGACAAAGCATGTTGCCATGTCGTTCAAGGTACCCAATTGCAGTGGGTTTAGACCCAAAAGCCAGCTGTGTATATATTTCGTCTGCAATGGAAGATTGCCCTGTTTATCTTGCAGCTCTCTGCACACACACAGTTCTTGGCACCTGTACAACCCTTGCCTGGGCCCTAGGCTAGGGTTCTTAGGGCTTTGCCACCTGCGACCTGACCCACCCCATGACCCCCGTGTGCAGCGGTCCACCTACTTCGAGGAGGGTGACAAAGATCATATCAAGATAGTACACTACCACTGGGCGGCACCCGGGACGAGGAGGAGGGCACGCTTGGAGCCCCAGGGACCCCAGGAGCCTGCAGCTGCAACGGTGGAGGAGGCGGCAGCCCAGGCACCCGAGGAGGCACCCCAGGCACGGCAGGCAGCCCCCAGCATCCAGCATGGGCGCCAGGTGCCCTTCCCGGTGGACAGGAGCCGGTTGCTGCGGCGCGCCTCCGACGATGGGGGGGCCCAGTCGGATGACGAGGAGCTCCCGATTGGGGGTGTGGATGGTCCCCAGGTGCAGCATGCGCAGCCCACGTCAGGCTGGGGGCAGCCTGCAGTGACCACTGACGGGCTGGGCAGCGGCATCGTACAGGAGCTCCTGGATTCCTTAGAATCCATGCCGCCCAGGCCAACCTGCCGACCAGCATTTCCAGCAGGCTGGCCTCCGCCTCACCGCTGCCCTCCTACATGGGTCATCAGGGCCCCCTGTTCCACCAGAGCCCCATGGCCAGGCAGCAACCCTCGTACCCCTCCCACACCGGCCAGCAGGGCCTCATCTACCAGAGCCCCATAGGCACGCAGCACCTCCCCCCCCTTCCATCGCTGCCCTCCCACATGGGCCCCTGCTGGCCCATGTTCCACCAGAGCTTGATGGGCATGCAGCACCCCCCGTACCCCTCCCACATGGGCCAGCAGGGCCCCATGTATCACCAGAGCCCCATGGGGATGCAGCACCTCCCCTACCTCCCCATGCAGGGGGAGCGCAGCAGCATCAGCCGCGACCCGGTGGGCAGCTATGAGCTGAGCTCAGTGGACATGGCTTTCCTGGATGAGCTGGTACCGGTGAGTGGCAGCACGGCTTTGTTCCATGTTTGGTGCTGTATTGATGTAACACTGCTGCACCCCACAATGGCTGTGCAGTTTTTGAAAGTGTGTGCTGACTAGATGGGCTACCACCTCCCTTGCATCACGCGTGCGTTTACAGCCTTTCATAGCTCACCCCCTGTGCACCTCTTGTCAACAGGAGGCGAACGTGGCGGGCGCGGTTGGGGCAAGAGAACCCTTCGCATCCCAAGCCCTATTTGGTGATGTGGAGTTTGGGTGCTTCGATTTGGCGTCCTGTGACTTGCCACCATATGCCAGCGGCCACATGGGTGCAGCGCCCACAAGCTTCATGGGAGCTGGCGGCAATGGTACGTGATGGCGCATGGCTGCATATGATCATGTCCGATTGCAGCTGATTGCAACTCATCAATTCACACTTGTGGTGGGTTGGTGGACTCAGCCTGGCCCCGGCTATGGTATCTACCTCATGCCGCTACTCCATGCAGTCATTAACCTGACACAATATTGGATGGCTATGGGTGCCCTGTGCAGCATGCATGGGCACATGTACTGTCAGGCTAGTTGCACATGCCACCTCTTTAGAGCAAAAGCTTCAAAAGGCAGCTCCTGCAGCATCCATGTCTGTAAACAGGGGGAGGCTTGTGCATGCATGCATATGATATATGCCCTCATTCTATCTGGTACATGACAATCACATGATCACCTCCAAACAATGATGTGCCAACAAAAGCCCGTGTCGCGTGCAGGGATTGCGAGCGTCACGCCAACCCCGTTGCGACAGCCCCGCAGGGTGGTGGATGGATCTCCCTTCCTCCCCACTGAGCTCGGCGGCAGCTGGGCCAAGCAGGCCAAGCGGGGCAGGGAGAAGGGTACAGATGGTGGCAATGCAAGGAGGGGATCGCATACCCAGCGTGACCTGGCTGGCGGCTCCATTGGCGGTAGAGCTGGCAGGCGCAGCAAGCGAGGCCGTGCCAGGGATGTGTCTGAATCACCCCCCACTGAGCTCGGCCGCAGCAGGGCCAAGCCATCCAAGCGGGAAAGGGAGGAGGAGACAGATATCCAGCATGATGAAGTTGATGACACCATTGGCAGGGGAGGTTGCAGGCGCAGCAAGCGGCAGCGCGGCAGCCCTGGTGCCATGGCATCGGCTGGAGCTCCCCTGGTGGACGCACTAGCCATCGCCTTGGACTTTGGTTGTGTGCCGATGCAGCAGGTGGGTGCGTGGGGTGGCAGGGTGTATCCTGGCCTGCACACTGCTGCAACACCCTGCACAATGCAGGGTGATAAGGTGCTGTCGTGTTTTACATAAGATTACTAATCTAAAGAATGCCCTGACAGATATTCAGACAATAGAACAGATAAGAGACAATAACCCTTGCTCCTTGGGACTTCCGTTTTTTCCCCAAGTTGCATTGCACACCTTCGTTTGTCCTACATTCCTGCACATGTATGAACCCATCCCTGTCTCAGTCAGCGCAGCCAGTTGCACCTGCTTCCTCCCCTTTGTTGTGACCCGTGCACTCTCCCCTCGCCACCGCAGGCGCCTGCCACCCACCACACAAGCACGGGACCATGCAGCGCTGCGGAGGCCCCTGACACCATGGGGCCATTGGAAGAACCCTTGATTGGGGGTTTTGAAGACCTTTTGGGTCTGCCACTCGTGGAGGAGGGCCATGCGCTGTTCTGTCGTGGCAACGGCGGCCTACACTGAGGGGGCTGTGGCTACAACAGCGCCCATAGGTCCAGGCACAGCCACTGTAGTGTCTGCCAGTGACAGCACTGCTCTGACAGAAGCTCCGATCAATGGGCGAGTCATGGAGGCGCCTTGCTGTCGGGGAGCAAGGCACAAGGGAGTTGAGCGCATGGGCGAGGGAGGGGAGGGGGACTAGGAGATTCATGCACATTATAGCAGGTGGCAAACAATTTCAAATGAATTAGCAGGTCAATGAATCAAACGAATCATACACATTATAGCAGGTGGCAAATGAGATGAAACAAATCACTAGCAGGTGAAAGAATCAAACGATTCAATGCATGAAATGAACACTTCCTGTAGTTGAAACCCAGAAACGCTTTTTGTCCCAAGGGTAATATGTACCCAGGAGCTGGTGGAATTTAATGACGTTCATTGCTTGGCATTTATCGCAGTTCATGAGATTTCGTGCAAGGTTTTTTTGGCCAATGGCATACGTGCATTGGCACATAATGGGTTTAGATGATAGAGTTTACGTTTTATTTCAAATTTTCCTCTGACACAGCATGACAGCTACACGCATGATACATATGACTACAGGAAACGCAATTAACCGCGTTAATTTTCTGCGCTTGATACCCATTTTGATTTTTCTGCGAACGCCTCAGACCAGCCCAATGAACACGCAATACACGATACCAATTCAGAATATGATTTGACAGCCTGCATTCATGCACCTATTTTGTGACAGCCTGAGCCTATTATGAAGTGACAGCCTGAGCCTGAACCTATCTGAAATGCTTCTCTGAACATGTTTGGTGGGCTTTTTTTATTTTACACAGCTATTCCCTTGTGGATGTGTACTGTATTTGCTTTACTGCTGAAATGCACGGCATTTCAGCCATGCAGTCTTTAGGACGTCTTCGTCGTCCGGCATAGTATGTATGCTCTTTTACTGGTGACAAGGACACACATTGTTGGTTTAAAATTCGGCTGAGTATAATCCCAAGGGTGTATGCAGAATAATTTTTTTCTTGGGAACAAGCATTGAACTTTTGCAGCATTCCTCACGGCTGTGAACAGAAGCAAGGGACCTTGTAACACGGAGTTGTGTGCTCCAAATTATAGATTGGTTGCGGACCGCAGTGCGGGTTTCATGAAAGCCAAAAGGGTCACACCCGGGCGCCAATTACCAGCCACTTTGGCGAACTTGGCTGCGGCTGAAGCCCATGCCAACACACTGCGTGTGCATCAAGTGCTACCGCTCCAGTCACACCTCTCAAAGATGCAATGCCCTTGCTGCAACCATGTGAGCGGCTCTCAAGCTTCATATCTGTAATGTAACATACTACTGTTGAAAAGAGCCAGGAGTGTAAAACTCCAAAAAAATAGGTAAACCAACCCCCAAGAAGATGTGGCAAAACCCCATATATTAATATGTGTGTGGATTATGGTGTGTCCCATTTACACACCAACCGCTACTGCCAAGGGTATGTTGACTGGCGAGTCCCAGGTCATTGCACCTCTTACTCGAAACCCTTGAGCACATCTTGTAACCCTGTGCACACTGATTGCATCAACGTCGAGGTCACTGCTCGACTTTACAGGCAGGCGCCGTGTTCGAAGCGTTACACACGGCTACCGGAATCGCTGATACCATCTGTAACGGTGCGGTAGCCAACGAACTATAAGCAGTCTCGTGATGTTTTCATATGCATGCAATATCCCTTGTGCATGCAGGCATCTGCATTGAGCACCTCAGACCCTCTCGTAGCTGCCATACTGTGTATGTCTTCCTCACTGTTGTCATATAAAACACGCCACAGTCCGTTCCCCTGGTTCAATCCAACCCTATCTCCCCATCTCACATGCCTGAGTACCCATGGCAAGCTAACACTCACAGGCGCAGCCTGCAAAGCCTCTCTCATGTTCCTCGACAAGTAAATTAAAAGCTCCCCCTATAATTACAGAGGCTCGCGCCACCATGGCTGACCCAGCGCCACCAGCTGTGCCACTTGAGGTCAGTCAAGAGCAGCATGAGGCGTTCATGAGGCGCGCCATCCAGCTCAGCGAGAGGGCGGGCATCGTTGAGAAGACGGGCAAGTGCTTTGGGGCTGTCATTGTCAAGGACGGGAAGATAGTTGCGGAAGGGTACAACCAGGTGGGTGCAGGGGTGGATGGCGTGCAGGTATTACCCTACTGCAGGGTATTGTGGTATGCATCTAGACGGGAAGGATAGCAAACAGTGCCAAAGCCTTGGGTAGCAGCAGCTTTGCAAATATGCACAGTCACAATCTTGCAAGTTGTTTTGTATTGTAGACACAGACTTTGGTAACTGTAGCTGCACCGTTGGCGCAAGTAGCTGAAATGTGCCGCAGTTGCATGCCATCCGCTTGTTCGTTCAACAGCCGTCACAGTCCTCTGTTGCCTCTGTCCTGTTTTCTTGCACTAACAAGTTGTGTTCTTTTGCAGGTGTTCTCCCAGAATGACCCCACGTGGCACGGCGAGATGCACGCCATCCGCAGCGCCTGCGCGCACCTGAACCAGCCCCACCTGGATGGGTGCACCATGTACAGCAGCACATGGCCCTGCCCAATGTGCACGGGGGCTGCCTACTGGGCCAAGATCAAGGAGGTGCGTGGGATATTATATTGTATCTAAAAGCATTTGAATTGAGCTGGCTGCAAGTACAATCTCTGCACCTTGCCCTCTTTGACACCGCCCCAAGGGTTGCACAACATCCAACGACCTAGACGTACAATGCAATGCGAAGGTGCACTACCTTTCTAAATAGATGCAAGGTATGATTCATAGGATTTCCTGATGCCTGGGCAGAAATGTAAAATGTCAGACCGCTTTTGTTACGCAGTTCAAATGCCAGTTTGAGGTCAATATATGCCGACTTGAGGTCAAAATTCTGTGAATTATATCCTGGACAGCTTGCGTTTTGGGCACTGCCCAGATGTACGAAGATTGGAAGTAGTGTGTTTTGAACTATTGCGGCTGCAGGTGTACTGGGGCGCTGACAACGAGGATGTGGAGCGGCATGGCGCCTTTGAGACCAGCGGGGACCCCTTCTTCGGCCTCGAGTTGTACAAACCCCCTGACGAGCGCAAGGGGGTTGTGTTCAAGCAGCTGCTCAAGGAGGAGGCCGCGGACGTGTTCAGGCGCTATGCAGAGCTGGGGGAGGGGGAGAGGCACGCAGCCTACTGATGGGCAAGCTGAGTGGACTGCAATGTGGGGCTCATGTGGCGAGATTCCTGCATTCCAGCTCAAACGGGCAATCCCAGGTTCCAAAGGGAATGTGCAATGTGAAGCTAAGGGGGCACGGGGGCAAGCCAAGAGAGACTCGTACTCGTGAATACACTCGCATTGGCATGTGTACAATGGTTGGAGTTGCATAGACCACGACTGGTCAGCACGTCTGCCACAGTATGGTCTTGGTGCAGTTCCAGAAGCTGCTCAGTCAAACCTCCCACCCCGCCCGCCGCGCCAAAGGAATACAATTTCACAACAATGTGTGCACTTTTTAGCCAGATGAGTCTGGTGTAATTATGGGAAGGGTTTGTGCTGCAGGTGAGAGTATTTATCTCGTAGAATGAGTCTTCAGGGCATCAAATTTATTCAATTCCCACTGTGTATTTAATCACAGCAGATCCACTGCATTGTTTCAAATCAAACGTGAGGAATCTCGTGGCTTTCCTGGATCTATTGTCAAACATTGTTGCATGTCAAAAATATTGACGTCAGCGTCTGAGGGTTCTCTGTAAAACTTCCATGGAGGGACAGGTGCATATCAAATATTGAATACCGCCGTGGTGACCGGCGATGGCAGACTGCACTTCAGAAAGTATATATTGTACATGATGCTACCATGTCACGATATTGCTATCGTGCCTCGCATCATTCACGTTCTTCCTCCCGGGGATCGAGCCAGCCTGCACATGATTGACCAGGACCAGCTCTAGTACCAACCTCACTTGGAACCATGCTGCCCTCACTCAACCCCCGCAGCGGCCCTGTGCGTTGGATGGGAGCATGGCGCGGGTGCTGAATGGAACAATCCCAGGGATTGCGTCGCAGCGATTTTGGTGCCTGGTAGAAGCAGAACGCGGTACTACAGGCCTTGGCTAACCTCATCGGACTTTGCCCCAGCTAGGGTTTTGGCCCCGCCAGCAGCGCTTCATGCAGCTGCTGCTCAGTCACCTAGCACCACACCCACACACAAGATGAATAAGTAGACACGCTGCCTGTACTTCAACAGGCACGTGGTACAGGAAGAACAGGTTCTCAAAGCTACACAACTCCCCCTTACACACACGGACATCTGTCACCACCCCCAACGCACTTTGCAATTGCTGCTCCAAGACAAATGCAAATGAGCACACCTTACCTCCCACAGTGCCTTTGCCAGCTCATCATCCTGTGCCAGTCGACTCGTGCTGGCCACCCCGCAGTCCGCCAAATACGCCCCCGACATCCCCTCAAACTGGGGCCCCACACACGCGGCCACCGTGGTTGCGCACCCCTGCTGCGGAGTCTTTATGAAGTAGCAGATGAGGTGGCGGATGAGGGCCCGGAGTGGGCTGCTGAGGTGCTGTATTATGTTTGTGTTGACCTCCCCTGGGTGCACTGCCAGGACCGTGATTGGTGCGTCAGCCTGTGTCAGCCTGCAGGGGGGGCAGATGAGTGATCATGAGTGATGAGATTGCTTATTAAAGTGGGCTCAGGAATCTGTCACTGCACATGTGTACGTGATCATACGATGCATGTGCACGCTCAGATAAACCTGGCTTCTTCTTGTAAAATTAACGCTTAAAAGTACCTGCATGCAAGCCCTAACCACACCCTACCTCCACAGCCACCTTCCTGACAACTTAAGTAGGGCCCGTGAGCTCGTTCAACCAAAACGTATATATCCCTGTCCCTAAAACCCTAATCGAACCCTACCTCCTGGCCAGCTCCCTTGCAAACAGCACATTGGCCAGCTTGCTCTGCCCATAAGCCCCAAAGATCCACCCGCTGTACCATCGGTGGAGGTAATGCAAGTCATGCAGGTCGATGCTGCCAAACTTGTGTGCCAGGGAGGATACGACGATGATCCGGGAGGGGAAGGCCTACACATGCGCGGCAATGGGTCAGGTGGTGGGGACGGATATAAACTTTGGCAATACGCCTGCAATACGCCATTCTTGCAAAAACACAATTGTGTTAATTTGCAAAGCTCCTCCTGCTTACGTTGGTAGCAATCCTTTGCCCCTGTGCATGAGGCATACATATTGATGAGCAGCATTGGCGCATCGACTCCTATGCGCACTGGCCATGAAAACCCTCCCATGTTACAGCCCGTACTTGAGGTGGAATGCGTAAAAAGGGTCCCTTACCTGTTTGGTCATGGCTTCCATGAGAAGCTGCACGAGGTAGAAGTGGCCAAAGTGGTTGGTGCCTGCAAGGTCAGAGGCACCTGAATTGGCATTTCAACAAAAGCTGATGTGCATATATGTGTCTTTAGATGATATCAACACATGTGGTGACAAATCGTGTTCTATTTGGGGCAGAACTGGTGATGGCACTCCACACCTTGCGTGCCGGATTGATCATGCACCCAGGCAACGTTTCACCTTAGATTCAGGTCGTCAAATATAACAAATATAGGGCATATCTCTGGTATAAAACCTGGCACCTCTTGAAAGGTTTTGGTTTCCCGCAGCATACCTATTTGCAGCTCAAAGCCGTAGGGAGTGGTTTTGTGTGGCCCCGCCATCACCCCCGCATTGCACACCAGGTAGTGCAGGGGCCTGCCGCTGGCCAGGAAACCCTCCGCTAGGGCTTTCACACTGGCCAGGTCAGCCAGATCTAAGTGATGAACTTCGATGGAACCCTAGGGGAGGTAAACAAACATAGTGAAGGGGGTAGAGTTTCTCAAAGGTAGGGATGATGGGGACGTTGCTGACAATCTCTGCTATGCATTCTTTGTGCGACTGCTTCCAATAATGAATCCGCCAACGACCGCTGTAGATATAGTGCAGATGATGTATGAGGAAATAAGATGAGTAGTTGGACGTGAGACAATACAGCATAAGAGTGGGCACAGCCATTCGCAATCTTGGCAGGCACGCCAGAGCACCATGCACCCAATATAGCCCCCCAATACAGCCCCCCCAACAACCACCCACCTTCACCCCACTCTCCCGCATTTCCTTTGCTGCTTGCTCCCCCTGAGCGATGTCCCTGGCGGTTGCCAGCACTGTCGCACCCCCTTGCGCCAGTGCGCGCACAGTCTCCAGGCCCACCCCCCTGTTCCCCCCCGTCACAATAGCCACCTGGGGTGCAAGGGGGAAAATGGGATCAAAAGAAGGGCTTCATAGCCTGACCTGACCTTAGAGCAAGATGCAAGATAATAAATGGGTACAAACGGAACTGCTGGGTATTGCTTGTGCCAGGCCGACGGCTGGTCTGACTGGGTTGGTAGAGTGCAAAAATTTGAGGAAGTAAACTCAATAAAAAATTTCACCTTGCCGGTCAGATCCTGGCCCTGCAGAGCCTCTATGCCAGTGCTCCGGGAGGTCAAAGGTGTGTGCGTGGGGTCCATGGCGTTGGGAGCAAGGGTGTCGGCTGCACCCCTGTCCTGGCGCCCCTCCTCGCTGCACAGCGCCAGGCTTGTACTGCTATTCCAATTATATGCAGTGCCTGGAATGGCGGAGGGCGTTGCGGTGAGTGAAGCAGAGGGTGATACAGCCGGGCTGCGCACCATGGTTACACATGCTGGGCCCAAGCAACGCTCGTTGAAGGCATGAGGTGGGCTGTGTACAAGGCACTTGTACCACTTGCATACCAGCTCCCAGCAGTCATTATCCAATTCTCTGAGCTGCACGGGAACAGATCCCTTGCTGTCCAACAGCGTGAACAGCCCGCCCATGTCTGGACCCAGTAGGCAAAATCTGGAATAGGCATGTATACATGTGCAGCCCCCATCTGTGGCAAGTGCACGTATGCACGTACCTGCTTACAGCTTGTGCTTGCACGACTATTCTCCACAAGTATTGGCGCAACGCCAACCAGGAGTCGCCAGCTGCAAGCTGCAAGCCTGTGCCTTATGGGCTGGTTTGGTGCATGCATACGCCTTTATGGCAAGTCTGCAAACTCTATAACGGTTGGGCTCGTCTGAATAGCAAACCATTGACACAAGCGGTTTTTATGGTACCTTTCGTAGGGCTCTGGTATGTATTCTCGCAAGGGTCAGGAATGCATGCATGCTGTTTGCTAAGGCCCAGGACAAGCTGCCACCTGGCAGGTCCTTTCCCGTCTTTCTAGATTGTTCTATTCAGAAAAGCATTGTTGTCAATGCCTACTTGAACGGCAAAAGGGCAAGAGGCTCTGCACCTGCAGACACTGAACTGAGCTTGCAAACGACTTTATTCGTGGCTTTTGTCTGCTTTGTCGAACGTGATCAGAATCTCCTGTTGCTGTACTTCCTGAAGGCATCTTGTTTGCAAGATATACCTACACCAACCCAGCACCAGTTGTTGGCGCCACACAAAATAACCATGGCGGTGAGTTCGGTGTTGGACCTTCAGATATGTATGACGGTTCCTTGGAAACGTGGGTTCTGACGTTGGTTTGTGTTGATCCAGGACGAGGAATTGGCGGCTGCCTCCGAGCAACTGGAGGACTTGAAAGGTGAGCCCACATCCTGCCCACGAAGTGTTTGCGGACGTCTTAATAAATAAATATGTTCAAGCGGGTCCATATTGGAGTCTCGGAAGAGGCGGGGAATTTGGGTGGATGTGCATGCATATGGATGGGTTGTGAGTTGTGGACATGGGCTCTGCTAAGGTGAAGGCCAGCACGGGAGAGAGCCGAGTATATTACGTTGTAGCGGAATTGCTGCACCGTGACCTTGCACCGATGAGACACGGTCAGGTGTTCAGGGGGGGATATGTCAAAAAGCCAATCACTGCCATGCAGAAGCTGCATCTAGTCCGCCATCTTGGCACATAAGTGTGCCCCGTTACGGCACAGTGCTGTGTGTGTACCGTCCTTGCCCCACCATGTCCCCACACTCACTCCTGGGTGTCACTCAGTGCACCACTTCTCCTCAGTGCTGTATGTCTGCCACCCGTTGCGCAGTGAGTGAAGACATCCCTGATGAGCTCGACCTAGGGGAGAAGAAGAAGAAAAAGAAGAAGAAGGTGGTGATCGACCTGGTGAGTGGGACTCCACAATTTTCTTCTTGCTTCTTGTATTCTGGTCTGGTACACAAACGCACACAACCTGCCTGGAACCACACATGCTCCAACCTGGTTGCCGACCGTGGCGGGCATTAAACTATTTCTTACGATACTCTTAAACGGCCTATGTGCACGCCCACACACATATACGCCCACACCCACACACGCACACCCATCCCCCCCGCCACGCACTTGTACACCTCTTTGCTGAGCACCTGCCCCACCCCACTCCAGGAGGGCGATGGTGGCGAGGCGGAGGGCGGCGATGGCGGTGCGGCTGAGGGCGATGAGCTGGGCCTGGACCTGGGGCTGAAGGAGAAGAAGAAGAAGAAGAAGAAGGCAAAGGTGGGTGGGGTGGGTGGGGGTGGGCCGGCGGTGCAAGTGGTGGCGGCGGGTGGGGTTGGGTGAAGCGCCATGCTCAAGATCACACAAGCTGGTCCAGTTGGGCTGTTGGGCATCAAAAATGGGGGGGGAGGGGAGGGCGTAGGCGGTGCTTGGGAACATGCTGCTGATTTGGCACCAAACTACACTGTTGATGGCGGTGTGGTGCCGTATCCGTGCTCCTCCGACTGCTCACCGTGCAGCGCCGGCTCATTGCTGGGTACATGCAGGGGAGCATTCCTTGCGTCCTTGTAGTAACACGTGCTCAAAGTTGGGGTTAGTGTAGCTCCTACCAGGTCGCCGCAGCTCGGCCACCGCGCCTGCACCAGAAAGCAACCAAACTAGGTATTCTATCCTAGTCCCCCTGAACCCCGCATCCCTTGCCTCCCCTGTCCTCATCCCCCCTTCTTACCCTCTTGCCCAGGCGCGCACAGACGAGGACTTTGGTGTGCCCGTGGAGGCCGAAGAGGAGGCAGGGGGTGAGGCGGCTGGGGAGGAAGGGGAGGAGGCACCCGCACGCAGCAGCGGCCTGCCCTGGGAGGGGAGCGAGAGGGACTACAAATACGACGAGCTGCTGGGTAGGGTTTTGGTGTGGGGTTTAGGGATCGGGTGGGGGGTTTTGAGATGGTGCTCTGGGGGGAGGCAAGAGGGACTACATATATGGCGTGCGGCTGGGTAGGGTTTTGGGTGTAGGGTTCACATATGGTGCTGGTGCTGGCTGTGCGATGTGGTGCAGTCTGGTCCCAGCGGTGCTGCGCGCTTGGCAATGGTGTGGTGAACTGGTGTGCTCGCGCATGCTCCCTAGGATTGGATGTAAGAGCGTGCACCTACCCAGCACCCACTCTTGTGGGGCCAGTTGCTGGACCACCGCCTTCACTCACCACCCACTTGTTCATCGCATCCGCACCCCATGCTTGGCCTTTGACATACTGGAGCGGCGTAATACCCTCCCTTGTCCCTCCGCTCCAATGCCTCCGCACTCCCCTTAATGCCTGCCTTGGCCTTGCTGCAGACCGCGTGTACGGCATCCTGCGTGAGAACAACCCCGAGCTGACGGGAGAGAGGCGCAGGACAATCATGAAGCCGCCACAGGTGCGTGGGAGGCTAAAGCATGGAACAACATAGCAGGCTGCTGCTGTGACTACTGTGTTTGTGATCTGGTATATGAGGCACCGACACTAGCTCACTGCGCTGAAGATGTTCAAGACTCCGTATTGTAGACAGGCAATCCGGGAAAGCACCCAAGCCGGCTTGTGCACTACCTGTTGTGGTGCTGTCTGGACCATAAAAGCGCAGGTTCCGCGTGTGGGCACCGAATAACGGTGTTCACCTTCTCCCCATGAAGCTGCACAAGCCTTTAAACCCTACAGAGTAAACCCTGCACCCTCCACCTGCAGGTTGCGCTTGAGGGCACAAAGGAAACTGTGTTCACTCCTATGGAGCTGTGCAAGAACCCTTATCCCTGTACCTGAACCCTCCACCCTGCACCTGCAGGTTGCGCGTGAGGGCACCAAGAAGACTGTGTTCACCAACTTCATGGAGCTGTGCAAGACCATGAACCGCATGACGGAGCACGTCATGGCCTTCATGCTGGCTGAGCTGGGCACAAGCGGGTCGCTGGATGGGCAGCAGCGGCTGGTGGTCAAGGCAAGGCTGCCCCCCAAGGCGTTCGAAGGGCTGCTGAGGAGATACGTGAACGAGTGAGTGGGGCAGGCGGTTAATCAATGGATTGATTTAATTACAAGCATTCCGGCACGAAAGCCAGATCAGCAATCAGCCCAGCACAGTGCTTGCGCCACCCATGCCTGTTCTGGCATTGCTTGTACCACGTTTGTATGTGCTTTTGGGGCAGGCGGTTGAGGTGGTGGGCAGGTGACACCTGATATGCTGGACTGCTTCTGAGCGTCGGTGCTGAGGTGGTGCACCCATGCATTGCAGGCAGGAGTGTATGCTGCCCCTTGCCACTGTCCACTTTTATACTTCCCTCGACCTCAATCTTCCTACTGTGACCCCATTCTTTCCTTTATAACCCCCCTTCTCCTCCCTTGTGTGCAGGTACGTGCTGTGCAACAGTTGCAAGAGCCCCGACACGTTGTTGGACAGAGACAGCGCCACGCGCATCATGTTCCTGCGCTGCCAGCAGGTGAGGACGAGGCAGGGGTTGGGGGCGGGGGTTCGAGAGGACTGATGCCATGCATACCGTGGTGTTTAGGAACCAGTGTTTGGGTGTAGGGTTAAAAGGTTTGCGCCACCCTGATTATTCGTATTCTTATGAAAGGGGTTCGTATTATTATAATGGGTTGCTTAGTACTTGGGCAAGGGGTCTGGGTAGGCAGGTGCGGATTCACAAAGGGTTGTGTTGGGATATTCACACGATGGATGCTCACCCTGCCACAACAGTGAGTGGTACTGTGAGCTGGGTTCAATTGGATTTGGAATTGGAATTGATTGAGCTAGATCAACTGACAGCCCTTCACTTGCCCCTCCCCTCCGCTCTTCCACTAATTGCCAATCCCCTCCCCCCCCACCACAGTGCGGCGCCTCGCGGACCGTGGCCGCCATCAAGGCAGGGTTTGTGGCGCGTACCACCGCACGCCGCAAGGACGCGCAACCCTAGGCGCAGTCTGGGTCTTCACGACTCATGTGTACACCACCCTCAAGGCGCAGCCTGGACTGCACCGTGCTCTGTGTATGGAAACTTTGCGGCTTATGCCACATGGGTTGTGTGGGGATGCAACCCCAAGGCAGACGTGCAGGATACCTGTGGTGTAGCGGGGGTAGTACAAGGCATGAGCGTGTTCAAGTCTTGTCTTGCACTGCAGCAGCTTGACAGCCAATAAGCAGCAGCTTGAGGGAGAGCCCAATTGGCATGTGCTTGCCAGCTCCGTTTGTGTGGGGGGGGGGAGGAGGAAGGGGGAAGTGTTTCTTGTGCTCTTCGCCTGTCTAGGTTGCGTTTGGAAGCCTAAAGGGTGTAGGCTCAATTTGAACGAGGCACTGCATATCTGAAAACGGCACATCGACAGGGTCATGCCCAACATGATGTTGTGGGTACGAAGTTTGATGTAACAGTTGGGATAATATCCAGTCCTGCCGGTTTGGTTCAACAACGGCTTTGCTCAACTAGTGCGCTAAATGTGCTGAACTCCTCAAGTCTGTTATACTTCTGTGATGGAACCACAAAAACTTTTCCTCTGCCAAGCTGGCCAAAATATGCAATAGATGCAGGCTGTGCCTTTGACACAGTGCGTTGCCAATAAGCCCACCGCCGCCATGATGCCACCCCCGCCGCTATCATGGCATGGCGCATGACCGTTGGCTGTATTGTAAGACTTGCTCACAGCATAAGTGCGTTGCCTGAATAACCACACATCTGGCATGAAAACAATACTTCTTGTGGCGAGGGCGGGTCACCAGGGGCGTGGCGCGCAGGCGCTCAGCAGCAGCAGCGTACTGGGCATGGCCGCCTGGGGGGCTGGGGGGAAGGGGGCCTCAGGGTACAGGGGAAGGGCAGGATGTGGCCGCCATGGTGTAGTGTGCAGTGCATGGCGCAGGGTGGACACCTTGGCAGCGCGCCGGTGCCAGCACTAGATGGTGGCGCTGCTCAAGGTTGCCATTGTCATGGGCAGCTTATGTGATCAAGCAGGGGCGGGGCCCGCCGGCGACAAGAGAGCTGGAGGTGCGCGCGTGTGGGTGGTAGAAGTGCTGGTTGGCACGCATTGGTTGCACAGACTGCCTCTAAGCCCACCACGCAGCAATAGCGCGCGCCGCCGCGGACATGATGCGCACCATCGCGTCCCTCCTGACCCTGTCTATGCTGCGCTTGTCTATCACCAGCTTGGCAACCCTGTTGGCGGTCTTGGGCAGGACCTCCCACACGCCAGTGGTGCAAACTGTGAGCTGGTCAGGGTGGGGGAATGGTGGCAAGGGGCTGATGGCAGTGTGCAAACAAGGAAGCAACGAGCAACAAGCTTGCGGCTGTGCTGGGGACTGCCACTGCCTCAAAGCTGTGTCCTCCTTGCCAGTCTTGAGCGCTGATTGGAGCGCTGCTATGTCCTGTGCACTGTTCACACGCTCGTGGTGCTTTGCAGTTCAACAGGGGTGCTTTCCTGCCTTTGGGAAGGGGTGTGAGTGCAGGTGGGGTGTGAGGCTACGCTGACCGCCACTAGTTGCCATCATCCCCGGTGTCAGTACCGTTTGGGGTCCCCCTGCCACACGTACCCTCTGCTACAGCTACGTAGTTGAGCGCGTGGTACGGTAAAGTCTGCCCGCTGCTCGGCAATTTACTGTACTACGCGCTTCAGCCCCGCAACCGTGTTTGTGCAAACAGACGCATGGCTGGTGCACTCCACGAAGTGCTGCATCGACTTGCAGCTTGCAGGTTGCAGCGTTGGGAGCGTTGATACACGATGTTTGCCCGCTGCTCGGCAAACGCTGTGCACCCACGTGCCCAACAGCAAGAACCTGAGCTCAGCGTGCATGGCATCCGAAGTGCGAAAGTGCGCTTCCAAGCCGCGTGATGCGTTGGCCTGCCGTCCGCGTGACAAGTGCAGGCATGTCCTTGGCCATTGTTTAGCGAGATGCACTGTATACACGCCGGAAGCAAGTCGGCGTGCAGGTTAGTGCCAACAATGGGCATGTACACATGTGGGCACAATGCATGCATATGCAACAGCTCGTCCAAAGTGCGCCGCCGTGACCTCAACGCCTCCTTTGACTTGTGAATGTTACAACCAACCTGGTAGGTGACAACCAACCTGTAGGTGGCACACCTCCGGCTCCTGCAGTGCGCATCCCCAGTACCACACGTTTCACCAAAGTGGCCTGGGTGCATCCCGTGCCTCCCGTACTGCGGGGGACAGTTGTGGCCCGCAAACCACTTAACAAGCGCTAAAGGTAAGGCTGGTGCCAACAACAATACACAGGGCCAGTACTGTCCGCAGATAAGCCACCCTGCGCGCGTGACCACCGCCAACCCTTGTACTAGGATGTTTGATATTTGGTTGGGGTGACTGTGAGGGTGGTGGCTATTACCAAGTCGTTGTATCACAGTTGTTGAGGTTATTAGGACAAGAAAACTGCCCGGTAAAGCTTTTCGCCGCAGTTTTAGGGTTTCGGCCCACGCTGGGCCGGAACCCCCAACGAGAAACCTTACGACCCTAGCCTGGGGTTTTCATGCAGTAGGGGGTTCTGATCAGGGTTCTCGAGAGCCTCTCCTGAGGAGGGGGGGGAGGCTCGGCCACAGCAATGCTCTAGAGCTTAAGATGGATGGCAAACTATTGTTGTCTGTCTCACTACTCCTTTCAAGCCTATACTATAAGCTATAGGCTGGTTGCTGCCCGGCTTGTCTGTGTTTTTCAACATTGCTGGTTGTGGTTTGCCGCCGTGTGTGGGGGCGTTTTGTTTCTTTCTTTCTTTCTAGCTTGTTGCACACAGTCAACAAAACCTCAAGTTTTCAGCCAAACACTATGATACTATAATACAAATTTCGTTACAATTGCTGGAAAGTGGTTTGCGTTGCACTGCATTGCCCCCAGGGAACAAAGCATTGGGTCACACATGGGTGCTGATAACCGCACAGAGGCACCTAGCCTCCAAACAACCCCCAAAATAAAGCCACGAGAAAGAAAGAAAGGAAATGCCCCCATCCACGGCGGCACACCACAGGCCAGCAATGACTGACAGCAGTGTAACAAATACATGACATTGCAGCTTGTCAATGCATTGGCAGCCGCTGCAATAATGATCCTCTTGCCGTAGTACGATGTTACCGTATTTGGCAATTGCCAGGGTATTTGCGCATAATTCAGCAGAATTCAGTGACTGTTCAGCACGTGCGTTGGAGAGCAAACTCGCTTATTACTTATTAATAATCTCTATAATCAAGTTGAATTTGAAATGGAGGAGAATCGAGTGCCTGTATGCTCTGATCGCACACCGCTTTTGCAGTGGTTCATTTCTTCTGTCCCAGTCCCAGCACCCTTCAAAACTGTTCCCCGCATGCGCCCAACAGGGTGAAATCCCATATTTACCCAAAACCCTATAACCAAAGCCTATCACTAGCCACAACGTGCAGGTCCAAAAGCCATGTGCTGCAGCTGCTCCTGCTCACCCACACGCTGCGCAGGTGACAACATGTGCGGTGTAAATGCAGAGCACATGTGCAATGACACCAGTCAAATGCACCACGCCTGCTCACTGGCAGGCCCTGACTGGCCCACCACAGTCTGTGATCATTTACCAGTACAATGACCGCAGGCGGACGAGTCATACCTGCGCAGCATGTGGGAAGCGTCATACTTCCGGCTGCGGTCCTTGACCTGGTAAATGATCACAGACTGTGGTGGTGCCGGTCACTGGCCCCAGAGCTCCTGTTGCCAATATTTGCAGGTCACCCTCAGCAGGCGTGCTGTCAGCCACCAGCACAGCTAGGGCGATGCTGAGGAAGCCCAAGATATCTTGCTCTGATTTCAGCCCCATGGCACTGCTCCGAGCTCTCCCTCAGGAGCTACATGAGGGCAAAGAGGGCTGCACAGGCGCAGGGAGAGTCAAGTTAGGCGTGGTTGGCATCTGGGAATGATGTGGCTGGCCTCCTATCCTATACCTAGTACGCCTGAGCTGTTGTGCAACCGGCGCATGCTTGCATGGCTCGGAAATGCAGGCGTATCTGCAGGTGGAAATCATGTGGCTGGACTCCTATCCTACATTAAGTATCGTGATGCCTGAGCTGTTGCGCCAACTGCATGCTCATGCTTGCAATAGCATGGCTCTGGAATGCAATGGCCCAGAGCCTTGCAAGCATGAGACTGGATGACTCAGTTACAGGAATGATGCCGTGGAATATAAAGCACCTTCAATTTTGAACGCGGTTCACAATGATACCGGGATGTTGATCAAGTTCTTGCCCATGAGCAAGGGATACACATAGGCCGCTCTGCAGCAACAAACCAGTTGTGGCGTCCTCGATCACACAGCTTCCGACCTGCACCTCAACAACTTCAGAAATATGCACATTATTACTAGCATGGATAGCATATGATGGGAACCAGAAGATGTAGTGCATTCAGAAGATGTAGTGCTTAGAGGGTGATCGTAACCCTAAAACAGTCCTTCACACAGCTGCTGACTATTGCAGTAGCAACCCCAAGTACTTCCCAAGTAGCCCTTAGCTGACATCAGCCTTGCACAACAACAAGGCTGGTTTACACACGTCACAGCTTTGAGCCCAGTTCTGCAACTCATCTGAGTCATCCGCGAAGCACAGCCTCCCCTGCTGTGGTTGCAGACAACGTTGTTAACAAGGTGTGCAGTGCCTGTATGCAGAGACGACACCTCACCTGTCACCCTAAGTTGCGGTGGACGACGTAGACATCCAGGAAGTACATCCAGAAGATTTGGAAAAGCAAGACACATGTCGAGGTAGACCTCGACTGCCTCAGGTGACTGGAAGAAGTCCTTGATATTGTCCAGCTGCTGTAAGGGACATGGCATGTCAGCCAGCCGCAGTGGTCAGCAACACACAGGTGCCAAGCAAGGTGCAGGTGAGGTGGGTTTCAGCAGATACCCACCGTCCAAACGCCCTCGCGGTGGTCAACCTCAATAGTCTTTGAGTCTTTGGTAACGTTTGCTCCATCAGGTCTCAAGTTTGGTTCAGGTGGGGTGGCTTGTGCTTCTCTCCTCGGGTTAGTAGCAGAGCAGGGGAGCTTGTTCCTGCGCTGCTTGAAGCCACGAGGCAGGGACTGGCGAAGGGTGTTCGCCTTGGGACCAGGCAATTGGAAGGGGTGAGCTGATGCTGTGATGGCAGCCATAGTTGCACCTTGTTGGACGAGATCTGGAAGAAAGGAACGCAATAAACCCCAGCCAAAGGCACCTACAAGCACAATCGGGTACACCGAAGGCTCCACTCTATGGAAACCCCTCACAAGTTGTAGTGCCCAAGGAAGAGCAAGCAAGTGAACGAGGCCCCCGTTTCGGAGGGGGTAAAAAACAACCACCAAGGCACTGGAGTTTGCTTGCAATGCTCACGCGTGTTTAATCACAGGACGACCCTCACGGTTGGAGGTATTGCTGTATAGCACATTGGTCGAGGTTTATTTGGTAGTTGCTTAACAAGGCACTTAGGTTTCAACATGCATGCATTGAAATGCATGCATGCATGAAGCAGAGTTGGAACTTTGTGGCCTTGCGAAGTGATCTTTGTGAATTGATGTTGCCGAGTGCTGTTGCTGAGTGCTGCTGCTGATCCCTGACGCTCTAAGCGTTTCTTGAGTCACCCAAGCTGTTCGTGACAGTGCACATCGTGCTTGCCAACTCCTTATCCCACTATTCTTACCTCCTACTGTGCCATAGTGTACAGGTGACTGTATATTTTCGCGCTACTCTCTAGGCAAACAACACTAATCCTAAGCCTAAACTTTGTCAAGATTCTCTGCCCACCTTCAAGTACATCAGGCCCAGCAGCTCCATCTTGTTCTGTTGAGCCAGCCATGAGCAGCCCCCAAGGCACCCCCACCGACTGGTCCCAGTGTTCCATCGGCGCCCTCAAGGCCTACCTGCGTGATGCGGGTGCTGACCCCAGCGGTTGCCTGGAGAAGGGGGACCTGGTGGCGCTGTGCACCAGGACAGAGCAGGAACAGGTCAGGAAGGTGGCCGCCCGACACCGTGCACAAATGTGTACCTGCGCCGGCACTTGCCAAGACTGTGGGGAATGCAGCCACTCTGTTATATTGAAACATCAATCACCAGGCTGCTGGGAGTAGCACCTATGCTAGGGCCTTTTTAACAACTTACCCATACCGTATCACCCATATTTCTTTGCACCTCAGGTCGCTTCCACTAGCAGCAGCAGCAGCGCACCCACCACCTCCAAAGCGAGCGCCACCAATGGCAACAAGGACAGGAGCAGCACACCCAGCGCACCAACCAACCGCCGCTTCAACAAGGTTGTGCCTGCACCCCCCCCTGGACTGGCGCACTTGCTTTAAAGCGTCAGCTTCCCGCAGAGAGGCGCAACACTAGCCAACGTGGAGGAGGTCATTGACGCTGCCACAGGACTGCCAGCGGTGCGTGCTGTTGCTTTCATTCCAGTGCCATGTGGCCTGAAGGGCTTGTGATAATGGATTTGATTCTATTTCATTACATTACATGCTTGGCCCCAAAGGGATGCATCCACAGATGAGTTTGATACTATCAAATAGTTGATATAGTAATTGAACTAATGAGGGCATGAACAGGCAAGGAAGATCTTGATAAGGAAGTAAAGCTTCACCACCACCTGCATGTGTGCAGGCAATCATGAGGTGCAGTGGGTACGCATACATTCTGGAGTGGCTGGAGCAAATCACCATGACTGAGGACATCAGCATCTTTGATGACGTGTCGGCCAGCACCAAATCCATACACTTCCTGATTGAGCGTTCAAAGGAGCCGACGACAGACCGGCAGGTATGCATGCGTGCCATGACAGCGACACCGCATTGAGAGTCCGCTTACTTCGTCACATGCATTCCAGCAATACAGCGATACCCATCGCATTGAGAGTTCACCGAACCTGGTGTCATTGTTATTGGCATGAATGCAGTTGCACTGGTCAGAGGGGGCAGGTTCTGTTTCCAGCAGGAAATTCAAAGGATGTGGATATTGACTGTTTGTTGCACATGACCATGGTCCTGGTCCTGACCTACTGATGTTTTGAGGCAAGCATCGTGTTGGCTGTGATTTGAAGCCATGTGTTGTGGTCTGCTGCGCAGGCTGCGCTCCTGTGCTGCTATGCATATAGCGCCATGGAGAAGATTGCGCGGGTGAAGGTGCACAGAGGCCCATTATACGCATTAATCCCGTGCGCCGCCAAGCTGTATTGTCAAGGTACGCACGCTTTATCATTCCCATGATTCCAATCATGATCCAATCAACGCTGGCTGTTGCATCCAAATCCGCATATTTCACACTGCAGCACTTCCCCTCAGCTCCACATTGCACTCACACCCATTGCCCTATCGCTGCACAATGTTCCCACCTGCCGAGATGTCATCCCACCAGCTGATAGGCAACGTCGCTCTGGATGCCTATGCAGGGGGCAGCAGCAGCGGTCGCCCTTCTACAAATCCATCGGTGGCAGGGGTGCAGGCCATAGCGAGGCTGCAGGCACTCATGCTGGTAAAAAACCTGCTTGATTCCAACGCACACAGGGACCTGGCCATCAGTGGTGATCCCGGGTTTCTAGACAAGGTGCGAGGAAGGGGGAGGGGCTGGGTCAGTATTCTGGATGGGGTGTTGGGTGACTAGACAGGGAGGGGTTCCTGGTGAAGTGCAAGGAAGGGGTGGCTGGATGAGTTGCCAGCTGCGCAGGACAGGCGCCAGGTGATAAATATGCATCACCCAATGGGCTGCATAGTCGCACATGGATCTAGTCATTGCCCGGATGTGTAGGTGTGAAAAAAGGGGAGGCTGTAAAGATGACCAAATAATGTACAGCTTTGTGTTCCGATGGCCAGGTGAAGTAGTACTGATCGGATGTTTTAAGCGCAGGTGAAGAAGGACTACATGCGCTGAAGGCACAACACCCATGACGAGCTATGGCAGAACGCATTCGGGGTCCTGGGCACATACACACAGCACTACAAGTACTGTGAGCAGGTACGTCCAGCAGGGTCGTATGGCCCTTGTTGCCCCCGCCATGGGATACCCTGTCAAGCGTACTGACAATACACTAACTTGGTACATAAGTACACCAGTGGCCCCGTGATGCACGTCGTTAGCTGCTCTCATGCATACCAATATATTATCGTTGAACATCATACCAGCAATATATTATCCTTGCACATGCGGGCATGTTATATTAGCCGCAGGTGTGGACGACGCACTGATGTGCCCATGCTCGTATATGATGATGATGACACCCTGATTTGTTAATTGGTACCATGTGTCCATATCATCCCATGATCATCCATTGGATGATCATAGGTGACACCCTGCTTTCCCCATTTTTGCTGCTTTGATTGTGGATCAATACCGACCACTTGCAAGGCATGCATGATGGATAGTGTGGCATGCACATGTCTGGTTTTTCCGGACCTTACTAGACATGGCTGGCTGTTTCCTTCCCTGCAGGTGTCGGCCATGATTGTGGATGACGCACTGATGTGCCTTTACACCAACCCGCTGGGGCACAGTGCGCACAACCTCAGCGGGGTTGATTTGCGCTGCTATCTAACCCTCAAGGCAATTCAGAACATGTTGGCCCCCATGCACGAATGTGATGCGGCATGCAAGAAGCTAACTGACGCCGGTGTGTGGGGATCAAGCTCGCTTTGTGCGATTGCAGTCCATTGGATCCGTGGGCACACAGACGTAGCAGCAGGGCCAGAACATTGCTGGCTGGTGCAATCTGTACAAGGGGGGACTACTAATCGGATGGTACTTGCTACAACATATTTTCCCCCATGCCCCTACGAGTTTCTGAGTGCAAGGAGGGTTTTGAAGCAGATCATTCAGCAGCAAGGAGACAGCATGTATTTTTCTTTGTAATGCTTGATAGCATTTGTATTAGAAATGGTAATATTCTCTTTTAAAATGCCAATGGTTCGTGTGGCAAGGGATTGGTTAGGAAGCGCTTTTGCCTGCCCCCTTTCATGTGTAGCTGACATGGCCACGCTGCAGGCATTGGACCTCGTCTGAAGGAGCTGTCCCGCTGCACTGACGCATCAGTGGCAGACACAGCATGGAGCTGTGTCACAAACCTGTCCTGTGTAGACCCCCGCGCCTTTCTGAGCAATGACAGGGTGCCACCTGGAGGCCGCCAGGGGCACGCGGCACCAGGGGTGGAGGAGGGGATGGCAGGGCTGAAGGTGGATGGGAATGCAGGTGGGGATGGATCACAGGGATGGAGGTGCAAGTGGGATGGGGATGGGGATAGGGATGGGGATGTTGCAGGCATCGCAGTTGGATGTAGTTGCTGCATGTGTGCGTGCCTTCCCTATGCCACCATGTAGCGCGTTGAAACTGTGATGGAACTTTGCAGGACAGTGTTTGTGGTCCCTTTCAAACCTCAGCATGGCGTTAAACCCTGTCCTTCTCCCTGTTTGTTGCCAAGAGCCCACTCTCCCCACCTTACCTCCTGCAGGGGCCGACCAAGGCTGGGTGGCCACCATATCTGGTGAGCTGGCCCACTTGGACACCCGCAAGAAGGACTTTTCAGCCTCCAATGCTGTCCGCGCGCTGAGTGCCCTCCTAAACCTGAACGTCGGGCTGCCAGAGTGTGCTCGCGGTACTGCTACTAACCCAACCCATGGAGACGCTTGATTGCTAGTGGAACTGCCAAGCAATTATGTGAGGGCTGGTGAATGTCAGTTGCTGCAACTTTAACAAATAATACTGAAACGTAGGAATGCGCTCCTTTTTCCAAGGCACCACAGGCATCTGTGTGAGGGGGCAGTTGGGCAGTGAAATGCACTGGTGCAGCTTGGGATACAACCTGAAGCTTGCCTCCCAGCACCTCCGTTTGTGCATATAGTCAGTAGCTAGTCGCTAGCAGCAGCCGCGTATGCAACCTATTTGCATCCACACTCGCCCCTCACGCATGCACGAACCCCTAAGCTAGGATTTTCCCATGCCTGTTGCAGCAATGGTTGCGGCTGGTGCACTGCCCATCATACTGCGCGCCGCAGATAAGCTGGGAGATGATGATGACGTGGCTAATTACATCCACGATCAGAATTTTGAGTACGACCTCATCAGTATCGCACTGCGCACAGTCAGCAGCACCGTCATAAACCTGGTGTCATCCTTGTGTGATCAAGCCTTGTCAGGACAGGTACGCTTGCCTGCACTGCTGGCAAAATCCAATTCATGTTAATTTTATTCACTTCCATACATGTGACGTTTGTTGATGAGTTGGATGATTCATTGGCTTGCCCTCAAGGTTTTGGACAGGTGGTGTGTAAATGCGCACTAAGGGCATGGTGCAATCATCTATCATGTGCTTTTCAGGCCATTGGGAGGACAGCTGCCATGGGACTTCCCTGAGGGCACGCACACCATTGGCATTGTCCACCCCTTTGCACCCCGGTATAGGAGCCTCCCTAAACCCTAAACCCTAAACCAACACATTACCCTACCCAAGCGTGCTCCAGGTTGTACACGGGATACTGGCACAAAGGATGCACTTGTGTGCTATTATGAGACATTATCCAATGCATTATTACTATATCCAGTTGGTTGACAGTTTTAATTGTTATTGGTTGTTATCCATCACTGATCAACTGGCCCACCTCACAAACCAAGCCGCCGCATTTGCGTAACCCTTGCAAGCTTTCAATCCTACGATGCATGTACCCAACTACGCCTGCCATACTCTCCCTGCCCACACCCCAGGCTGAGCCCACCTGGGAGCCCTTGGCCTCCCAGCGAGCCCTCCTGGTGCCCCGCCTGCGCAAGTACCTGCTGCACCCCAGCGATGACGTGCCGGTGCTGGCTTTGACTGTGCTGATGGCACTGAGGTGCATCGAGCCAGAGTCACTCCTGCAGCTCACTGAACTCCTCATGAGCAACCCTGCCAAGGTGAGGGAGCCACATGTGGTTGACAGCACAGTATGCGGCAGCGCTGCCAAGGGTAGTGGATGAGGCGGTGATGCCGGAATGGGGTGAACGTTTGCATGGGGCGGAGCCTACACGATGGATCTACGCGCATGCCTTTCACGCTTGGCTTGGTCATCATTTGGGCCATCGTTGTGCATAGCTTAGATCCATATGTTCCCGTGCGGATGCCCATCACATCAGGCAGGCATTGGCATAGAATGATAAGGAGTACCCGTTGCGGATTTCTGCATGATCTTACAGACCATCTGCAGCATGTTGTACAGGGGCAGCATTCCTGTCCTCTGACGAGGATCCCATCCAGTCATTGGCAATCCCCATTCTCTCATCCCCACGCAGGCACGCATCGTGGCTCGCATGGTCCAGCCTTCAGGGCTATATAAGCTGAATGCCGATGCTGTCGCCAGGATGCCTGACCCTCCATTTGATGCGCACTTTGAGAGCTACAGCGACATGAGTGAGCTGAAGATGTGCGACAACTGCGGGCACCACAACCACTTCCGTTCTTCACGCGCAGAAAATCAAGCTGCGGCAGTGTTCAGGTGAGGAGTGGGGCGGGGTGGAAATGGATAAACGCTTCGATCTGTGGCCATGGCTTTATTGGCGTACCCCGTGCCTGCATGGGCATTGGAGTGCAACCCAGCTCCCAGGTTGTCACCTTGTTCCATGCATGCCTTGTTGGCGGGCATTGCAATTGCAAGGCTGCTGCGATGTCAATGCCGCCGGCGGGACAATGGGAGAGGGTATCACTCGCATTCTTTTGCGGTATGATCACTGGAAACTGTGGTCCCACAAACTTGTTAGTGGGCCAGGTCTGGCACAGGGCCATGCAAATGTTGCAATTTACCTGTTGAAACCTGTCAGCGCACCTGTCCAATAGGTTCTGGGGTTCATGATTTGCCACCCCTTGTACACCCTGGTGTGAGTTGCGCACCATGTGCCGCAGGCTGCCACCAGCGGCGCTACTGCAGCCGCGAGTGCCAGAAGGAGCACTGGAAGTGGCACAAGAAGCTGTGCAACAAAGCACCTCCCGGGCCGCCAGGACAAGGGCCAAGTAGTAGCTGATGGGGCCAGGGCTCCCTCCTGCAATTGGTTCAGCCTGGCGGGCACGTGTCTAAAGCGGTGGCTCCAGCCTGGTTGTTTAAGTCACCGTAATGACCTACCGGAATGGAAACGCATGGAAACACATAAGATGAAGGTGCAACTTGAAACGCATGGAAACGCATAAGGAGTGCATCCAAGGAGCCTGTCTTGGTTGCTGCAGGCCATCGCCCTGCATAGCCACCACGCAAGGAAAGACTATGTTCAACAATGACACCACGCAGGCTGAGTGAGGTGGAATGCATGATTGTGTTTTAAATCCATATTGTGCCATGTCCTTACGGTTGTGTAGGGGGTTCTCTGATTGACCCAGCTATTTCTATTGCAACCTCATATGCATGTAATGTATATCGGCCGTTGTTTGTGGAGGGGCACATGCGATTGTGCTACGTCTTAGACCCGGTTAGACACTTTGAGACCAGAAGCACTTCAGCAATTTATTCTTCCCACAGTAACGGGGACACCAGCTCAATCTGCCTTGACTATGGCTGCCAATTTAGAACCTTGAAGTAGGAGATGATGTCACCGAGTAACCAGGTAGCACACGCCCTTGCTGTAACCCAATTGAGACACATTTTACCCTCCCTCGTGGCAATTTACACTTTCTCGGCACCGGTGAAGTATTGTCTGTACCCAAGCGAAGTAGCCAGCACAGTGCCAGGCCTATTTCCCTTTCCAAACGATCTTGGGAGAGAACAAAGGTTTGAAGTTAAAAAATGGTTTGATGCAGCTTTTGGGGTTTTCTAGGGTAAATCTCAGGTGCACTAGGACGATCCACTACATATACACACCATGCTGCTTTTTGTAGCACACAAAATTACGTAGGTATACCGAGGAACCTAACAGGCACTCTCGACGGCACTGCATTGTGTTGTCCACGACCACCAACTTTACAAATTAGGTGTAGCCAGCTGCAGTCGATCCCCGCCCAGGTGTCTGCCACACCGTGCACCGCAAAGCACCAGCAATACATGCGCGGCTGCGTGCTCTTACGACTTGGTGGTGGTTGCCTGACCAAGCGCATCGCGTGGTGGGCACCGGCGTGGGCGCTGGGAAGCACCTGCACCCCCCACCACGTGGGTGCCCCTCTCTACGCCCACCAATCACGCTCCCTTGGGGCAAGGTTGGCTGTTTTCAGGCAGGCAGGAAAGCAAGGAGCTCATCCTCATACATCGAGGATCGCGCTGAGAATGGTGCTTGCGGCGGGCAATGGGGCGCAGGCGGGTATGTATGCTCGAGCTGTATGCATGCATATGCACTTGCATGCATGCGTATTTCTGGCCTACGCACAACCCAAACGCCCCATACTGTTGTACATGCTTCAACATGGATTACCAAGTGTTGATCACACGCATCAACTGCCAACTGCAGATTCAGCCCACACAGAACCCCATCCGAAATACCCCCCCTGTGCAGCACCTGCCCCGCCCCTCCCCGCCACCAATTACATCACGACCGCCTACCTGTCCGACGAAAAATTTGCCAGCCCTCACATCTACCTCCTCATCCTCAACTACAAGCTCCCTTCGCAAATACTCCGGCTGTGGCGGCGAGGTATACACCCCTCCCTAGGGTTTAGGGTGTCGAGGTGTCTACCCCATGGCTGCAACCATGGGGTGGACGTCTGGTAGCATGCTGGCTGCATTGGTGTTGGAGAAGTGCGAATGGCTGCTGGAGGGGGTGAAGGGGGACGCGCTTATGTGAGAGGGGGAGAATATTGTTGCAGCAGCTGCATGCACGTGGGTTGGCGAGCACAGTGTTTGCGTGGACTGCTGGGCGTATACTCCTGTCAACCGCTGCATTCACCATCGTGTGCATGTGGCGCTGTGTACTGCCTGAATACCCGTGGAGTTGACAGGGCATCTGCTGACTGGAATGAGAACGCTGGACGCCTCAAACCGGTTTGGGCCCACCCATTGCGCCTGGGCATTCACCCACCAATACCCTGTGCCATTCCTCCCACCTGATATACCTCTAGCAGGAGGTGAGGTGGGGCATTTGCCACATCAAATCTTAGGATGTGTACCGTAAACCTTTGTCCATTTATCTGCAGCCAAGGTCAGGGTGTGTGCCGACGGGGGCGCCAACCAGCTCTATGACCTCCTACCACAGCTCTTCCCTGGCCATGACCCCATGGAAATTCGCGCACAGTATGTCCCCAAAAGCATCATTGGGGATTTGGATTCGGTGCGGCCAGAGGTGCGGGAGTTCTACGCCCGGCACGGAGCAAACATCGTTGATATGTCGGCGGATCAGGACTCGACAGATTTGGACAAGTGCATCCACTATGCGACCAACCACAGCGTGCAGAAGCTTGCGGATCCAAATGAGGTCACCATAGTGGCGGCAGGTACGGCAATAGGCTGTTATTTGCAGCATTTTGTGTCACCATTATTAAGGCATCGATTGTGTGGATGATACGAGCATGGTGGCGGGCACCTGCATTGCCTGATGGGCGGGGATGGTGGCGGGATGTGATTGGTATCAACCACTGTAGGCATGGGTGAGGATGGAGTCTTAATGTAGTCTTGGGAACACATGGTTAATCCGTTTGCTGGGGTTACAAAGAGCCTCAGCATCGCGAATGTAGCCTCTCCTTGTCATCATACAACCCCACACCATGTTTCATGTGTCCATCCCGAGAGGCTCTTTTGCACCAAGCCCTCCCTGTGAGCGCATTTGGTCAAAACCCTGAGCCAAACCCTCACCAAAAAACCAACTGTGCTTATCCTCACAGGCGCCTGCGGGGGGCGCCTGGACCACATGCTTTCCAACCTCAGCAGCTTGTACAGCTTCAAGGACTTGAACCTGGTGCTGTGTGGGGATGGGAACCTGTGCCGACTGGTGCGGGCAGGGAGGAACGTCATTCGGCCGCTGCGGGCGGTGGAGGGGCCGCACTGCGGGATCGTGCCGCTGGGCGGGCCGGCGGTGGTGCAGTCAAGCGGCATGAAGTGGAACCTGCGTGAGTGGATGCGTAGGATGCAGGGGCCAGGCTTGTGCCTTGGTATGGTATTGTATGGTATGCCATGCTGTGGTAGTCATGCCTGCTGAAGTACATACGGCATTCCATCCATTGGTGGATGCAACTTTGTTTGCGGCACTCATACCTGTATCCGCATGGCGGTGCTCTGATTGGCTGTGTGGGTTGTGCATGTAGATGGAGACAAGCTTGAGATGGGTGTGTTTGTCAGCACATCGAACCTGATCGCAGCCGATGAGGTGGTGATTGAAACCGATCAACCGGTGCTATGGATGACGCAGCTAAGGGACTGATCACATCGCACAGCGCATCATTGTCAGCGCTGCATCGGGGTTTAAGGGGCGTTTTAAGGACGTTGCGTGTGTGGCAAGCTGGCGCCATCTGGCATTGAGGAGCCAGTGGTGCAAACGAAAGCCCTGCTAGGGTCTGGGTGCGTACCTTATAAACTAGGACGTTGTTGCATAGCCCACTGACGTAGGTTAGGTAAGGCAAGTGCTGTGACTTTACCGTATCAGGTAATACGTATGCAAGCTGTGGGCCGTGGTTCTGGATACTGCTTCCTTTACATAGCTCATGCAACCCTGACGTATTTTTATGGTTGTCCAGCGAGTTGTTGTTTGGCATGTGACTCACGCGTTGACTGGATGTTCCAGATTATTTTAATCATAGAGCTCTAGCAAGTGCTCCAGTATCCAGCAAGTCCATCTTGGGACCCTCTTCATTACCTCTTGGTGTGAGCTGTGCATTGGTGCGCTAAAACGTAATACCCTTGCATAGGGTTTGTGTGGCAGAGCTGGTGACGTGGCTGCTGGCAGTCGAGTCCACCTATCTGGTCACTTCGCCCAAGAAAAAGAACCTGCATAAAAGGGCTGGAAACATGCCACATCCGAATGAAGCCACACCCCTGCTGACTCTCACCCACGCAACTTGCAACCGCACAAATACGATATTCCTTGCCCGACTTGCAGTGCCCAAGTGGATCTATATCCCCAGACCCACCACCCTAACCAGGGCTGAAAGGCAGCGTGTGGGTTGTGCTGGCGTGTGCCTTCAGCGGAAACAACCCTTGTATTTGGGATATGACCAGCATGTTTGTACCTAGTTTTAGCCAGTCACGCACGTTTCAGGCACACCCCACTCCGCCCATCTCTGGCTGTGCCACTAGCCTATATGCATGCGCAATGCCCCACCACTTCACCGCCCAGCTGCGCCTCCCCGCCGCCACACTCCACCACAGCCGCGCAGCACTGCGGTTACATAGGCGGTGTCTGTCGGCGGTGTGCCGCCCGCGTGCCATAGTCAGCGGCACCGAGCGAGCCGAGGCTAGTGAGCAACAACAGGAGGGGGCCGTGGGGGCGGTGCCCGTGGGGGCGGTGCCACTTGACGGTGGGGCGGCGCCCGGGCCCGCCACCAACAACCGGGCGGTGCTGCGTGCCACGAAGCTGGCGGCGGTGGCGGTGGAGGAAGGGGCGAAGCCGCTAGGTGGGTATGCTGGGGGGACTGACCCTTTTGCCTGGGGCCTATATACCCTAGGGACCCTGGTCCAGTACCTCACCCACACAAACCAGTAAGTGCATATTGACGCCTGCACCTGTCACACACAATGCTGGGATAAGGCACTTTTGGATATTAACGCACACTGGCAATTCATTCAGGTGCGCATGAGTAATATGGTGCGCACTATCAACAGTTGTTGAGTGAGTAGTTGATCGTCTTACCCTCTTTAAAGCCCACCCCCTTCATTTAACCCTAATCAACCACCCACAGCAAAGTGCATACATCCCATTGCCAGCCAACTATCCCATCACTCCCCACACCTCCCCACACCCACAACCCTTACCCTACCCCTTCACCCCTCCCGCCAACTGCGTGCGCCTGCCCGTGAGCGAGTACTCTGTACTAAAACCTACACCCTAACCCTTTCCCTCCCCCCCCACACAAACAGCCGACTACATGCGCCCTGCCTGTGAGCCAGTACTCAGTACAAAACCCCAAACCCTACCTCAAACCCTAAATCCTAATCCTCTGCCTCCACCCCTGCAGCCGATTACATGCGCCTGCCTGTGAGCCAGTACTCTGTCCTAGACGCGCAGCGCATCGAGCGGCTTGACGACACCACCTTCCGCTGCTTCGTGGGTGGGCTGCGCCTGTTCTCCTTCACTGTGGAGCCTGTGCTGGTGGTGTCGGTGGTGGTGGGGGAGCGGGGGCCGGCAGTGGAGCTGCTGGAGACGCGGGTGAGTGGTGGGGTGGGGCGGTGGGGCGGTGGGGGGATGGATGTGGTGGATGGGGGGAAGTGGAGGGTGCTGGAAACGCGGATGAGTGGGTGGGCCGCGGGTGGGTGGATGGGGGAGTGGAGGGTGTTGGAGACATGGTGGAGTGTATGTGGGTGCTTGGAGGGGAGGGTGCTGGAGGCATGGTGGAGTGTGGGTGGGGGGTGTTGAGGGGAAGGAGGGAGGGGAACCCTTTGCTGCTGCACCGCACAGTGTCTATCGTCCAATGCAGCACCACTATGCAACCACCCACGCCACTTTACCTGCGTGCATTGCCTGTGCATTGGTGGATACAGACCCACTGCAACCCATGCCCAATTCTGCCCACTCCGCCCTGCTATTCTTCATATTCCTCTCCCCTGTTTGCACCAGCTCGAGGGTTCGAAGATGGTCCAATCGATCAACGACAAGTTTGCGGCCACGATGACCAACGTGGTGCGGTGGCGTGAGAGTGAAACGCAGGAGGGGGGGAAGGAGCTCACCAGCGACACAAGTATACAGGTGGGTATGGGTGGGGGTGGGGGGTGGGGGTGGCAGGAGGGTGTCCGCTGGGGTTTCGATATGTGTGCAAGCTAGGGTTTTGAGCTAGGGTATGAGCCAGGTTTTATGAGTGGGTCAGTTGATCGGATGAAGGTTTGGTGGGATGAAGGTTAGGGACTAAGGGTTTCGGAGCATGTGCGCATGCTTGTATGGGTAGATATGCGCGTCTGATGCCCCTATATTGTACCATGCGTGGACGGATGGCAGGAACAGTTTAGTCTAATTGCGCATGGGTGGGGCCTGCTGATTATAGTGGCATCCCCGTTGGCAAGCGTGTGAAGTGCTGGTCGTGTCAATCGCATGTACATGGAATGCACAGCAAGAAGCGGCATCCTAGTCTTGCTGCATGCACGGGTACTGTGCTCGCACTGCCCATTGCCCATTGCATGCCGATGGTGATCATGTGATCTACGGGGTACCAGTTGCAATCCTGCATAGGGGATTGTGGTCCTGTACGTGAAATGTCCGAGGCTGGTTTCAACAATGTAGTGTATATGTGGGTAAGCCTATCCCCACGATAGCCTTCCACAGCATGGGGCTTGTTACGAGTGGGCTGTGCAATAACACGATATGGTACAGCCGACCCCATGTACTTTCAATTTTTAGCGCATCCACTGCGTCTGTCGCCAGTCAACTGAGTAAGTCCCCAAATCATGCAGGTGGAAATCGATGTCCCGAGGTGGTTCCGCATGGTCCCCGTGTCTGCCATAGAGAAGACCGGCAGCAGCGTGATGCAAGGGGTGCTTAATACTGCGGTGCCGCGATTCCTGGAGCAGCTCAGGGGGGACTACGTGCTGTGGGCGAAAGGGGGGGACGAGAGGCAGGTGGCGGCAGGAGAGGGAGGGGATGCCAAGGGGGGGCGATGAGATGCAATCAGTCGGGGTGTGGGGAGGGCGGGTGGGGTAATGGTGTGGTAGTCGTTGGCGGCATCACAAGGGTTTTCAGTAAGAAACCCCGCCAAATGCGATTGCTGGTTTGAAAGTAGCCAGGGCATATCTAGTTCACACTCACTGCAGTGCGCCAACGCATGTTTTACTTCAGCGTCGGCATTGCAATTGCTTTACAGGAATTCAGGGCATTCGACTCGCATCAAGTGCTGCGGTTTCCATGCGGGGTGGGCAGCTGGTAGAACGGGATGCAGCCCTAGCATAGGGTTTTGCGAATTGCAATACCGGCTCCAGGTCATACTTGCCGATCCTTAGTGTAGTTTTGTCAGAGGCGCACCAAAGGTGTGTTCATTCATTACAGCTTTCATTGGCATGAAATTCCAGTCACTGATATTACTCAGTGCCGCACTGTGCTACTGTTATGTTGGTGTTAGTTTGCTGGACCGGGTGTAGAAGTTGCAGAGCTTTGTAGTGGCATTCAGGACAGCAGCGGATAGGTGGTCGCACAAGGGTGCAGACGAGATGCCGCCCTTGTGCGGCCACTACTGGCAGTGCCAAATGCCATGCCATTGACTGGTATTGTAACAATAGTGTTTGTTTTGATAAACGCCATTAAACTTGGGCAATCTGGGCATGCGCCACTCGCAAGCGCCGAGGCAGTGTGCACTATTGCTGCCAAGGGGGACCGGTATGCAATATCACAATAGCAATGGGAATGTGTCCCCGAGGTTGATCCACAGCCCTCATGCTTGAAGGAGGAGGCGAGGAGCCTGGCCACTAGTGTACACGCCCAATGCAAAACTGCATGCGTTTGCCTGAGTGTTTTGCCTCCATCTTTTATCCGGTTATTTTATGTATTTTCTCAGAAACTTCAGTATTAGTCACCAAGACACCAGTTTACGCTACCTCCGTCAAGCTTTTTTATATGTTGTGAAGAAAAGACACATACTGTTGTTTGTGTAGGCCTGTGTCTGTCCAGGGCTATGTAGCAGTCTGGGACAGAGCTCGACAAATCCACACGTAACAGGCGCTTTGCGCACCGGTTGCTCTACAAGCTCTGCTCACATTCTATACCGCCCGTAGACACCCCGTACATATCGCCACAGGAGGGTGCACCAGCATAAGTACTCTCCTTTCACAAGTAAGCTTGGCACTCGTCGTGCGCACGAACCTGTGCTGTGAACACAACATAAGGAAAGCCGTGCGGAGGACCCAGTAACGTTGCCTGGCGTTGGACGCTGCTCTGGTCCACTGGCGATAGCGCGGGGTCGTATGGTGGCGGGTGGCGACGCCAGACGGCTTGTACGGTACTAGGTAGGGATCACCGCATGCATAAAGGATGCAACATGCATGCATATGCGTATATTCGGTGCCACATTACTGCGCGCGGTTTGGACCGCACAACCGCGCAGGAAAACCGGTGCGCACCTTTTCGATGCCGAGAGGTCTAGCTGGCAAAATTAGCCCTCTTTTAAGGTGCAGTGTGTGGTGCTAGTATGCTGGCAGGCATTGGGGTGCTGCGGGTGTGACGTCGCAGTGTGCCTTGTTGTGCTGCTGGTGTACCCTGGAATAACCATGCGCACACCCCTTATTCCAACAGCATGGTGCAACTTGTTGGGATGTGTGCATTGCCTAACCACGTTGCTGGTGTGCCTAGTAGGGTTCATGGACGCAGCTAGGGCGCAGACGAGAGGGCTCGTGTCGATGTGAAGCTGTCAGACTTGCCGGTTTACAGCATGCTGGGAGAACAGTCAGCTATCATGCGGAAAACCCTAGAAAACACAGCCCAAACCCTAGGGAACACGGCCCAAACCCTAGGGACCACCGCCCACACCCTTGCCAAGGGCGCACATCCAGCCCTAGGTGGAACGGGCCACCAGGGGGGTGATGACGTCTTAGTAGAGGGAGAGAACCTCGCGGGGCCAGCCCCCCACCCCTGGCAAAACCAGCACCCTCCCAGCACAGTGGCAAGGCTCCAGGTGGAACAAGCACAACTGGCAGGGGATGGCAGCAGCGCCTTCGAGAGCCGCGAGTCTGAAGCCAGGGGGGAGGACAGCATGGACGCAGAGTCCAAAGGGGAGGAAACCCCGATGAAGCGCGCCGGGTCAGAGACCAAGGGAGGAAACGTGGGGATGCAAAGCTCGGAGGCAGAATCCCAGGGACCTGACACAGCCATGAAGAGCACCGACTCCAAGGGGGAGACAGGGGAGGAATCCACAGGGGAGGGCAGGTCCCTACACCACATGGACACCGACAGTGGCACGTATGACCAGCAGTCCATGCTGTCCATGTCATCCAGCAGCTCCTCCAAGCACTACAACCCAGGGAACGACGTCATCTCCCGCCAGGAGTTCTTGTCCGCCAGGGATGTCAAGGTGTGGGCGGGGGATCAGGGTTTGGGGTTTCTGTCCGCCAAAGATGTCATGGTGGGAAGCCCTCGCACCAGCCAGCCAAGCGTGGAATTCTCATTAAAACAAGCAGTTTTTGCCTGCTCTTGTGGGCACCGTTGCATCTCACCCCCCTGTGCATGGGCCCCTCAGAGGGCGCTGCTGCATTGCACCCCAGCATGCATCAGCACATGGAAGTCACACACACCCCTTTTCCCCCCTTGCAGCTGGGCATGTCCCTTGTGAACGCCTTCATCATGTTGTCTCAGCCATGTCTCCCCACCTAAACCCTAAACCCTAAGCACCCCCCCTTGCAGCTTGGCATGTCCCTTGTGAACGCCTCCATCGTGGTTGCGGTGGGATTCCTCATAGCAGCGCTGTACAACAAGATAAACAGGGTACGCACACGCACACATGCATGCACCAGCACAACGCGGTGCATGCGGGGCGCTTTGCATGCCGAATTTTTGTGTGGTGTTCGTAGAATGTGCATGTGGGGCTGTCTTGGTCTGTGTAAATGTCAGGCTGTATCAGCATTCCCAGTGCTTGTCAATCTGCATTGCCATACGTCTGGCAATGCTCATATTGATTTGCTCATATTGGTCAGGGTTTGTGTTGGCAGGCTCTGCACCCCAATATGATATTTGGGCAGCGCGTCTGTACGCACAGAATAATATCGTGCATGTAGTTGTTGCATGCCACTACAGATTATCATGGGTAATTGTTACACATGCAGGCAACCGTTTAGGAGTTCTGTGTACATATGCATACCAAACCCACTGCTTGCATCCAATCATCGCTTTCTTGGCTTGTCTCAAAAGCCGTCTTACGACCTCAAAAGCCAACAGAGCACTGGAAAGCTGTCGTATGACCTCAAAACCCAACAGAGCACCGAGCATTCCCTCCCCTGTCTGCAGCCCGATAACTATTACATCCACAGCAGCGCCACCCCCATCATGAATGTGGTGGTGGCAGTCATATGTCTGGTGCTGCTCCTAGTAGTGCTGGTGCCCTTCTGTGTGCGTATTGTCAACACCTGGAGGTGGAAAATGACGTGGTGAGTGGAAAGGGGGGAGAGGGGCACACACTGTATGTGGTTTTCTATTGCGTGATGTTGAACCCAGGGTTCAAAGGATGTCTTTGTGTGGGTATGGTCAAATTGTGGAGGTGGGAAGCAACATGTTGAAGGAGGGTAGGGGCACAAATGTGGGCAGACAAATTCATTCCCAATTGCAACAAAGTATTAATTTGCCAGTGAGACTTATGTTGCCCTGTCTGAAGTCTCCTTTTGGTCGCGAAGTCTACCAGCCACTGTTGCACGTCTCAGCATACACCCGCATTCCCTGCCCCATCCCGCAACCACACATGCGCCCCGCGCGCCGCAGGTCGCACCGGCGCAGGCGAGGGGCCTCCTTCACATTTGCGCTGGCCATGACAAATCTGCTGGGACTCATTTTTTTCCTGGTCCCCAACGCACACGTGCTCCGGGAGGAGTGTGCATGGTACTCCCAGGTGGTGGTGTGGAGCGCGTACCTGCAGTGGACATGCTGGAACGCGGTGCGCACAAAACCCCCAGAACCCTACAACATCCTGCTTTTGTCCTAAAAGTCCAGCTCTGGAAACCTAATTCTTTAGCTGTTCCCCAGACACCTGAACTCAGCTATGGCTTGGAAACCCTGAACCCTATTTATGAAACCCTAGCCTGTGCATTGTTCCTAAGTGGTGGTGTGGAGGCCTGTACCTCCAGAGGACTTGATCGCCACGAGCACGTGGCTGTGCGTGTGGATGCTTGCCAGCGTAGTGTGGTTATGATTCAGGAGTAACATTCGTGTTGTTTGGTGTGCAGATGCTTGTCAACCTAGTGTCCATGGCGTATGGCAGCCAGCCGCTGAAGCTCATAAAGAGCAAGAGGCATGGTGGGTGGGGGGAGGGGGGTTGCGGACGGCCGCGGTGTGTGTGCATGTGTTCGCATGTGTACATGCAAAATTCTCGAATATGGAACCCATGGGAGAGGGTTCCTGCTGACTGCTGACAGCTCATGTGTCTTCCCTTCCCATTTAATGTTTCATACTTCCATGTGTGACCCGTCTTCAGACATGCACGCTCAGCTCACAGCCCCATGTGTTTTCCCCACTTGAATTTTCCCTCCCCAGGCATCCCCGCCATCACCCGCAAGGACTCTGCAGTCATGGACGCAAACATAACGGCGCTGTGGCCATTCGCGCTCCTGGGGTGAGGGACCTAGGGTTTAGGGTTTAGGGTAGGTCCAGGGGCATGTGTAGGGTTTCAGGGTGTGCACGGCGCTGTGGCCTTGTGCGCCGCTGGGGTGAAAAACATAGTCGGACTTCAAGGTTGACTATGCTCAATCTGCTTTGTCAGTTTCTATCTAGGCGCGCACCCGAATGCAATGCAATACACCATGGCCATGTGCATACGCCTGGCATGACAACACTTCCACTGACATGGCGTTGCCGCATCTGAGGGCATGTGCTCACACTTACCCTGGCATGTGTTGCCTGGAGGCCCTTGGTGGCCTTCAATAACAATGTGTGCACTCGCGGCAGTCTGCAGATGCATGCGACTCCTTGCACCTGTGGCCTGCAGCACGGCAAACCCTACACCCTGTACCCGCTGTGGATTGCACCGTGATCGCCCCCCTGTACTGCAGGCTGGTCATGCAGGGCATCATCACCAGCATCGCAATATATGTTGAGAGTGAGTGGCGAAACTCTGATTCAAACCCTACCCACCATACAGTATCGGTATGGTATACTTTGTCTTATTAGATATGGTCCGCACCTAGCACGTAGAGTCAATTTTAACAGCATTCAATGTTGGGGCTGTTGTATGCTTACATTGACCCCAACCCATACCCTATGCACCTTCATGGCTACAAGAAGCCCTCAAAAACCCTAGCACCAATCTGCCCCTCCTGCTGCCCCACGCGCACTCACAATCTTTAATATACACCACAGCGCTCCACATTTCATCCAAACATTCTGCCGCTGCCCCACTACCCTCACCAATTACCATCGACAACCCTTCCTGTTTCCCCAGTAACCCGTGCAAAATCCAACAAAAATAAAAGCGTCGTCGAATGATCCCCCCGAACAAAACCCCTCTCTCAAAACCCTAACAAAACCCTTCTCCCCCACCGCGTGCAGCCCACACGGGGTCTTTCCGCAAATACTCGGAACAGCCCTCATGCGCCGAGCAGCAATATGACTGCGCCTCCACCGGGGTAATGACCGCGCTGCTGGGCTGCATCACCGGCCTGACGGGGGTGTATGTCATCATCTTCTGCCTGCTGCTGCGGAACGTGGCCAAGTTCCTGCGCACGGTGCCCTACAGGGAGTACCGGCTGGCCAACCAGATGGTCCGCAGCCAGGTGAGGTTGGGAACCCTAAACCCTACACCTGACTTTGAACCCTGAAAGTGGGAGTACAGATTGGCCAGCGGAATGGTCTGCAGCCTGGCGAAGGGGGAAATCCCTAAACCCTAAACTTCAAACCCTAGCTTTTAGACCCAAGTCCTGCAGGGAGTACGGCATGGCCAAGCATATGGTCCGCAGCCAGGTTTGGATAGAAATTCGTAAACCCTAAACCCTAGCAGCTCTGAAAAGGACTAGGGGAGCACCGTCTGGGCATACAGGTGGTGGTACAGCCAGGTGAAACAGTGCACATGAAAAGCCTGTACCCTAATCATCAAGAGGGAGTGATGGGTGGGTGAATTACCAACTTGGGTACCTAACAGAGATGTCAGGATTTGTCCCCCGACCCTTGGACTTGATCGTGCATGTCTACCTTGCTCGTGACTGGCTTCCCCATATTGCCTTGATAATGGGGTGATAGGCAACTAGATTGCATTATGGATTAGGGCTAAGCCCTAAACCCTAAAGCCTAACCCCAAGCTTGTGTGTCCCCCGCAGGCCCGCATGCGCCTGCCCGTGCTCGTGTTCTTCCTCGTCACCGTGGTTGTGTACAGCCTGGTGGGGCTTGACAGCTGCCAGAGCTTCATACTGTCGTGGCTGGGGTACACACCCATGTTTGTAAGTGGCGTCCTGAACCCTTGAATCCCTGACCTGGCTGGGATATGCACCTGTGTTTGAGCGGACAGGACGGGCTTGCGGCAAAGCATGTGCATTGTTGTTGCTCGCAGCTGCACTGCCACGCGCCCACGTGCGCACGCATGTGCACCCACTAGTTGTGCTCTACATCTCTGCACTGGTAGCAGCATGTAAGTAATTTCTTTGTCTCTTCCTGTTATACCACCTCGGGTGCACACCCATTTATACTCGACCCCCTCCTCCCCCCTCCTCCTCTCCAGGTTGTGTTCACCGCCCTGACCATGGTGCTGGTTTACTTCACCACGCCAAGGTGCAAGTTTGGGGACTCGCACCCGGTGCTGGGGGTAAGCCAAAACCCTTGCATAACCCTAGCATAACCCTAATGTGGACCCTAGAGCGCCGTGGCTGCCATGATTGGCAATGCCCTCGTTGAAATTTCTTTGAATGGGGAACATGAGCCGTGAGGGGCTCCTGGGATGCCGTTGCGCAACCTGGGTGGAAGGAACCCTATAGAGGACCCTATATTGCCATGGCTGGCTGGTAGCAAACCCTCAACCCTTCACTCTCACCATGGGTGCACCTAAGCAAACCTCCAATCCTAAAGCACTGGCGTGGCTGCATCTAACCACACCTTGGGTGCCACTGCGCACACCACATGGCAGGGAATTCCTGACTGGAAGCCCACAGGTACGAATCTCCCTTAAAACACACGCGACCCACCCTTATGCAGCAGATGCAGCTTTCTACAAAGTAACATCACCACCGGCAGCAGCAGCCGTTTGGTATTCAGCTATACAAACGACCTGCCCCAAGTGCAGCCCAAATAACCTACTAGGTTGAATCCACTCACCCTCATCAGCTCACCCCACAATACCCCCCACCCAGTTCCCCACTCTTCCCAGGTTTGGCTCCAGGAGTTTGCGTGGACTGAGGCTGATAAGGCTACCAACATCACCATACGCAGCAGCAGCCTGCCTGAGCCATTTGGTTCCCAGCTGTTCTCTGAGCCCATGTTCTGCTTTGAGACCGCGCTCAAGGCGTGGTACTGGAGCTACATGATGTACGACCACATGGAGGTAAGGAGGTGGGCTCTTATTAAAGCGCTGAGGAGGAGTTTGAGTAGGGTTTTGGTTGAGGGATGGAGCCGTTCTGGTAGGGTTTAGCGTCCCGGAGTGCAATGGACTGCTCCTGGAGCTATGTGGTGTTTACCATATGGAGCTGGGGTGTACTTCCATAGGCGTTTTGGGTCAATCATTCTCGAAAGTTCCATGCATGTGTTCACCCATTTCCCCATAGGCAGGCTGAAAACCCTCGTCTCCCTGCAGAACCCCCACCGTTTACTCCCCTGCAGCCCGCTTCTCCCCATGGGGTGGGCCCTAAATCCACCCATTTCCTCCCCTTCCTCCCCTTCACTTATCCTCCTTGTCCCTCGCCATTTCCTCCCCTGCAGGCCGAGAACTCCCGTTTCACCCTTGAGGGCGCCATGCGCCTGTACGGGCTCACCCACCACCTCATGCTGTGGGAGAAGGGGCTGGACACAAAGTGCGTGGTGGCTTGGAGCGAGACGTGCGTGGTGGTGGCGTTCAGGGGGACGGCCAGCCTGCGCAACGCATGCGCGGACCTGCAGGTGGGTGGGTGGGCGCTCGTGTGTGTATGGGAGGGATTGGGGGAGACGGCTCATGTCAGTGGACAGTAGTGGGGGGGACCTGCACATGGGTGGGTGCGAAATGGGGGTTGTAGGCGCACTGGGAGGGGTGGGGAGCGGCTGGTGGTGGGGACCCACACCAACATACCCTAGTTTGTGACCACACACCATTGCTACCCTGTTGCCACCTGCATTGCCCCCGTCAACCACCCCTTGTCACCTTCCCCTTCCACGACATGTAATAATCTATCTCCCCTCCCCTTCTCTCGCCCGCAGGCCTGGCAGATGACCCACCCCCCTGCACGCGGCACGCCCTGCATCAGCCGCCCCGCAGTGCACAGCGGCTTCCTCAAGAGCTGGGTGCACAACGGGCTGTGCGATAAGGTGGTGGAGGCGGTGCATGGGATTGTGTACGGGGAGAGTGTGGAGATTGTAAAGGTGGTGGTCACAGGTGAGGTTCGGAGTAGGTTTAAGTAGGGTTTAGGGTTTAAGATTTCAATTCGGACTGCCTTGAAGAGTGCAGAGATTGTGAGGTGGGGTCCCAGCTGATCTGGGTCGGCATTGGAGGGTATATTAGTTCATTTATGTGCAGGTTTTGGCGGTACTCCGCCATCCTTCCTGCCATGGCAAGCTGTTGGATTCCGAAGGGGTAGAGCTGGGGCTGGTAATCCATGCGCACTTGCCCCACACCCTGCACCCGCCTTCTGAATCTCCTCCCACCTTGAGACTATCCCAGCACATCTTGCTCCCCTCCTTGCACCCCTCACATACCCTGCCTCCAACCTCTGCCGCAGGTCACTCCCTGGGCGGCGCCCTGGCCACCCTTGCCGCCTACGCCATCGCCACCGCCTGCCCATGCCTCCAGTGCATGGACCTTTCGTGCTACACCTACGGTGCGCCACGCACCGGCAACCACTCCTTTGCGCGCGAGTACGACCGCACCGTGCCAGAAACCTGGCACATCATCAATGACCAGGTGCAGGCTGGGCTAGGGTTTAGTCCTGGAATTTATATCACTGCGGGGGAATGGAGCCCGGTGCAACCCTACACACAATGGCGCAGCATACTGCGATGCCCAGCACAAAAGGCCCTTTGACCCTTTCAATCCTCGAGAACTCCTTGATCGCCCTGGAACAGGCATGCCCTCAGCCCCCAAATTACTCCCTGCTCCACCGTTGCAGGATGCTGTTGCCAAGAACGCAAAGTTTGTTGTGTATTACAAGCGCCCCGGGCACCGCGTGCTGATCAACACAATGGGGGACCTCATCGTGCGACCCTCGTTCGTGGAGACCAGCCTGCACCAGAAGTTTGGAAGTACGTAAAACCGAAACCCTAAACCCTCATCCGGGAGATCAGCCTGCACCATACGGTTGGGAGTGCATGCGTCATCAACCCTAAACCCTAAACCGTCATTCATGGAGACCAGCCTACACCAGACGTTTTGGAGTGCGTGAATCATAAACCCTAAACCGTAAACCCTCATTCATGGAGACCAGCCTACACCAGAAGTTTGGATGTGCATAAGAGAGTCTGTGAACTAGGAGGAGACATTTGGCTGTGTTGTGCGTGCTGCGCACCCGCTTGGGAGCTTGGGGTGGCGCAAACATTTGGTGCGATGTATGCAACCAGTGGTGGTGTTCTGCCCACTGTCTTTCATATGCCACCAACATGAGACCACCAGGGTCACGTGTGTAAATCCAGTGCCCAATAATGTGCATCAGAAGGGTGAGGTTTGGAGTATCTGCACTCACATGTGCGCATTTGCGTGCTTGCACTCCCACACGCCTTCTCCTGGTGCAGGCATCAGCATGAGTCAACTTTTGTTAGGGTTTAGGGGGTTTAGAACGTGGGGTTTAGGGTATCTTACACACGTCTTCCCCTGGCGCAGGCAACAGCGTGAAGCAGCACTTGCTAGGGGAGTACCAGCGCGCCTTTTTGTCCATATGCATTGCGCAATTTGGGCGCAGGCAGGTGCGCACACTGGCGGGGAGAGTGGTGGAGGAGTGATAGATCTTCTATACAATGTCACAAGGGCGTTACAAAAATTGCACAGGTGTTGGTAACATAGCACCGGCATGAGGCTGGCTAGCAGCCAGAGCGCAGGTGGTGCCCAAGAAAATATTTTTGTTTAAGTCCACCTGGCATGTCATGGTCTCATGCACAGCAACATTCCAATGCATTGGTGCAAGAATGGTGACTAGACAGCTGGCTTTCGTTGTGTCCAGATGAGCGGCGGCGCCAAAGCCCTCCTAGGGTTGTGCCAGAGTGACACCATGGGGGAGGTGATGGCCCTGCTTGGCCTGGACCAGGACATGATAGAGCAGCTGACGCGGCTGGGGACCAAGCGGGTGCTCAAGGCAAGAAAGGGGAGGAAGTCAATCTCGGTAAGGGGGAGTGCAATGTGAGGTAGGATGGTGTGTCATATAGCGATGCAGCACTGGCTGTAAGGGAGGCTGTGGGTGGGCGCATTGGGTGACGGCCATGGGCGTGGGTGGGTGTGCACTGCCACTGAACATTGTTGACTGTCAGTGGTGCCCGGGAGTCAATGGATGGGGCTCAAGCTTTTGTGCGCGATTTGTGGACCCACCGATGGGGCCAAGGTTGGGGTTGCAGGGCTTGCATTTGGCTGTGGTTTCAGGGCTTGTGGGGCGTTGTCTGGCCTGTTGACAAGGGTAGTCCTGAACCGTTGACCAAACCTCAGAAAGTCTTGGCCTGTTGACACCCCTCCCCTCTCCAACTGTGCAGGCATGGATATCCAAGGGGAGGGGCTCAAAGGGCAGCAACGGGGGAGTACCCCAGCCTACCGCTGAGGCCAGTCAAGGGGACAGCAGCCTGGACAAGGGGGAAGATGGGGATGAGAATGATCACGGCGAAGAGGAGGAGGAGGGGGAGAATGTTATTGAGCTGGATGAGGGGAGTGCGGAGGTGGTGGTGGAGGTGGATGGGGATGGCGAGGTGGTGGTGCAGGTGGGTGGGGATACACCACCTTCCACCGTAGTGATCAGACGGTAGCACCTTGGTGCGTTTTGGGGGTGGCAACAGGGAGGGGGACTGCGATATTTTATGTTGACTGGGAGGTCACCTCATTGCCCGCATGGTGGCTACATGAGGTGGACCGTGGCGTCGAGTTCCTAGGAAGTCGACAGCGCAATCCTGGTGCAACAACACACTCAGTGGCTTTCATGACGGGGGTGCGTGGAGCACAGCTGAGTGCCACATGATCCATGCGATTGGAGAGGGAAGCGAAGCGCGCAACGGGGTTCGAACCCAGTGGCTACCAGGAGCAAGCTGTAGCAGCTCCCATGGGAATGGACGCAAAAGGTTCAAGTGGATGCCCACCCTTTGTTGTATACAAAGGGCATGTTGTATGGTCATGGCAACACGGACTGTAGTATCCATGGTGCAGTGCGTGTTGCGCTGTCAACTACATTCAATTCGCAGCAAGTTGCCATATGCGCCGTTTTTAGATATATATACAATCAGGCACATGATCACCTTCCTAAAAAATCACCCAGTAACTGCGGCAGGTGTGAATATGTTGGCATTTTGCACCAATTGAAATCGTGTTTTGGGGCGCCAATACAGTACGACGTCTGTGTTTCTTTTTTTTGTGTGATAGAGTCACTGTCAGTTTCCAGAGCAGGCTGTTTGTACGCAGCCTGCTGGTGGGAGATGCTTCTATATACGTTCGCGCTTGTGCTCCCTGCTAGTGCTAGTAGCCAAACACCGCGCACGGCACCTTGCGCATTCAGGTCCCGTAAGAGGAAGTTTCACGTTTTTTTTGTGTTGAAGAAGTGGCACACGCCTCCACAAGTTGTATGTGTGGAACAATTACTCCTGGGTTGTCAGTTGTGGGTGTTTCCCTGCAAGGTTTTCTTTCCCTAAATTGCAAACAGTCTTTCAGTTCAATGGCCCATGGAACCATTGCCAGTGATTCGCTGAATGCATGCAACAATTGTAGCCGGGGAATACTGTCACTGCGTCGCCTGAGCTTCAGAGTAGAATTCACAAAAGTTTGAAGACAGTGTTCTGAATCAATGGTGACAACTGGTCCAGTATTGCAACGGTATAAGTAGTTACATAGGCAGCATGTTGCTTGCTGCAAAGTGGGGTGTGGCAAGTGCTGGGGCAATTGGTGGAGCAATGCCATTGGGATGGGGAGGAATTATTCCATCATGTGATGACATGGGCATTGACAATGTCTGGATTATCTGATAGGTACCTGCTGAAATTTCATATCACTGATATGAGATCCAAGTTGACTATGTGGCCCAGACATGCAAGTGCGGAACTGGTGACCACTGCAGCCTTGCAATGCCAATGTCCTCTGAAAATTAAACGCAGTAAGCTGATTGCATCAGAAACCAACTGGAAATGACATCAGGGCAGCTGCTCCCCATAAATGTTGGGGAAGCAGGGGCCCGCAAAAGAATCTAGTACTACAACGTTGCTGCCCCCTACTGCGTACATCAAACTGTTGTGATGCACTTTCTGGCGATCAAGGGCTGCTGCAGCGTGCAAAAGGAACAGCAGGTTATGAATCAAAATGCAGGAAAAAAGCCAAGAATAGCGGTGCTGTGCCATGTTGTTGTAAATACACCCAATCCCCCCATCATGGCTAACCAACAATCCAACAACCGGACGAAGCAAACTGCAGTGGTTGTGAACCGTGTTGACTGACGTAGTGCTACATCGCACGCTGGTCTAAAAAGACCCCGCTGTAAAGCTGGTATGGTAGGGGTTGTGCTTAGCCGGCGTGCGGGGTTGCTGCCAATACTGTACCATAGGCCTTCACATTGTCTCACTGGAGATGAATACACTCAAAACCCTTGACAAGCTGTCTACACGGTAGCAGTCTTGGACTGGCTGTTGATGAGGTCCATGTGCTTCTTGAAGCCCCTCTGGGACTTGGACTCATTGGCCTGGGGATTGGGGAAATGGGGGTCAACAAACAGTTGTAGTCATGACAGGTGGAAAAGGGTTGCTCAAGAGTTTATCAAACACAATCTACGGCAGTATGTATGGCAGTCTCAGGGGTTGTGGCACAAACATGGTGCGTCCAGCACACATACCACTGCATGGGAAAACATCTAGGTGGATGCAACCAAATCAAACAAAAGACCAGACACACCAGGTTTTGCCAAGACACCCAGATCCTCTTGTGGAGGTCACGCATCAGATGGAACTTGATCAGGGTTTTGGTTTAGGGTTCAAAGGCAGGGTACTCACAAACTTCATGACTGAGCGGTGCAGGCCCTCCTGCTGCTCCTTCTCTGTGTAGTCCCTCCGGTAGTAGGCCTCCTCGGTGGCGCCCTCCTTGGGGCCGCAGAACATGCCCCCCCACATGGGGAAGTACATTGGGATGACAAAGAGGGTCATGCCGATGACCATGGCGCCCATGTACTTGAAGGCGTCGTACACGGCGATGGACTGGGGGGTGAAGAAGATGGCTTGCGTGATGGCGGCGCCGGCGTTGCCACCTGAGGGGGGGGGCCAGGGAAGGGGAGGGGTGAGTGGGGGTGGATTTGGCCATGTGAGCAGCAGGGTAGGGAAAGTACATAGAGCTTTTGCCATCATCAGTATGCAGCACTGCCAGGTGGGCAGGGTATTGTTATTATTTCAATCATGCAGTGTGCAACAGGTGGTCAGGGTATGGCAGCAGGCTTGAAAAGTGTGGGACAGGGTGCGGTGGAGTTGCGTGGTAGGGCGTGGCACACACACACACAGGGATTGCTGCGCACCTGCACCGACGAATCCGGAGACCACGCCCAGCGAGCGCCTGGAGATGAAGGGCACCACGCCGTAGGTTGCCCCGCATGACATGGGGATGAGGATGGAGAAGATGATGAGCGTGACCATGGTGCCCGTCAGGGAGGTGTGCAGCAGGCCAATTACAATGCACATGACGCCGGCGGTGGTCTGGCAGATCCACAGCGTCCAAAGCCGGCCGCGCATGCCAAAGTACTTGGCGGACAGGTCGGAGCAGAAGCCGCCCAGGGCGCGCGCGAAGATGTTGGCGAGGCCGAAGAGGGAGGCGTAGATGCCGGAGATACCCTGGTCTAGGTTGAAGTTGTCGTGGAAGTACTCAGCCAGCTGGTTGTCCAGGGTGAGCTCCACGCCGAAGCAGTATCCGTAGGTGAGCAGCATGCACCAGGTGCGGTAGTTGCCGATGCCGGACAAGAACTCCTGGTGGGACTGCACAGGAGAAGGGGGGCAGCGGTTAGGTGAATGGTGGAATGGTATGAGGAATCACTGCCCAAGGTCCAAGAAACGCATGCATGCAATTATTGACTAGGGTGTTGATCAGCATGTCTTTGTTGCAGTGGCATATATGTACAAACCCTAAACCCTAGACAACCCCCTCACCTTTGCCTTGTCCTGCTTGCCCGCCTTCTTCAGGTCAGCGTAGTTTCCGTCTGGCAGGTCCTGGCCGAACACCAGCACCAGCATGGCGATGATGACCTGGAAGGAGCCGGGAATGTAGTAGGCCACGCGCCACGCGATGCAGGCGGGGTAGATGTTGTGGAAGCCGTTGAACAGGTAGGGCATCAGCAGCTGGGTCACACCGCCTCCCAGGTTACCCCAGCCGGCGGCGGTGGCGTTGGCCTGCGGGGAGGGGGGGTAGGGGGGGGTGAGGAGGGCGGATGGATGTTGCAGGCAAGCGTGACAATGTTAACTAGGGTGGTGTGGGTGGCAGGCTGAGGGTATACTACCAGCAGCAATGTAGTGGCATAGCCCAAGCCAGCAAATATTGTAGTGCGCCGGGGAGTTGTGGGGTGGGAGGGCACGTGGGCAGGAGAATTTCCCTTGCACTAGGGTTTTGGCTAGGGTGCTGGTGCGTACCAGTCCGACGACGTTGGGCGAGAACATGGCTGAGGTCCAGTACTGGCACGACACAAAGGTGGCCAGCGCCATGCCGATGAGGCACCGAATCGCGATGAAGGCGCCGGAGGAGGTGACCAGTGTCATGCCGAAGGTTGCGCAGGCGACCAGCGCCATGATGACGCCGTGGCCGTAGCGGGGGCCCAGGCCGTCGCAGATGGAGCCCATGAGGATTCGGGAGAAGATGGTGCCTGGAGGGGGGGGGGAGTTGGGAGTGAGGGAGGTGAAAGGGCTGAGGGAGGGGAGAGGCAGGTGGGGAGTTGGCATGCGCATGCACAGGCAGAGTGATGGCTGAAAGGGTGCACTGCAGGCAAGGCAAAGCAGTCGGGAAGGCAGCGGTTCCAACCCACCAAGTTGTTGCCCAACAAGCACTGTGCACAGCTGGCCCCTATCACGCGGTGGGGGTAGTGGTGCGCACCTGTGACTGCTGCGATGTTTGCTGACTGGACCTGCTGCTTGGTGAGGCTGAGGCAGTCCCTGATGGTGGGGATCAGGGGGGCAGCGGCGAAGGTGCACAGGAAGGAGACAAAGAAGCACATCCAGTTGAGGTGGAAGGAGCGCATGTGTGGGTGGGCGAAGGAAAAGATGCGGAGCACCTTGGCCTGAAGGAGGGGAGGGGAGGGAGAGGGTTAGCGAGTTGGCGGTGGGTGGCTGTGGGGTGGGGAAGGGTGTATGCATGCATGGGTGTGGGATGCAAGGGAGCTCAAGATGGAGTGAGTTGACTCCAGATACGAGCAAAGAAAGCACTTTCGCCTAAAAATAGTCTTCACTGTTGAGAAAAGCCGTTGCAAGAGTGAGGAGTAGCCGGGGCGGCACACTGAGTCGCCTTGTGGCATGCATGTGTGCATTCGAGCGGGTGCAGTTTGAGGCCCCTGAACCCTATTCACCCAAAGCACCCAGCTGTGCACACGGCGCTGCCCAAAAACAGCCACAGTAGAGTTGGGACGTATGCAAGAATGAGCGGGGTGTGGGCGATGAGGGGGGTGGCACGTGGGCGATACAGGGACTGAGCTCACGGCACACAGCGGAGCGAGCGAGAAAGGTTCACAGGCCGTGCTGCACAGCGACGAGCAAGTAGGAGCAACGAGAAGGCTGACAGTAGCGTGGTGCAAGTGGCAAGCGAGCGTCAAACAGAAAGCAAACAGTCGTGCTGAGCAGGCCCACTCTCAACTTTGCCACTTGGTCGTTAGAAGTCTACTGGCACTTGCGTGTTGTACCCAGCACGTCAGGCACCCACGAGCTGGGTCGTCACCGGAGGTGCACCCAACCACCCACCTTGTGCTCGGAGTCCACTGGGATGCCGAACCTCGCGCTGGCGTCGTCAATATCGGCATCCAGCCCTGTGGTGTCCTTGCCAGACTTCATTGCTGCAGGCAACTCCAAAGCGGAGTCCTTAGCCATGGTGCAAGGGAGCGGTGTGCGTTCAACGCTGGTGTGAGAGGAAGGGCCGGATAACGAGCCAAGAACAGGTGGCCGGGTGGCAATAGGGAGTGCAAGCAGACTCTTGTGCTGTGGGGTGTGCAAGCTCGTGTGTCGAATAGATGGGCTAAGGTATGAGGAGGCTTGTGCTAGCTCGTGCAAGGCAGTGACCAACGAAAGAAATAAGTTGCGTCTGTCTGCAAGGAGCGTGGCTTATATAGCTGCCTTGTTGCAGGCGCAGGGTGACTTTGCAGGGGCGCGAATGAGTGCAACTTTTGCGTCAAGCGACTGACAGGGGAGTCCAGGCCACGTGAGTCATATGGAAAGGACCCTCCCGGACGTCGCCCGGATCTCACGCCTCATCAGACTGACTCACCAACTCAGGGACAGTTGAGACATGTGATAAGTATGGGCTCATGTGGCTTCGCATGGGGACCCATGCAAGCCCACGGGGTCAAAAACAGCCATTTGTCCGGCTGAAAACAGAGGTGTTCCCAAATCTTCGGGGTCCAGCTGGCAGTGGAATTCAGGCCCCAGGTCCAAATGTGAACAAAGGCCGCACGATTTGGGTCCCGTGAACAGACCAAACACCACATGGACCCTGCCCAAAATTCTTCGAAACTCAGTGAGCCTTGTGGCGTGAGTCCGATGCAACCACCGGTTGAATGTTTCCCGCCACAGGTGAGATCCGGGGACAGAAACTGCACCCTGCCGGTTCACTGTGCTGCATCCACGTGCTCAGCCCATATGGGCACCTGAGCACACTGCACCAAAACAGGTCTCTATTTGCAACCTTGCACCCCTTTTGTAGCTTGCCTGTTATGAGGGGCCGCTTTGACGTCCCAGCCCAACACCCACCGACGTCTGCCTGAGCGTATATAAGCCAAAGCCGCTGTCTTTGAACTCCCAACGCCATCCCTTGACACTTCGCCCACTTCACCCCACAGGCCAAGCCTTGCAGTCACCTTGCTATATATACGTTGCGTATCTGCTTTCCTTCTAACCTCGCTGCTGTTGCACAAAACCACCGTTCGTTGCCGAACCCACGACCACCAGTGTGCTCTCTCCCATCACGAGCCCTGCTCCTACTGCGTTTCAGGGAGACCCTTCCTCCCGCCTGTTCCAACCTTTCGTGCAGTCGCCCCCGCCACGACAAGCAAGCAGCCATGCAGTCCGCTAACTTGGCGCTGGTGGCACTCGTGTGCGCATTGGCTGTCTCCACCTGCTCGGCAAAGGGCACACGTACGCATGCATAGGGACCCTCACCCTCACCCCCCCTGCACCACCACCATCCAAATGCCTCACACCTGCCAGCACTCCCTCTCTACTTTTGTGCGTTGTCAGAGGCCCAGTCAGGTCCGCTCGAGGGCAAGTGTGCGTGTGTGCACCTCACCAGTCTCGTCAGCTTGCCCACTGTTCCTTGTCATTGAACCGCCCTCTGGTTGCTACCCGCTCTCTTCCGCAGTTGCCTCTCTCTCAGCGGGACTGCATCATCTTCCCTTGAGCACCCACCCACCGCTAAGCCGTCACGGCAGTCGATCCTCACTGCACACCCCTCAACCGGGCACTCCCCTGACTCCACCCACCCTATATCCCTAGTACACGACACCCCCAGCCTTATCTCGTCCCTGTCCTCCCACCCACTCCACCACTCACCCCCTCCCCTTCCTCCTGCAGTCATCAGCGGCCTCTCCAAGTCCCTGGCAGTGAAGACCGACTACATCATCTCCAGCGTCTTCACCCCTAACACCAACTGCTCTTCCCAGGACCTGGACTCCCCCTGCCTGCCCCGCCTGTCCTATGCCAAGAAGGACAAGGTGGTGGTGACCTACTCCTACCTGCCAAACGCAACCGCACCCTCCTGCGAGGGCGCTTTTGTGCAGCTGCGCCTGTGCTACACCAACAGCTCGGCCAAGGGCAGGGCGTGGAGGGCGCCAAAGCCCAAGCTGGCCCCCAATGTGCAGGTGGGCACACAGACCCTTAGACCCCAAACCCTTGCGCGCGGGGGCACGCGCGCCACACCCTGCCTGTAGGGTACATTTTCTGGTGCTGCCTACACGCCAGAGCTGCTGCATATGCCAGTGATACCCCCTCGTTGCTGCTGCGCTTTGTCCCCAGGCAATAATGGCTGTGGCTGCCCCCCTCCCCTGGCCCTCTTGCTGTATTCACCACGACAGTTGCCCCCACACCGCCCCTTCTATCCACTCATGCCCGCCCCCCTCCCCTCCCCCCGCAGGATGACGGCAAGTGCAAGCGCAGCCCCAAGACCGCCAAGCACCTGCCCCTGCCCAGGGACCTGGTGACCCCCGCCAACGCCACCTTCACCATCATCCAGGACGTGCCCCACGCAACCTGGTACGTGCGCGCCTACGTGTTCTGCCCCAACGACCCCACCGCCGCCAACACCACCACTCCCACCTCCACCGACTCCACCGCCACCGCCGTCGGCAACAGCGCCTCCAGCAGCGGCAACTTCCAGACGGAGGGGTGGAACCAGCAGCCCACGTGGATGCTGATCGTGTCCAGCGTCATGATATGCAGCGGCCCATGCCTGCTAGCGCTGTTCTTCTTCTGGGACCTGGTGCTCAAGAAGAAGTCAACGTAGAGGGGAGGGAGTAATGAGATGCCGGTGTCTGGTGCATGGAAGCACTGGGGTGTTGTCATACGTGCGCTGGGGATGGGTGAATATTGGTCTGGGGGGTGCGCACATGCGGATTGTACCTACTAGATATGTGTAGTTGACCCGTTGGTTTCCCATGACTGCCATTGCGCCGAAGGTTTGCATGGCAGCAGGCCTGCGTGGCTGGCACGGCACAGTTGCGGGTGTGATCTGCAATCCATTTTTAGCCCTTGTGACGCACCCATGCGTGCGCATTTGGTCGCAAAGTTATCTGCTTTACTACCCTGGACTTGCGGGCATCCGCTGGGTTTGTATGTTTCCTATTGTACGCTTTATGCTGCAGCAGCCCGCAGCTGCCACATGCAATGTGTTTTCCTTTCAACTGCGTAGCACTGCCATTCTAGCATCCTAACAGATCTGGGCGCTTGAACAAGTTTGTTTAGCCCAGCTTTTTACTTCAGCCGTGCAATTGTCTTTCATGCAATTTGTGTAGTACATTACAAGGGCAAACCTTTAATGACAGTAGGTGTGTGTGCTGCAAAAAATCAGTAAGGTGATTTTCGAGTTGCAGCATGCAGGCTGCCGGTATACCTCTCGGATCGCCATCAACGATTGATAGTGTGGGATGGCACCTAGCTGGCTATTTGAGTACATCCTTTGATTTGAAAGTCAGAGTAACTTACCGGGTTCCGTGACAAACTGCCAATAGTAGTCTTTTTATTAAAGACTGTTTCCTCAGCTCATCAACCTGCCCGCCTCCACGTTGTGCGCTCAAGGCTGCTGTCATTCGGCTGGCATGAGATCAGGGAGCTTTACTGATTTATTCAGTGAATTTGTAACTTACGATGAACGTCTGCACAGAAAACAACAATGTCATATGCATGCCATGATAAAATATTTGAAGTCGAATTCCAATATTTGATCAATGGCATTATGCGTTTGGCTCATCGACTAGATAACTCCAGGCTTGGTGCTGCCGTGTACACCATGTCGAATCACCAAGCATGACCAGCGACACTGTGAGAGGCGGCTTGCATTTTGATATCAACGGCATATGTATAGATCTAATTCGAATTACTGGCAGTGCGAGTACCGCAGTATACTACATCATGCAGCGGCTTTTGCCCGGCATGGGCCATAGCCTCCCCTGCTGTTGCCCCTCCCTAATGCATTCGGGCTGGCCATCATGGGGATGGCGCAACGACTGACCCACACAGGGCCCCAGTTTAGCTCACCTAGGACCGTGCCAATCTGCATTTGCACCAAATACACGACACCGCCGGCCAGCCATCCCAGCACCACAATCCACGCCTCCCACCCCTCAGCCCCCGCCCCTCATCTGCTCCACCAGCTGCGCCATTGTGCTGTACAGCCCCACCACCGATAGCACCCCCGCCACCGGCACCAGGGACCACAGCAATCCCCGCTCCCACACAGGCAGCGCGGGGCCCAGGAGGGCGATATTGAACAGCGCGGGGAGGGCATAGCCCGCAGCCAGATCCCCAATCGCTGCCAGGAGGGCTACTATGACCGAAAAGAAGGGGAGGGCGGCTGCGATGGTGGCTGCGATTACCACCCCTAGGGTACTCACTGCCCGCCACGTGAGCCTGCTGGTGGGTGGGTGGTGGGGGTGGGTGTCGGAGAGGTCGGCGTCTGCTGGGGTGGGTTCCCGCAGGAACAGGTGGATGACAAGGTGGGTCCACACGTTGAGGTTGATCTGCGGGCATGGGAAGATGTCAGGGCTGGGGAGGGGATAGTTGGATGCTGGTCTGGGTTGAAGGTGAATGGAGCGGGTGCCAGCTGTTGGCTGGTGTGTACTATGGCGCATGCGTTGTGGAAAGGGGGTATGTGCGCAAAAGATAGATGCAGGGCCCAAAATGTGCAGAGGGGAGGATGCACTGCCGATACTACAAGGCAGGCTGTCAAGCGCAGCACCCAGTGACGGTGTACACAAATGAGGGGGATACGCTGGTTGAGCATATGCGCCATGAGCTGCATGCAAGGCACACCCAACAGCCCCTGCGCCACAGCCATTCCCATCCGTATCACCCATCCCCGCCTCATTCACCCCACTCATCACCCTGTGGCACATCAACACCCACCTGCCCGCACCACATGCCTCCATCCATCCACTCACCAGCCCCACAACCGCAGGCGCATCCCCACCACCACCATCACTGGTGGCTTGTGGCAACACGTGCAATGCCAGCACCCCCCCCACCCCCTCCCTCCACCCCTCACCCACCTGGTACGCCAGCAGGCAGTGCACCAGCAGCCCCACATTGGCCGCCACCATCCACCCCCCGCCCCCCAGCAGCGAGGTCACTGGGCGCACGGTGTCGAGATCTGGGCCTAGCCGCGAGTAGCCCATGAGGCCAATGGCGACGTAGAAGAAGGTCATGAAGGCGCTGGCGACGCCTGGGGGGTGGGGGGCGGGGCAAGTGGTGAGTGGCGGATGGCGGATGAGGGGTGCGGGTGCTTGTGTGCGGGTGTGGTGTGCGTGTGAGTGCAGAGGATGTGCGGGCCCTGGGGGTTTGAATGTGGCGAGGTGGGCAAACTGAAAGGTTCCACGAGGCTGCCGGCCACTGGTTGCAGGCGGTGCATGGCTGTGCTTTACAGTACCCTACACCGATCCCCCCCGGCATGCCACGCTGGCACGTTGGTCCACGGGTCCCCACCCTGTGAACCTGGTCAGCATGTCGGGGGCTGCTGGTCCACCCTAGTACTGCAGTGTGTGGCACGAGTGCTGACGTGGCCTAGGCTCCAGTACCCTACCCATAGGACTTCTATCCCTGTTTTTCGGCTTTGCCCACTTGCAATGTTGCACTCCTGTCCCTAATATGTGCCTCTGGCCATCGGCCACACGTAACTCCAAAAGGATTACCCTAACACAGGGTTTCTCACCTGCCACATGTCGGAATTCGCTGCGCCGCCGCATGCCACCTATGTAGCGCATCCAGTTGACTTGGCCGCCTGAGGGGGGAGGAGGGGGAAGGGGATGATTTATGGAATGGGGAGGACTTAGATCAAGGTGGACGCCTTGCATGAAAATGTTTTGGCACAGCACAGCACTGTGGCCATTTACACAATCAAAACAGGAATAGAACCACTCCAAACAGGTATTAAAGTGAGAGATGAGCCATGACAGCTGCAAGCCGAAGACAGCTGCGAGCGGGTTTTGCAAAGGGGTACTTTTGTGCCCCACTCATCTCCCCCATCTCACCGAATGCAAACACCAGGTCCATCACCGCCACCGCCCCAGCCTTAGCGCTGGTCACATGCACCAGCTGCATGGGGGGCCCGGGCGGAAGCAGCGCCAGCCGCCACGCCACCAGCGCCATTGCAGCAATCATGGAGGCGTTGCCGAGCATCGCCACGTAGCCCACGTCCTCCAAGCCCTGGGGTGATGGGGGGTGCGGCATGCGAGTTGGGCTATCGCGCTCATGCAAGAGCCCTCGTTGATGTGGGCAAACGGCGCGGCCATCGGGTGCCTCATGTCGTGCAATCACACTGTCTCATGTGCGGCGAGCATGTGGCAGTATGAGTGCACGACATGAAGTTCAATAAGTCACCCACCCACCATTCCTTCCCATCGAACCCACACACCCATCCCACCCCCCACAGGCCCTGGGGTGACGGGGTGTGTGGCGTGTGGGTTGGGCCAATCGTGCTCGTACTGTAACACCCATTGATGGGTGCGAATGGCGCGGCAAACTGGTGCTGAATGTGGATGTGTGATTGCAGGACATGATCTTCAATACATCCCGCGCACCATTCCTTCCCATCCAACCCAGCCACTCGCTGCTAGGTAGCTCAGGTCAGCAAGCTGTCCACTTTGAAACCATGTTTTGTAGGAATTCCTTTCGCCACCCACAACCCCTCACCACCACCACCACCGCCCACCCCCCCACCCCCACCCACCTGCAACTGTCCCAGTGGCAGCATGACCCCCGCCACCAGCGCCCCAGCCACCAGGCCCCCCCTGCCCCCATGCAGCCACCCCACCCCCGGCCACATGGCCTTGATTGCCTCCACGCACGTCAGCTGGAACACCGCGGGCTCAAGGGCGATGACCGCGTACACGGTGCAGTACACGGCGCGCCTGCCCCAGCGCCCGTAGGCAAGCGCGCCAAAGTCGCTGAACACCTGCAGAGGGGGTGGGATGGCCAGGTTGGCAAATGAAAGAGGTAAAGTAGAAGTAAGTATAATTCACTGGATTACCAAATCGCTGCGCAGGGTGGTGAGATGGTCAGGTTGGAAATGAAAAGGGTGAAATGGTCGCAAAAGATTGGAATGCAAATGAATTTATTGCTGAATCTACAAACGGGGGATAGGCGTCTGGCGGGGTGGCCAAGGTGATTTGTAAATGACAACTGTATTTTTATACTTTACATAAAGTGGAAATTACACGCTGCCCGTCCTTGAACCAGAATGCCCACACGCGCCTTGCGCGCTTGGCTGCCATCCTCGAAAACATCAGCCGAGAGCACAATGAGCCCACCGCGCACAGCGTCACTATGGCTCCACCCAGCCTAGCACAGCCCACACCACATGCGCCATGGACATGCCATCTTCATGCACCATAAACATGCCACCTACATCCACTATGCGTCTATGACCCACCTACATGCACCATGACATGCTACCTACATGCACTGTGAACGTGCCACCTACCCCACCTACATGCACCACCACCCACCCACATGCCCACCCGACATGCCACCTACATGAGCCCGCGGGTGCTTGGCCGCCATCCTCGAAAACATGATCCCCGAGTACCACGTGCCCACCGCGCACAGCGCCACTATGCCGCCCCCCAGCCCCGCCCCCAGCTGGGCAAACACTGCGGGCAGGGTGAGCGCACCCACCCCAAACATATCCGCGAGGGTGATGCAGGCGGTGAGCGGCCAGGAGGTGCCGGGGGGGTGCGGGGGGGCTGTGGGGGGCGGGGTGGGAAGTGAGGAGGCGCACATGGGGTGGGGTGCTTTGCCAGACCAAAAACTATCCATTTCGAGGTGGGGGAAGAAGGCAGGGAGTTGTTCTATGCGAGCTGGCGCCACATATTGCACTCGTGATGCAACCCTGTGAGATTGCTATAGGGACCGAGAACCAACCAGCCAAACATTGCATTGCCAGGGGCACTTGCTGTCTAAGTGCATGGTATCTACACCAACACGGTGCGTTGGGCCACCCTGCATGTGTTTACCTGCAGCATCCCCCGACAACTCGCTGGCGCTGGCATCCCCAGGGGTCCTGCCAGACTTGTCTTGTGCCTCTGCACCGTCCAGGTCACCAGGGAGCAGCTGCGTGTCATCAACGGGCAGCAGCGTGTCTTCATCAGCGTCCAGCAGGGGCTGCGCCAAGCCACTTTCTGCTACCCGCGTCATGGTTGCAGGTGTGGTCTACTGTACCCACTTGGGGAACGTTGTACAGCGCTTGATGGGGCAAAGCTTGTGCATGTGCCTTCAACCTTCCTGAGAAGGTGGGTTTGCTTTCCTAGGTTGACAAGCCAGTTTCAGCTGACCGCATGGAAAAGGTCCAAGCAGTTGGGGGGCAGTTGCAAGTCCCCTCCGGCGAGGGGCCCTCACCCACCACCATAGATAACGTGGTCTGGCCACGATGTGTCCAGCTGTCAAGAACAGTGCAATCAGGCAGTCAATGAGGCTCTCAACGGTGGCTAGATCGAACCAGCTGCAAACGGGGTTACTACGTGCAGGTTAGCTCACTCAATAACCCATGCATGCCGTTGTAAGAAACAAGTCTGCGGGCCTGACGAAGCAACACGCCCAAAACACACAACCCAGCAAAGAATTGAAACCCAGAGCTATGAACTGCAGCTGTTTTGTTGCAGCAACCCGTGCATGCAGCCCGTTAAATTTCAGCTTTTACTCCCCCTGCAGTGGAGGATTGGTGCCGAGGATTGGCTCAGCCAAACGGGCTGAGATCGGCTTGCTATCCCTCCTTAACAGGGTGGACGTCCAAAGTCTCAATTAGAATGGCATTAGTGCATAATTGTTTCGACGTTTGGGTAATATTGTGGGGCTCACCAAAGGATGCATGCATGCATGTGCATTTTGTGTGTGGCTGGCCAACCACCACCACTCTATGAACTAAACCCAGTTCCGTGGCTTAGCTGTGAGCAGTGTGTCGTATTGACATCGTTAGTTCCGGCAGAACATATGAGTGCACGGCTTTGAAGTAAAAGCGACCTGGTGTACCCCAGTCTGCCACCTCTTCGACTACATCATATATTATCACAAAGTAAAGTCAGGTAGCAACTTTTCGACAGTCTCTTTGACTACATATGTCTTTGACTATCGAAAAGTTGCCACCTGACGTTGTTAAGCAGGCTGTGACCTTGCAAGGTGATGGTATACTTTTCTGAAAAGGCTGCTTTGAACGGTACTGTAGCCGGTGTACAGACGCCCATTGTGTCGTTAATGCTGAAGTCTGGCAGTCACTGTTGTCCGGGGTGTTCTTCCAGATTAAACTCCTCAAGCCATTGACGGTATGAGTTTGCAGGAGCTGACCGTAGACCCAAAAGGGATATGGCTGGCCAAACACTGGCAGGAGTACCTCCTCCTTGTCTGCGGCCCCTTGGACCGCGATGTGGTACTTTCTGAAGAGTTCAAACCGCACCTCTCCACGCTGGCTGAGAAGTTCCCCAACGGGCAGCGCCAGGCATGCCTTATGCACGACTGTTTTGATGTGGACCTGGGATGTGGGGACCACAACGACCTCATTATGAGGTGCATCTCAACAGGTGAGCAACCAAAGCCAAAACAGTGTGATGCATGCATATGAATCCAGTGACCGTCGGTTGAATGCACCTACAACAGGACCACACGCCCTTTCTTCTCCTCGCCAACTGTGTTCATCCACTTTTGCAGTCTGCAAAGATTTAGGAGGAGCCTTGAACTGGACTTGGGCCAAAACCGATGTTTGTAAAGTGGGCTTGTCCTCAGACCAGGGCAACAGCACGCCTTTGTCAGACCTGTTGAGGGGCAAGAAGGCTTTCCTGTGGGAATCCCTCTTCACAGAAGCGCAGGCCCATGGCAGGGCGTTGCATACCCGCCGTATGTATCCCTTGCCAATCTCCACACCAGCAAATAGCTGGGTGAGTCCCTAGCCCAGGCACTGGTGTGTTAACAAATGGCTGTACACCAAAACTCCCTGTTCACTGCTGTTCAATTCCGCAGGAAACCCCTGGAGAGGAGACCTGTGTGCAAGCTGTGGCGGGTGTGGGCTACTAAGTTTCCATGTGTCTCAACAGTGACTACACTTGGGGTCGATATAGAGGTACAGCTGCTACAGACTCCCCCCTAAAGGTACGCATGCTATTCACAATAGGGGCTTCAGTCGCAAGCCTCGGCCATGCACTGAGCTAGTCGTCAAGCAGAGAAACGCACCACTGTTCTGTCTTGCAGGCTGCGTTGCAGGCTGCGGTACAGAGCTTGGGAGCACACAGCAAAGCAAAGCTTGTGCCAGACTTGATTTTGACAGCGGAACACAATAATAAATTGGGTCGGGTTCTTGCCGTTGGCGAGGTGGCGATGATGTAAGTGTGTGTGTTTTTGCAAGAATTGCGTGAGTCCAAAACTTCTACAACGGTTAAATTTACTGAGTTCTTGTGACAGGGAGTCCATGCAGGATCTGCCCGAAAACCTCGTCGATTTGTTGCATGAAGCCAGAGAGGGACGTGCCGACAAGAGAGTCCTTGTGATGCTGCACCAGGTACCATTGTGTGGGGACTGTTGGCGAGGTGTCCCTTGTGTTGCCTTGTGTTTGTTGTTTGGCGCCGTTTGTCTGTCTCAGGACGCTTGAACCAGCGGCTGAGCCTCACGGATATGGTGCAGGTCGTGGCATACATGGAGAGGCTGGAGGTCGAAATCGGCCTCCTGAGCAACTACCATTCCACGTACTTTGTGAAGTTGGCGGGAAATGAAATCTACATCTCTCCGAGGGTGGCGTGCAATTCTGAAAACCCCGCACTGTCACTGGTGGGTGATGTTGCTGGTTTTCACACACTGTGGCCTTATTGTACACACCTTTCTCCTCAGCTCTTCATACGGCAGCTTGCTGCACCCACTTTTGATGGACTACCGTAGTTTATCTCATCAAAATGTGCGTGCTGCTCAGGTATGGCACTACGTGACCCTTTTGGCAATTGATGGCAGCCATGCCAGCAATATGCAAGAAGGGGCAGCCAGCGACATGCCACAGCCTGGTTACAGCACACAGCAGGGCGATGGACTCAGTGCTGGTGGTCTTCAGCCTGGTCTCAGCAATGGCCCTTCACAGGCTCCAGCTCGTGGAGAGCTATCAGCACAAGATACGCCGTGGGGCACAGATAGCAGCTCGCCCGGCAGCAGTGCAGGCATGGCTATGGATGCACGTGCCGGCCTGGGGGCGCGTGCATGTGGCGGCCTGGAGGCGGGAGGGATCAACAAGCAAGACAGCTTGGCAGCAGCGGCAGCCTGTTTCGTGGAAGCAGATGTGAAGGGGATTGTGGGTGGGGGGATCACTGGCGCGGTGTTCCTGTGGAGGTGAGAAGTGCACATGCTATTGTGCCAATGACCATGCCCATTGTGCCCGTTCGCATGGCCACGGATGCACGCGTAGCATTGTGTACACACTTCATGTGGCTTTCTGTGCATGTGCCTTGAAGCCCCGCTGCTGCTTTTGCACACAGCTGGTGTGGTTGAGCACATATGATCACACCTGCATTCCAGCACACGTGTGTAGCAGAATCACTCGCCATCCCACTGCCATGCACCCGGCACTGCCAACCTTGATGCTTTGCGCTGTCAACTGGCAAGTGAGCTGTTGCTGTGCTTTGCAGCATGCCAGGGACATGCCTCATGGCCGCTGCAAAGCTGTGCCACGTCAACGATGATGCGGCGCCCCTCATCCAGAATGAGGCACAGGCATACACCGAGGCCCAGTCCCTGCAGGCGAGACATGACTCATGCTGCCAGTCTGCTGCTGTTCAACAATGCATGGCCAACGTTTTGTGAGCATGTGTTGCAACGATGTGTACCTCGGGTGTTCCTGGTGACGGCAACTGGTTGGTTGCTAATTGAATTTACTGTTGGTGCAGGGCATTGTGCTGCCCCGTGTGGTGGCCGCAGGCTTCACTGCCCGCGGTGCGGTGTTCCTGGCAACAGAGTACATCGCCAATGCCGAGCAGCTTGATCCGCGCAAGCCTGAGCATGCTGGGCTATGGCCACAGTTGGAGGCAGCTGTGCGGGCGCTGCATGGCGTGGGGTTGCTGCATGGGGACCTGGCCAGGCGGAATGTGCTGGTGGCGAGGGGCCAAGGGGGTGCAGGGTCGCTGCGCTTGTGGCTGATTGACCTCACCCACGCACAGCAGTGCAATTCGGCTGGTGAGGCGGAAGGGGAGCTGCGGGAGGCTGCTTTTCTGTTCAAGGTCGAGTGAGCTGCCATGTGCGCTGAGCCAGGAACAAAGGAAGGATGTTTTAACAGTTATTTTGCAAAAATGTACGTCCAGGATGTATGAAATGTTAGTGTAGAGCTTGTTTACTAAAACGAACCAGAGTCAATTCAACTCACCAGAGCAATGAAGCGTTATGTTGTTGCTTTCTAGCAGCAACATTGATACTGCTTAATTGCTCGAATGAATGTTTTTTTACTGGTTCAAGGCTAGAGAATAAAGTACCATACATCCTGGACGTACCTTTTTTGCTAAAGCATACTTCCTCTGTTCCTGCTGTGCAGACCTGCAGGCTGTACATTAAATTTTACAACGAACATGTGTCTTCAGTTGTTCCTTTGCGGTGCTGCTTGTCCCACCTCTTGCCTGTGTGCGATGGATTTGAAAAACGACTGTTTTTTTTTATAAGGGTTTTCGCCAATGCACATTCTTAGAGCAGCACGTGCGAGTCTGTTTTTTTGACGCTAATGGCATACAAAATATGCTCTTCAGTACCCATTGCAGCCTGCAACAACCTTTCAAAATAATTCTGTGGAATTTGTGTGCCAATTTTCACAATTATTGTGTGGCAGTGCCACACTAATCCATCAACTAATCAGTCACCCTTTAGTAGTGCCACTTAAATTGAGTACTGTGGGTGCAGTGTGGTCTACCCACCTGGGGTGCGGGGTCCAGTGCTCTATGTGGAAATGCTTGTGTGTGTTCTACCTATGTAATCAGCTGAGAAGGTGGGTTGCGCTTTCAGGTCCACATGCCAGCGCCAGCAGTTCCCGCATGGACTGCTGTCGAGCGATTGGGTGCAATTGCAAGTCCCCTCGGGACCCACTGTCACAGATGCTCTGCTATTGGCCACGCCAAACCTAGTAGTCGAGAATCGTGCAACTAGGCAATCCATGAGGCTTCAATTGGTAGCTAGGTTGAACCAGCTCCCAATGGGTTAGTACCTGCGTGGGTACCCGCTCAAATAACCCATGCATGCAACTGCAGGGAATACGCCAGTGGACCTTTGGACATTGCACATCAAAAGCTCAGAACTCACCACCGAGCGAGAGTTATAAGTTGTTTTGCAAGTGCATTGTTGCAATACAGAATAACAGAATAACAGAATAATGATGAAAGCCCGCCCCCCAATACACATGCCTGCCTGCCTTGCTATCCCGTTACGTTTTGGCTATTATATCCCCTGGAGTGAAGGAATGGGTGCAATTCATTCGGGTCTGCACCTTCTCTTCAGAGCGTGGACGCCAAGGCCTGTACCAAGTCTTGATTGCGGTGGATATCAGGCTTGGAGGTTTGCTCTGTTACGCCTGGGCTGCTACTTCCTCCATATGCATTGATATACCAGGTAGCGCTAAGCAGGCGAAGAGTGCAAGGAGAGCGCAAGGCAACCCCGGAAGTCAACTTCAAAAACTGAACACAGTACTTTCTCTTCCTGCCTGGCGCAGACTGTGCAGTAGTCACGATGATGGGCAGCCAGGGCACCAACACGATTGTTGGTAGGTGGCTCGCTGCGTATTCGCCTATGCCTCGACTGCTGCAAGGCAGCAGACCACCTATGTACCGTGTGCCCTCGCAGTTCCAAGAAACTTCCGCCTATTAGAGGAGCTAGAGAAGGGTGAGAAGGGTTTCGGAGACGGCACTGTGAGCTATGGCATGGACGACGGGGATGACATGCTTATGCGCAACTGGACAGGGACCATACTGGGACCCGCCAACGTGAGTTGCATCCAACACGCTCGTATCGCATGTGTTTTTCAGCCAGTTTACCTAGTATCTGACCCGCTTTCTTGGGATGTAGACCGCACATGACGGCCGAATCTACACTGTCAAGCTGTACTGTGATCAGCACTACCCAGAAAAGGTGAGCCCGCTGTTGGGCCTGCAGATGAGCTTCAGTATCTGTGGTCGAGTGGGTTATCCCTGCTCTGCCTTGACAAGGTCACTGACACACTCAGCTATTCCCTGTTGTTTAGCACGACCACTGCAAACCCCTAGCCACTCCCTGTCGGTTCCTGCACTAATTCAAGTCTTTGATGGGTTTGTCTCCACTTGTGGCAGGCACCCCAAGTCCGGTTTCTGACCAAGGTGAACCTGGGCTGCGTACACAGCAACGGAGTGGTGAGTGGTGTTACATGCTGCAGTAGGTTAACCTCCTTAGGTTGTGCAGGTGAATGACCTTGCCAACTTGCGGCTGTCAGCCCAGTTAACTTGGCAAGTGGTTCAACCCAGGGTTGGCGTTGCACTTTGCAGCACACTTTTAGAACTGGGACACGGTGGAGCACCTGTGCGGATACCCTGACCACCCCTGTCAAGCGTGGTTGCATTGTTCCACCGTTCCTGCAAGTTGCACACACCAGCGTCTCATTCTCCAAAAGCGCACAGTGTAAAGTTGGATGGGTTGATGTTGTAGAAGGGTCTGCTCAATCCACACACGCGGGGTTGTGTATGGAGTGCAGTGGGCCGTTCTGTAACGCGACCCATCCGACCTTAACAGTGCAGTGTGAAGGAAGAAGGCTTAAGTGGAGGTTGCTACCTACAACACCGCATGTTCATATATAGCCACAGGCACAGCATCATTCTTTAACCAGGCCGGGTATTTGGTTGTTGTTGCGGTCCCCTGGTATGTAGTTGCAAGAGGGCATACCAACGTATTATGGCTTCAATTGCCCTAAAACATCTGAATCTGCACGGTGTCCCCGCATCAATTCAACTAATGCCCAGCGTCTCCAATTTTTTGCTGCCAGCTATACGCTTGTCCCTCCCCTGCCACAGGTTGACCCCCGGCAGTTCCCCACCCTGTCCCACTGGAACCGCGTGTACACCATTGAGACCATCCTCACCGAGCTGCGGAGGGAGATGGCTGCACCCCACAACAGGAAGCTGTCCCAGCCCCCGGAGGGAGTGACATACACTTAGGCGCAGCTGGGGCCAGTGGGCGCTGGGAGCTGCGGGTGGTGGTGGGCTACGCAGCATGCGGTGGTGGGCTGCGCAGCGGATGCGGGCCAGGTCAAAAGAGTTCTGGTGGCAACAGTAACGAGGCCATGAGTGGAACCGCTGCAGGGTGAGGGCTTGGTGGCGGTGGTAACCTGAACATTGGTGGAGTTTGGGTGTATACATTGGATGCTAGCAGCCGTTGAAGGTGGTTAGCATGGGCATTTGAGCTGGTGAGGGCATTAGTTGCTAATGGGCATAGGTGTCTGCTTGCGCTTTCTGGCTTGCACAAAATATTGCAGAGGGTCGAATGCACATCCTGAAATTTCATCCTGCATTGAATTTCAGGATGTGCCTACTTCATGTCATGGGTGGTGCGCTGGATGCCGGGTGGTGTGCTGCTACGGGGTAACAGGATGCATTTGTATATCATTACTGTTTGCAAAATGTGACATAAACATGTTGCAGATGTACAGTTGACCAGAATTGTCTTGGTATGTGCTTGTTTTCCTGTCGTTAAGTTTGCCATGCCACCTGGTACGAGGTTGCCCTTGGTGCTTGCGCCACCAACTATTGTGACGCAACTGCTGCCTTGCGCACCGCAGCTATTAGCGGGATGTGATCTACAAGGTTGGTACTGGCGCGAGGAACGGAGGTCCTGAGCTTGTATTGACGTTTGCGCTCGAAAGCTTCCACGAACTTTCTAGCCGACAACACCCCAGCTGATGCTGTTCAACACATTTACAGTATTGGGCTGCTCGTGGCAGAAGTACCCAGCCCTGTAAGCTCCTGTTACGGCTCATCAGAATTGGTTGACTATATCTGACTGCACTGGGAATGTTGGCAACGGTCCCAATGTAAAACCCTAGTGCCTGTTAACCCTACACCCAATGTCAAAACCACATTGTGTAAAGAATAAGTGTACACGCCTGCAAGACAGGTTGTTCTCTTGGTCTCTTGTCTAGTTAAGCGCGAGCTGGAAGCTTGATAGTACTATCCAGTTTCAGTGTCCAGAGCATCCCACATACCAAACGTCCCCAGGCTGCCCAAAGTTGCAATGCTCCGTTAGGGACACTGGACTTCCGTGGTATACCTTCCTTGTCAACAACCAAGTCCACTGCAGTTAATCTGCATTACAGAAGGACTTGACGCCTGTAAGGACGGGTAGCAGTCAAAGCACTTGCCAGTCCTTCAAAATTGGACTTGCGAAACATATGCATGCATGCATGTGCCCCAGGCGTTGGCACTGCTAACCGACCAAGTCGCTGGCAGGAGACCCAACCAACGGGGCTGAAACGCTGTCCGGAACCCAGGTACCTCTTGCACATAGCCCTCTGTACACATATGTACCTGACAGGCACCGCAACGCCGCAATGGCACTACTCGACAGCTGGCGCAAAGTGCGTGCGCAACCCATACGAAGGACTCTGGCCACTGCCACCTGCTTTGCTACTTGCTATGTCTTTTGGTCAGTTACGTCTCTAGTTGACGTGTCAGTTTACCAGATCTGTTGATGCAGTGCTGCCAGCTGTTAGGGTTTCCACACGGCTGGCAACTCACAGCTGCCTACCTGCAGGCACCGCACCACACCCACACCAGCAAGAGCGCCAGCGCCCTGAGCAGCGCCACGCGTCTGGGGCAGCCGCCACCATAGGCAGTGGCGGGTGACCCCGGGCCAGCCAGCTTGCCTCCCCCCCCTTCATGTGCTAACAACCCACACTACTCCCCCTTGCTGTGAAATACCCACCAACCATGAGGTAACACAACGATGCACAGCCCTCCACACGCTGTCTTGACACGCCTGCCCCTGCCGTTGTCTCTGCTTGTTCTTGCAAACTGGTTACACATGCCCCTATTTCACTCCCCGAGGAAGGCAGGGTGAGTGGTGTGAACTCCCCTCCATATTTGGTTTACCCACTTCCCCATGCACTACCACCCCTGCAGGCGCGTTGCCTCTTCACTTGCTGCTACCGCCGTGGCGTGCGCCGTGAGCCTGTGCCTGCTTGCACGACCCTCGCTAGGGTTTTTTGCAGGCCAAAACCCTGAGCAGCGGCCGGAGGGCGTGGCAGTGAAGTTTGCTGCCTATATTGTGCGGGTGATCACACTCGACGAGCTAGCTTACAAGTATGAGGTGAGGGGGAAAGGTCCAGGAGGGTTGGGGCTAGGGTTTGGGGGGAACCACGTGGGGGCGAGGGTTCAGGGTCCAGGTGAAGCCACGTCTGAAGCTGGTTTTGGAGTTGCCGCAGCATGTAAAGCGCCTTCCTTGTGCAGGTGATAATTTGAGTGGCCTCCTGGCGCTTCCCTTAACACTAAAAATCCTACTAAACCCTGAACTTGAGCGTTCCTTCACCAGCCTTGCTCCCTGCAGGCATCCTGGCGCTTCATCCTGCACTGGGACGACCCTTCCGCCAGGCAGAAAATAGCACAAGCAACTGCACGGGCGACCAATCGTACGGCCCGCATGCACCCTCTGAGCCTGGCTGTTACCCTGCAGGGCTGTGCACCACGCTTTTGCAACCCGTGGCCTGTGCATCCATGCGCAGTCACCACCACCTTATTTACTGCCATTTAGTGCTTTCTCCGTTTCCCACCTCAACCTGCCATCGCCACCTAGGCTTCCCTCATGATCCCTGCACACACCGCACATGAGAGGACACCCCCTAAGGGCAACCCCAATCCCCACCCCTCCCACCACCCACCCCATCCCACCCCCTGTTGCAGTGACCGATGGCGAGCAGAACAACGGCTACTGGTGCAACCTGCCCTGCAACAACATCAACTACCAGCAGAAGAACTCCGCGTGGTGAGCCAAAACCCTATACCTTAAACCCTAAACCCTGCAACAACATCAACTACCAGCAGAAGAACTCCGCGTGGTGAGCCGAAACCCTGAACCCTAAACCCTGCAACCACAGGGTTGACTACGAGCAAAAGGCATCCGCATGGTCATCGTGCATACCCCTGGGCACAGTGCTCTGCGCACCAACTGCGGGGCAGCGGAAAAATACTACTGAGCCCTGAAACCCCTAAGTGTGGGGCATCAAGCAGGTTGCGCACTGCATGGCCCCCTCCATGCGCCCAGCAAACCACAGCAAAGGGTTTCCTTAACGCACCCAAACCCCAACTGCTGTGTGCTCTGCCTCGATAGCCAGTCACTTTTGCGCAGCGCACCCACACCCTAACTGCCTTGTGTGGTTCCCCTGCAGCTGTGACGACATCTGGCTGCCCTCCCTCACTATCACTAACCTGGCAGACACCACTGGGACGCTCTTCTACCGGTGCGTGCAAAACCTATTGAAACCCTTGAATACACCCTAGACCTGACAAGTATACACCTTACACTTGGTGGATACCACAGGGGTGGCCATTGTCTGGTGCATGCAGCACCCTTGAAATCGTACAACCTACACGATAAAACGTGGCGGGATACCACAGGGAAGCTCTTCTACCGGGTGTGAGTGCAACCCTACACCCTACACCCTATTCTTGGCGGAAACCACAAGGGCGATATTGTACCTGTTCAGCTCACACGCCTGCCATTCCCTCCGTTGCACCTCACGCACCCCCACCCGCCCCCTTGCGCAGGATCAAGCCCTGTGGCAATGGAGGCAGCGGCGAGGGCGGCGACGGCATGTACTGGCGGGTGGAGGTGGTGGGCCAGTACTACACACCCATGAACTTCAGGGCGTACCCATTCGACAAGCAGGCGAGTGTAAAATTGCTTCCAGTTGTGGTACCCCTGGTCGTAATGCGGTTGGCCTCCTGATTGTAATGCGGGGTTGGTCTCTGATTGTACTCCCAATTGTATTTCGATTGTCCTCTGATTGTGCTCCTGATCGTACTCCCAAGGGCACTGGACACCGTTGGAGCTTCAGCGCTACCCGGCTGACAAGCATGCGGTTGTGCTCCTAAAATAGGTGGAAAATGTTAGTCTACTTTTGCAAAAAGTAAACTAAAGTGAATTTTTAAAATATTATTCTTCATACCAACTCATATACATGCTTACATTGCTGCGCAGCTCATTTTATTTTCTCCCCGCGTGCAGTCCCTGAGTGCGGTGTTTCGGGTCCCAGACATGCCCGAGTACCACAACGGGTCAGTCAGCTTCCAGGCATCAAACACAGGTGGGAAAACCCTGGCAAAACCCTAGAAGCATCGCTCGGAGGGGTTTGAAGGGTGCATGTTGCCACCCCTCCCGTGGATGACACAAAACTGAGTTGAATAATGTTCCCCACTTTGCCATGTCGTACCACACCTCCCTGAAAGCGCTGCTTTGGGCATGGTTTCTTGCAACCCCTCCCCCCGCCCTCCTGCCTCCCACTCTTGCCCTGGCTCGTACCCACCTCAACCCCCGTACGCGGCCCCTGTATCAAAGAGCAATAAGACTTATGTATAATGAGTAAGACCTATGTGTAATGAGGGTAATACAATGAGAATACGAGGGTATTCTCTACCTAGGTGTAGCATCTCCTCCCCGCCCCTCCCACTTGATTCTCATAATCATCAGGATGGGGACCACAAAATCCCTGTTTCTCGTCCCCCTGCTCTTATGCACATCTTCTCCCCTTGCACCTTGACCAGTGTCCCCCCCTCCCCAGGCGTGGTGGCCAACTATGGGACCACGATTGGGGACACCACTGGTGACGATGTGAGCGGGTGGAGCCTGGGCCTGACCTTTGTGGAGACCCTGGTGGTACCCTGGATCAACCTGTACAAGGTAGGGGTGCGCGGGAGGGTTTTGTGGGGGTGAGGAGGGGACGCGAAGTTTAGGGTTTCTGACGCTGCCCTGTGGAGTGGCCATCGCCGGTTTAGGGCATAGGGTCTGGGGTCACCATTTTACATGGGCAGACACCGCCCTAGGATTTACCGTCCGGACGTCCTGCGCGGGGGCCGGTGTGAGTGGCGGGGGTGAGTGGTGGGGGCGGTTGTGTGCAGGAGTCTGATGGGGGTGGCGGCGTGGTGCCAATTGTTTACCACCGTGTGCCACATGGGTGCATGTGGTGCACACAGACCCCATGGGTCCATCTCCACTGCCTGCACCATCCTCCATCCACCCACCCCACATGGGCCTCTGTGGTTCCCCACACACCGCCGTCCACCCCCCACTTTTGCCTCCCCCTTGCCCAGCAGAACGGCATGCCTGCCTTTCACGAAGACTCCTGCCGCTTCGACCCTGGTGCGGGGGAGGACAACGAAAACGAAGGGGATAACATGCGGCTGGTGCTCGCGCATGTGGAGGTGAAACCCCAACCCTAAACCCTAAACCCTAAACCCTAAATCCTAGCAAAACCCTAAACTTTAAATCCTAGGGCGGTGTCTGCCCATGTAAAATGGCGACCCCAGACCCTAAGCCCTAAACCGGCGATGGCCACTCCACAGGGCAGCGTCAGAAACCCTAAACCCTAAGCATCCGCGCATCCCTGGGGGGAGCGGTGTGGGGCCCAGCAGTATGCCCATGTCAGTTACCAGCTGCACCCTACTTCATATGTGTGGCTGAGCTCGGCTGGACTGGGCTGCGCGCGTGACCCTTCCCCTGCTTGTGTCTGTGTGAGGCTAGGCCAACCATACACCACTAGCTTGTAAATGCTGTAGGCCAGGTACTCAACCAACAACTGCATGGTACCTTGGTGCTGTGTGATGTGGCAGATGTTGCGCTGGCACAGTGTTTAACTTTTTATCTTTTTCCATTAATGTAATCCCGTTTTAAACTACAAACCTTGAGAATCAATATAGTCCGTGTTTACTGTAGTTCTATCTATAAAAAATGCGGTTGATTTCCCTTCTCTTTTCTTATTCCAACCCACTACCTGTGGTCCCCATGCGCAGTTGAACCGCGACTCTGGCTTCTATCTACAAAAAATGCTTTTGATTTCCCTTGTCTTTTCTTTGTAACCCACTACCTTGCTCCCCACGCGCATTTAAACCGCGACTCTGGCTTCTATCTACAAAAAATGCTTTTGATTTCCCTTGTCTTTTCTTTGTAACCCACTCCCCTGGTCCCCCTGCGCAGATCAACCGCGACTCTGGGTTCTACGTATGGACCATCGTGGTGCCAATATGCCTCACGGGCCTCATGGTGTTCTCAATTTTCATGTTCCCAGTCATAGACATATCCATGCGATTCCAGGCAATCGTCACGCTCTTCCTGGCGCTGGTGGCGCTGCAGGTGGGGGGGGGCAAACCCGAAGCCTAAACCCTAAACCCTAACCCTAATGGTCACGTTCTTCCTGGCGCTGGTGGCGCTGCAGGTGGGAGGGCGCAAACCCTAAACCTGAACCCTAAACCCTAACCTTTAAACCCCAATGGTCACGTTCTTCCTGGCGCTGGTGGCGCTGCAAGTTGGGTGGGGGAGGCAATGCTAAATCTGAACATTAAACCCTAAACCCTAAGTCGTGACGCTCTTCCTGGCGCTGGTGGCGCAGGTGGGAAAGGGTAACTCTCGAACCTGCATCATAATCCCCCCTGCTCCCTTTCCTCCCCAATTGTTGTGGTAAGCATCAACCTGCCCGCCTCCCTGCACACCCGTCCTGACAGGGCCTGCCAGCAGCTCATCCTCCTGGCCCGCATCCACATGCTGGTGCTCTTAATCCGGTCATCCGTCACAACCTCTCATGCGCTGCTCTGCAATGAACATCATACCAAACAGGTAGCATTGCCATTATGCCCCGCTGACGCGTCCCCCCCTCTCCCTGCCCTCCCCAGTTCGTCGTGAACGCCAACCTGCCCGCCTCCACCTACATCCTGCCCTCCCAGCAGCTCATCCTGCTCACCTACATCCTCATGCTGGTGCTGGCAGTGGAGTCATTCGGGGTGTTCTTCCTGGCAACCGCGCAGTCAAGGGGGGAGCAATACGTGGAGGAAAAAATGGTGTTGGAAAAGATGCAGCGGGTGATGGCGGAGGAGGAAGGGGGGGGTGTGGGGGGGGAAGGGGGCGAGGCGGGCGAGGACCAAAAGGGGCTGAAGGATGGGGATGGGGGTGGGGATGGTGCTCCTGGGGATGTGAAGCTGCAGGTGAGATCCTTGGCCACCCATTCATGTCCCAGTCCATGTGTTTGCATCCCTTGTGCCCCCTTGCTTACCCTGTGGTGGTTTCGGGTAGGCTGTGCACAGGCCTATGGGTGGCCCTCCTCCACTGGGGCGTCAAGGTCCTATTCTCATCGTATTACCCTTGGTGGCGCCTATCCACATGACAGGACTGACGGCAACAGTAGCATGCGTGTGCACTGTGCACTAGCCACATGGAAAGGGTGTTGATGTCCTGAAACCCTCATCATCCATCCTTCTCCTCCTCCCCTGCAGGTTGAACCCAGCGTGAGCAGTGATGGCTCTGAACCCCCACTCCCATCAAAACCACCACCACCACTATCACCACCACCCACCGCAGCCACAGCCACAGCCAATGGCGACGCCAGCAGCACCCTGCAGGACCCGCCACCCCCCGCTGCACCGCCACCCCCCCAGGATGGGGACAAGGTGGAGGGTGGAGACAAGGTGAGGGCTGGAGTCGGTAGCGATGGGGGGGTGACCTGCGTGTTAGATACCAGCATGCGTAAATCTCCGTATGCAAAAAGGTGCATGTATATCGCAGGCTGACAGTGACGACATGCAAAAAGAAGATGACGCCAAGTCCTTGCATGATGACCACCTCACTCCCCCTGGCTCCCTCCCCAGCGAGACCACGCAAGGGGGTAAAGATGCCATCAAGGTGACTGGGGAGTCAGGGGGAGTAACACCAAGCAAGGCCAAGAGGAAGCGCCCGCCAGGCAAAGTCAGAAGGTGGTTTGAAAAGGTGCGGCCTGGGCTGGAACCTTAGCCAAAGGACTGTCGCAGCGCTCCACCCCTTTAAAACGTGGATTGCGGAGTTGTGCCCACAGGCCAATGAGAGCCATGGAGCGCAACTCCTGCATGTGCCCAGCAGGAAACTACAAAAATATATTGGATATATGTAGATAGGGTACAACTCTAGCCACCCTGCGCGCATGTCTCCACTTTTCTTTATTTGGCACCCCATTATATTACTTCCCTCCATCCCCGTTTGCCCCCCAGGTGTTCCGCCCCTGGCTCCTCCCCGCCCGCTGCATCACGCACCCCCTGGCCCGCACCCGCCTCACCCCGCACGAGCGGACCATGCTCAACAACTTCATGGCACGCAAGATCGACACCTGGTGCGCGCTGCTGATGCTCCTTGCCTACGTCATCTCGCTGGTCCTGGTACTCACACTGAGCGCTGACGACTACCGGAGCAAGTTTGACCTGAGCGTGCAGAGCGCGGTGGAGAAGGAGTACCCGGGGTACTACAAGATGGCGAGGCAGTTGCAGCAGAATGGGGGAAGGAGGTGAGGGGGGCGCTTGAATGCATGATTGCCAGGGTGGCATATGACATCCGGTGGGGAAGGAGTACCCGGGGCGTACTACCGCATGGCTGTGCAGCAAAGTACGGGGAGGTGAGGGGGGTGCAAGGGAGGGAAGGGACCCCTTGAGAGGGTGCGGGGTGTGAGGCGGGGGGACATGGGGTTGATGGCGCACGCGGGCAGAATGGTTTCAAGTGGTGGGTGGGCGGGAGGGCGGGATCCCCTTGCCTTTTAGGGGAAGAGGGTTGAGGGGTATGTGCTGTTTATTTATACATCCTCGTCAAACTGCCATTGGGATGGATGCGGGGCGCGTGATTGCACTGCTACCGCGTAGGCATGTTGAGCGTGGGCAAGAGCGCAGATTTACAGCTGCCACCGTGCTGGCGCGTGTGGATGGGCGGTGTGCAGCATTGCAAACTATGCACTCCTTTGGCGTTGATTTTTTCCCTTTTCCTTTCCTTTTCTTTGTGAGTGGGAGCGGCAGGCCTGGGTTGCGCACAGATGATGGGTGTACATGCAGGTGAATGCTACTAGTGCGTACCAGGACCTGATGTATGCTAGGATGTGCCGTTCTAGCATTGTATATTTCACCGGTGAACCCCTTTTGTGTGTTTTTATTTCACTTTGATTTGAATTTGAAAGACTTTTGACGGACGTGCAATTGAGTAGGTTTCCACTACTTTTACTGTTGTGACATCACCAAATTGGCGTTGAATGCCATACCATATATGGCAGTAGTTGAGAACATGTACCGAGTGCGGTACTGAAGTGACTCCTGAGCCCTCAGGGAGTCAACGGGATACAATGTTTATCCTAATCATTATCATCATGCAAGACTTGCATACTTAGTACGTCAACTTTGTATACAGTTTAATTCATTCCAAATCAGTTGTAACAGTTACATTTTAATTGCAATACTAAGTACTTAGAAGTCTTCCAAATCAGCTGCTAAGCACCAGTGGCACGCTGTTGCTTGCTCAATGATAAATCAGTGAGGCACAATGGATACATTAATACCATGCCTCCGGGAGGGCCATAGCTATGTCCAACCGCTGAACCTGAGCCTTAACACCAATACCCAGGGTCTGTACTGCATTATCTGCATTATGATAATGCTCCATCCCGTCTAAAGGGCTGTTAAAAGTGCCACACGTACTGGTATGCTGCAGAGCAAACTCAGCTGGGTCTGGATCTGGGTGGTTAGACCTGCAGGTGCTGTCCTGTCTGAGTCAGTGATCAACAAACAACCTTTGCCTCGATCGACAAAAAAAGCATGTGATGTTTTTTTGGTGGCGCAGGTACAAATCCTGTGCATAATGATAATAGTTACGCAGCTACCATAATATGATGATATCATGTCTGGCGCGCGCACCTCAGCCTCCCAAGAAAAACCAGCCTGAAGCGCACATGTATAGTCTACTAGTCTTGACACTCGTTTTTAAGTCTTATAACCTTGAGAGTACTTACTGAACCGACTGTCAGTGCTGCTACAGCTGAACCACCAGCCCCTTGGTGGACAAAGATAATGCACCTAGGCTAAATACCCATCAGCTAGTCAAGGTGACCGACAACAAAGCTGTGTATGGTACAGGCAACTACTGAGAAAGCCCCCGCTTTATTGCATGGCAACAGCCAGAGTCTTGACTGGCATCACCACAACCTGGCTCCACAACCACACTAGCTTGCCCAGATGTTGGTACACACACCAAGCCTTAGGCACAGCAAACACACCAATGGATAGTCCAGTGTGGCCATGCCAACCAAATGTGATTATACGCATGGCAAGCAATGGCCCTGCTAGATTGAGCATGCTATCAGCTGCGAAGCACCCACAGCCATCGGCTGCACATACTAGGGAGCTTGCGCACTCAATCTTCTCTCCTGGACTACATGTATGACACCACCACTGTACAGTGGTGGTGTCATAATCTCCTAGCACGCTCAAATGACAAGGTCCCAACCCTCTCATATATATCACTCAGCGCGTCAGCTCATTCTCCACCCTTCACAATATCAAATCCCCGTGGTGCACTCAATCCCTTCCCTGGAGCGTCGCTGCACTGGATTTGAGTGCACGCGCCACGCTGGTACCTGACAGCCCTGGCTGCCACCATCAAATGCATACAAATTGCTCAAGAGCGAGGCCTACCCCAAGGCTGCGCTGCGCCCATACGCACGTAGCCACTCCACCATGCACCGCGCCCTCATTTGCCACCCCACAGTGCTGCTCCACCACTCCATTGCTCCGCTGCCACACGTGTGTGCACACGTGTCTGTCCTACTGCTGCGCTGCCACTCCGGTGCCCACCCATGTGTATCCAGGTGCCACGCTGCCCTCCCCACCCCTCCCCTCAACCCCAAGAACGCCTAGCTTGGGTATGAATAGGGACCCCAAACCACATACACTTGTGCGCCACGCTGCTTGCGCAATTTCTTTGGGCATTGTCAAAAATGCTGGGAGGGGCTGCTATACGAGTCTAGATCCTCCAATCGCCAGTGCGTCTTCATCAACCCAACGTCAACGCTAACAGGATGCAATTCCAATGGGATTCAATCAAGTGTCACTTGGTTGCGTCTTTGGCAGCAATGGATAATAATTATTGCCAATACTATGGAAACTTCCACCATTCGATGGCTGACTAGGAATCTGACAACAATTGTAATTGCTGGTGATTGAACAGTAATCATTGGCTGATCAGCGGTCCACCCTGCCAAGGGTGTGGACATAGTCGGGTGATGAGGGGAGGGCAGGCAGGGGGGAGAGACCATACTCCGACATGAACCCAGGGGGGGTGAAAACCGATGCTGCGTCAGGAGATGGCGAGCGGTGGGGCATCGACAGAGGGGAGCGGGAGCGGTGGCGGGAAGGGGAGGGGAGGGCGCCGAGGGCCCCAGGGGAGGTAAAGGAGGGGAGGGTGGCATCCAGGGATGTAGTGGTGGCGATGTGGAGGGGCGGGGGTGGGGGCAGGCCTTGGGTCTGGGGGTAGAGGCTGGCGGAGGGTGGGGGTGGGGGTGCGGAGGTAGGAGGGTGGTAGCGCGAGAAGGAGGGGGGGAGGAGGTATGACCCGGAGTCTGCACCTGGCAGCCGATCAACACACAAAGGGTTTGCAATCAGCCCTCACACTCAGCAGGAGGTTCTGACAGGGTGTCAAGATTCTATAGACATATACAATAGCAACGTGATAGGAAGAAGACAGTAGATATGGATAATCAAACATATAGCAGTGTTCATGCAAGCGCGTGCCCTGCGCACCAATTCATCGACATGCATACCCAGGTACTATAACTTATGACTGAGCCCACGTAAGTTGCTTTGCGGTCGTATGGACTGCAATGGGCATTCCTCCTATCCATAATAATATACAATAATAACATATAAAATATTATTGCAAAAGATTATTATGGAAAAAAGGATTGGCCTATGCAATCCAGGCAACCGCTGAGCAACAGATGTGGACCTTGTCACCCCATCTAGCCCACACAAGTTGCATGTGCTTGTAAAGGACTGAAACTTATCAGCCCACCCCTCAATTTATCATGTAGTACTCCTTACATGCATGCTGCGCATGTGTGTATGTGCACTGTAGCAAGGAAAGAAAAGAATACAATCCCCAAAGGCGGGCAAAAGGCGGCATAGCAATTTCGCATAGCCTTTACCAAACAGAATCAAACGTAATCGACCCAAATGTATGTGATTTCCTCCCCACCTTGCCACCCTGCCGTCATCCCCCCTGCCGCCCCACTTGAGATGACCACAGCCCCCCCACCAAACTGGCGGTGCTCCCCGCCCTCCCCCTCCATCTTGATGCTACCATGACCACCCTGCAGCCCCATCACCCCCTTGCCCCCTGCCCTTGCCAAGGGGGATGGAGGAGGGGGATCAAAGGTGGGTGTGGGGGCAGAGCGGCGGAGGGTGGGGGTGGCGGATCCCGAGAGGGTGCGGTGAGAGTGCGGGTGGGTTTCCTCCTTCTCCTCCTCGCTGAGGTCTACCAGGCAAGGTTTCACCTGCGGCAAAGGGTCCAGAGGGTATCAATGCCAGACAGTGTTGGCAGGAGCCATGAATTGAAGGTGTATCGGCGTCCAGCGAGAGGTGGTATTAACCAAATATGTGAGTATAAAAGTAAGCGGGTGTGCCGCTCATCATGTGGTATTTAGGCTGTTACCTATTACAGTACTCCCTTATGATTCCTTCTAGGGTTTTTTCCTTGACAAGGAAAAAACCCTAGAAGGAATCATAAGGGAGTTCAACAATGTTGAAAGTTACTGTCCTGTGAGCAACAGCCAGCCCTGTGTTGATGTAGGGTTTAAGGTTCCCATATTGCTATCCATACCGCTGTGAAGGTTCAGTGCTTCTGCTGGTGTGGTGTGCCGGTGCCTTTGCCTGGTTTTGGGGCATGCAATCCCGGGGACAGCCACTGCACAGAGTGGGGTTCAGGCGATAGTGATACTACCCAGCTGGACCCACTCTGTACAGCCGCTGCACATGGCGTTACACGTTTCGCAAATTAAGCAAAGGCAGACGGACACCACACAAGCAGAAGCACAGTACTCCCACATGTGCAAGGCCCGGCCCGTGAATACAGGCAACGATGAGACACCTAATTTCATGCTCTATGTAAGGTATAGAGCATTACTATCCATGTACCTGATTTTCGTTTTCAAACCGCCATTATTTATCAGGCTGATGGATATCAATATCCAATTGCTGATAAACAACAATATCCAATTGCATTGGAAGCAGGAGAACTAGAATAGGCCTATCCTAGTCCGCCTGATGGAAGGTTGACTTCCTCTATCAATCATGATAAAGTTCCTTACCTGGCTCCTCGTCCCCCCCGCAGGCCCCTCCCTGCCATCCCCCTCCCCTCTTGAACCATTGTGGCTGCTCCCCTTGCTGCCCTCCGCACGCCCCTGGCTCCCTCCCTCCCCCTCCTCCTGCCCCTCCGACCCAAACTTGATCCACTTCTCAAAGTGCAAGTCCAGCCCAAACAGGCTGTCGCTGGGGGGGTCGTCGCCCTGGGTCAGCAGGGTCTGCAAGGGGGAGATACCATGGTCAGAAAAAGTGATGGGAGAGGTGTGCATGGGGTACACATGGGGGTGCATGCCTGCCGTACCACATGGTGACATCACCTATTGCTGGATGCAACAGTGGAATGGTTCGGGTCTCCTTACCCCCATGACCGCAGCGATTTTCGCGGATGGAAAGTGTGCACCAAGCGCGCTGGAAAGTGTGCACCAAGATGGTCAGAGTAGATTTAAAAATTTCCATGGCCGGGAACGTTTGGGTGAGCTATCCATGGAGCACAGTGGGCGCCATGCCTGCTCCCTACCACCACTAGTGCTGCATGGACGCAATGGTGGAAAGGTGTTTGGTCCCTAATACAAGAAGCCGTCCGTAACCTTGGCAACAGGCGCCAATATTGAGGCCTGCATCTGCCGCCAAGGTCTTGGTAAGCCTGCTTGCATTAGGGACTCTATCCCCTTCCAAGATTGCGTCCAGCGCTAGTGATGGTAGGGAGAACGACAACGCGTGGTGCACAAAGCTGAAGTGAAGATTCGAAACCTTAATGCACGTTCCCGAGACCTTCCAAATATCTATTCAGAGTGCCACAACCTCATGTGATTCATTAACTTCAACGCATGGCTGCTCAACCCTTTGGCACGTCCCACCCCATCCCTCGCCGCCCCTTGCGCACAGCACCTACTGCACCCCAGGTCTGCTCTTTAATCCCTCTGCACCAACTCATATATGGCCCCTGAAGGTTTTTACAGCGTCCAGGGGTTCTATGCAGTCACTATCTGGCAGGGCCCCCACACCCCCACCATCAGAACCCGCCTGCCGCATCCTGTGATAGTCTTCCAGGTCAGCGTGGTACTGGCCAAACCCTAAACCCTAACCCTAACCCCAAAAAAGGTTGCCGCTGGCCCCTTCAGGCGCACCAGCGCCCAGTCATAGGCGCCAGTGGCGGATGCAACAAAAATTCCTAAGAAAATCAACTGCCAGGATATGCTATGTACCCCACTCTCCATTAGGCACCGGTTTCAAGTGGGAGTCTCCATACATTTTGATGCAACCCCGGCCCAAAAGACCCTCTCCCCTATACTAACCTGCTGTATCTTGTGGAAATCCGCCAGGTCGGAGCGGTACTCCCCCAGCCCAAAGTTGGTGGCTGCAGAGGGCCCCCTCAGCCTCACCAGCGCCCTGTCGTATGCGCAGGCTGCTGAGCGCTCGTCGTTGTACAGTCCCAGGTAGATGTGCTTGGACCCGGGGATGCCGATGCGCGCCTCCCAGCGGCCTAAGAAAAATGGAAATCATTCAAAGGGAACGCAAAGAAAAGAAAATCGACGCCAAAGTTGCTGCATCACAGTCCAGGCACATCTTCTCCAATTGACGTTCTGCGTGGTTACCATCCCCCCCTAGCCAACATGCAACGCCATGACCAGTGCTCCTGCACAAGTGTGGGAGTTCATAACCCTGCGCATGTGGTAGCTGGTAGCATGCAGCGGCCTGCACATGCATTGATAACGAATTTGCTGGCCGTTGCATGCAACCAGGAACCACATGTGCAGGGTCACAACCCACCGCAAATGTTCAGGAACACCGATCATGGCGACAGCAAAACATATACCTATATGGTAAGTGCCTGAGGCCCATTCAATCCAATGAGGCAATAACGGCTGCGATAAAGGTGGCCATGATGGTGTTTGTAACAGGCGTACGTGTGGGCCGCTGCCAGCACCTTAGCTAGCCTGACGGAGTCAGGGAGTAGCTTGAATGGGGTGACAGCGGGGTACATGTACGCCTGTAAAACCACTAGTGCCCTTTCCACTCTTACCGCCAAAGGCAACAGGTATACACATATTTTGACCAACTGAGCAGGCCGTCTGTTAAAACAGAGGCCATCGGAAAGGGGTATCTTGTGGTGGATGAAGCCACTTGCCAACCAATGGCATTTTTTGCAATCTGACTTTCTAATCCCGGAAATTCCTGGAAGCCGTTGGTTGGCGAGTAGCTTCCATATCCGCAGCTGACATGCATTCTCACACAATTGTTCTCCGAGGATGTATGCAAATGAGGGCCTGGGCCCCTGGTCACCCCCTACCAGCACTACCAGCACTACCAGCACTACCTGCTGCTGACTTAGTAGTGGCCACAATGAGGTGCCGCACTGAGGTCTAAATGAACAGTAAATGATATAAAATTAAGTTCAGCAGCTAATAAAATCAACTCTATGGACACTGACATAATAAATAATGTTTTTCTTAAAATATGAATGAAATATCCCAGACACTAATAAAAATGTCATTGATACAGCTAGGGACACAGCAGCCCTGCTCCAGTCCACAAGTTGACACTCGGGTGGTGGTCGCCCCTATCTCCCCTCTACGGCTCACCAACAAATGCTGCATGCATGGTCACCCCCTGCATGCATTTGTGCCCCCACTTTGAAAATTTAACCGCCAAGCGCCCCCGCCTGAAGGGTGGTGCGTGACCCCCCTAAATGCACTTGTGCCCCCCCCCCCACTTTAAAATCCCCTTGAAATACCACAAAATCCCCCCCCCCCCCCCATCTGATGGGTGGTGCGTTACCCCCCTGAACGCACTTGTGCCCCCACTTCAAAGTATTCACCCCCCAACCCCCCCCCACCTGACGGGTGGTGCGTGACCCCCCTGAATGCGCTTGTGCCCCTGCTGAATCCCTGGGACTGCCTCCTCACCGCCATGATCAGCTCCTCCAGGCTGATGCCATCCATGCAGGCAAGCAGGTCGGTGTACCTGCGCATATAAATGAGAACATTATAAATAAAAATTGATAAGAAAACAATAATGATGCTATCAATGCAGGCAAGCAGGTCGGTGTACCTGCGCAAGGGGTAGGGTTTTAGGCACCGCCAATTGTGAAGTAGAGGGTGGTGTATTTTTTTATCATTATTTTATTCAAGCGTTGCACTATTACTGTTTCTAGGGTGCAGGCAATTTATTCTAGGGTTTAGGCAGTTGTTTCTAGGGTTGAGAGTAGCCAAGAAGTCCTCGTCAAGGCTGATGTCGTCCATGCAGGCAAGCAGGTCAGCATACCCGCGCAATGATTGTGGTGGAGGGTGGTAGATGGTGAGGCAGCATGGGGCGTGAGGCCCCATGATGGAGCGCATTGGAGACAGAAGGGTAGGGTTCTAGGGTACTATGCAGCGGCTCATGGAGTGGCACTGCCAATGGGTCATAAGAAGCGATCTCGAGCACTGGCTGTACATCCCTCACACCGGTATGTATGGTCCATGGTCCAGCACCCAGCGGAGCACCAGCGGTACGTCACTCACACGGGCATTCAGACAGATATACTCTGGATAGCATGCCCTGTTGAAGCCACTGAATGACACCCATGCATTCAGACACAGATACTCTGGCTAGCATGCCTTGTTGAAGCCACTCAGTGACACCCATAGCACCCCTGTCAGGAGCTCCAGTCACAAAATCTTCACAAAGGCTGGCCATCCAGTAGATATATGTCAGATATGCGGATATGCAGATACACAGATTTGAAGATGCGGATGTACCATGGGTCTCTCACACAGATACTCCGACAGTTGGAACACCCACATACAATAGACAGAAAAGAACTTAAGCAATTGCATGCTGCAACCATGCTGCACAATACTCCTGGACCAGTGACCCCCCCCCCCACAAAGCACTCCACTTATTGCCGTGAGATAACGAGTGAGCACTGTACCTTACCTTGCTTCTTAGGTAATGAAGTGGATTCCGTTGGCATCCCATGCACCCAACCCTCTCCAGACCCCCCAACATATCAATGACCCCCGCCCACACACACACCCCGCATCACACTCACTTGTCCATTGGGAAGTTGGTCTTGACCTTCCCCCCCTTGCACTTGAGCGCCGCCACGTCATATGCCTCTGCTGCATGCCCCTCGTCCTCGTACCCCCCCAGGTACACCTGGCGACCGAGCTCCTTCACCCAGATGTGGGCCTCCCACCTGGGGCGCAGCAATAGAAACTGCATGTCAGAATTAAGCGCTGGGGGTGAAATAGCAGCCCATCAAGGAGGCCAATATGCCCCATAAGATCATCCTTGTATCACCCAAACTGCCAGTTGGACCCCCCCACCCACCTCCTGTGGGGTACGGGATGCATCAAATGCCACATGATGTGTAGCTTTACAATTGCGCATAGGTACAACTGGCAACCTGTCTCTTTGACCCAATTTTATATGATATGTGGGCCTCCCATTCTGAGCATAAGAAACTTCCAAAGGGCACTTTGGTTTTGTGCGCCAAACCCCAGATCCGTGGATTCCCCTCTACAGCAAACCGATGGAATCACAGTAATCAATAAAAGTCTACGTGTGGGTGACAAACTAATTTTGTTCACACTGGCCACACCTACCCGATACTGCTGTACTGAAAGATCACATGCTCACTCACCTCCCGCTTCTCCTGTGTTTTGTCACCCCCCTATACTGTGAGGACCGTGGCGCGCGCCCCTCCCTCCCGTCGTTCCCTTTCCCGTTCCCCCCCTCGCTGTCGATGCTGCTGCTCCTCCCCCTGGCAAGGGGGACATCGCCATTGGTGCCTTGACCCTGGTAATGGGGGGTCAGAAGCCACTTAGGGTTCATGTTCTGATGTTAAGAGTATACTGTATACAAACACCATGTGGTTGTCGGGATGTCAATTCACTGGTTTGGATGCAATTCCACATCATTCATTGGTTTTAATGCAACTTCACAATATTAGTATGAACAATATGTGACAGCCCATTGGCAAGCCTTAAAATTCTTGAACTCAAGAAATGTAATATATACAACCCTTCCCTACACCCCACCAAACCTAGCACCGTTGTCGCCTATACCCAACTAATAATGCTTGTCTCCCAGCCCTGGATGCAACGCTGCAAAGACTGGCCTGGGGCCGCAAGACATGGAATGGTCAACCAATGCTGGGGGAGCAACATACCTGTGCAGGGGGTGGCAACCCTAAACCCTAAACCCCACACCCTAAACACTGTTGACCGGCCGACCGACCAGGTCATGCTCGGATGCTGGCTGCAGTAGTACAACGGTTGTACTACCCAAAGATCCTACTGCAGCCCTGGCATAGGGTTTAGGGTTGTGAAATGCACCCTGCTGTAGTGTTGCTGGTCAACACAAGGTTTAGGGTTTGGGGTTTAGGGTGTAGGGTATAGGGTTGCCACGCGAGCGGCTGTATCCTGCATCACAAGGTTTAGGGTTTGGGGTTTAGGGTTTAGGGTATAGGGTTGCCACGCTAGCGGCTGTATCCTGCAGCACAAGGTTTAGGGTTTGGGGTTTAGGGTGTAGGGTATAGGGTTGCCACGCTAGCGGCTGTATCCTGCAGCACAAGGTTTAGGGTTTGGGATTTAGGGTGTAGGGTATAGGGTTGCCACGCTAGCGGCTGTATCCTGCAGCACAAGGTTTAGGGTTTGGGGTTTAGGGTGTAGGGTATAGGGTTGCCACGCCAGCGGCTGTATCCTGCAGCACAGCCACAGATTGCACCAAACATCATTGTCTGATTCCCCGTGTTGCCAGAATGCAAACCTCAAGTGCCTTTGTTGCTGACACCAACATGTAGCGATAGCAGCCAGGAAGTTGGTAGATGGCATCTGGCAACCCGCTGAACCCAGGAAACAACATTTGATGCACCTGGTGCTGTGCTGCAGAACCAGATCCCACTGTGGTAACACGTTGTGGCAACCCCTCATTCAGAACCTTTACAGGGCTGGGACAAACCCTACCAGGTCGGGTGTGCCCCATTCCCAAACAAGGTCCAAGTGAAGGTTTGCCGCAGTGCGCTACCACAATGATTGTGGTGGATGCGGTGCAAGCAAAGGCAATGTCGACATGCATATTGCACTGGCATCAGGCAGGAAGGCAGTGCATCCTTCACCTGGTCGTAACAAACCCCTTGGCCTGAGGATGATTGTTAATCATAATGCATTGGTTACGGATAATCCTAGCTGACACTCTAATCTAGGGTCCAGATAACCCCTACCGTTGTGATGCTGCGCGTAGGGTAGCAAGCGATCTGCGGCTTTGGAGGGAAGCCGGTCTGCAGGGTGGCATACCCCGTCTGGGGGGGTTGCAAGGGGAGGTCGCGCCATGTGGCGCTTTGCACCGAGTTGGGGGAGGCGATGGTGTTGGCGTTGCCCAAGGGGTGCGCCTGGTCAATCTGAAAAAGGAGGGGAGGTGACTTAACACGGGCTTTGTGAGGGGTTTTCTAGCAACATAGCTTGCATGTCCTGGGTGCGGGTACTAGGACACCGTCAGGCAATTTTCTTCGTGTGTTTTCTCCCCACACTGTCGCAAGAAGCCAATTGGCAGGCTGCAATTTCCTGTCACTCAGTCAGACTCTGAAGGACATATGGATGCATACAATCACTGGCCTGCTTGCAACTGAGGGGGCACTGGTTTTAATTGTAAATGTAAACTGTGGTGGAAGTTCCTTCTGTGTTTGTGTCTACCAATAATGCACAGCACTGTCCTGGAATGTATGCACCTCCTACTTCGAATTTCAAATTGGCCGCCTGGGGCGCCCACATGTGCCCCCCAAATGCTGCCCCCTGCTGCATCATTGTGGTGGGGGTAGGGGGGCAGAACTGGAGCAGCGTGGTCCCATCAGCTGTAGTGGTCATTGACACTACGGTGGACTGGAGCGGGGAGTCGAGCGATCCAACCTGCTGCGCAGCGATCAAAGGGTGATTACTTGCCATTGGATGGTGCCGCACGCCTTGGCTTGCGTGCGTTGGAAGGTTGGTTGACCGCAAGAGGAAAACATTATCCTAGCACTTCATTATAGTTGTATATGGGTTTAAGACTGACAAATGGGTTTTAAGAGTCACAAGCCTTGAGGCCTCAATCCCCTGAGGGTTTCTTACCTGCTGACTCTGGCTCTGCTGCTGCTGCTGCTGCTGAGGTGGCGCCAGGTATGCCAGCGGCTGACTGCCACCTGGCAGCTGCTGGTGGGTCAAGGGGCGGGAGGAGGGGGTGGTGAAGATGGGTGGTGAGGCGGGGGGGAGCATGGTGATGGCGGCATAGGTGGCGCCGGGAGGGGGGGTGAGGAGGGCGGATGCGCCTGGAATGGGAAGGGATGGTCACCTATCAATATCTGGCACGTATCTGCTTAAAGCAAAATTTGTATCGTGCAAGTACACACAAACTCACATCACCATTTGTCCACGCCAACCTCCCAACGCCCATGGGAGCATCCTGTGCATACTGCAATGCGTGAGCATAGCCATGCGCACATTCAGTGACGCATACAGCTGCAGCACATTGCAGTGTCACATCACACCCAGGCCATGCCGCCTTTGACAACAGTGCATAGCGTGCACACTGTGACGCATGGCATGGGCCAACCAATGTCAACCCCACACCACCAGCCACCCCCCCTCACCCCCCACCTGTGGGCCCCGCCACCATGATGTGCATGGGCTGCCCCATGCTGGTTGCCTCCCGCTGGCGGTGGGCGGCTTGGTACCCTCCCGTTGTGCTGATCATGAGCTCTCCACAGCTTGCTGCTTACTGAGGAGGCGCCCCTGGCCTCAAAAGTTTTGGTTTAACCAAAGTGCTGCAATGTGCGCATAAATGTTGGTCAAGCAACCGTTGATGGCTAATTTCATGGAAGGGGATCCATGAGCAAGGTGTGCGTTGAACGTTGATGTAGACACGGTGATGAGGGTTGTGGTGCGCATATTTACTGATCTAGGGGATGATGGATGGCATGGCTTGGGACGCACTTGGCATGCCACCAACAGTGCCCATCTCTCACCATTAGAAATGTCCTGGCATTGCAAAAAGCGGGGAGCCTATCACTTATGCCTATGTTGCGCCACCGCCGCCACCACCATTGAGCATGGGACTTATTGGCAATGGTAGCCAGTGTGACACTGTAGCGCACATATATGGTGCCAGGGGGGCAGGGGGTGTGTAGGCAGGACACAGTGCTTGATGACCACGAGGTGGGTTCTTGCAGTGCACCATGCCACCCCATGCGCATGCAAAGTGGGACTGTCACAGACTGTGCTGCATGCACTGCAGCCGATTGAGCAGAGAATCAATGGGGCAGGTCCTGAGCCTACGGCTTTCTTGCAAGTAGACCACCACCTGGGTTGAACTTCAACAAAACCGCTTGAAACATGCACGGTGCAATCGACTCTAGGCTAGAGGCCAAGTGTTGTCACCCACGGCCCATCATGGGTGCAAGCCGCCAATGGGTACTGTAACGTTTCCAAGTGTAACTTACATGGACAGTTGTGGGGTCTCCGACACAGCGTTTGCATAGCTCGGTGCAAGCCTGTTGAGCACCTGAACCGAGCTATGCAAAAGCTGTGCTGGCAGACGCACAAGTGGTCCATGCAAGGCAAGGCAACCGGAACTGAGACCGCACTGGGAACATGGGCTATACAACGTTAACTGCAAACCTACTGATCAGTGACTGCATCATAAACTTGAAGTGTTGCCAACGGTTACCCACTGCAGGGTGCAGTCCAATGGGCGATACCTGCTTTTGCTCAGCTGTATTTTCCTGCGCATGCAGCAATCTCCTGCTTTCCACCGGAGCAGGCAAGCACCTGTTCCCACTCTCCACGTGACCTGCCGATGGGTGCAAACCGGAGCGCCCACTTGGTGCAGTCTACACAAAACAGCGGAGGGAAATAGACATGGATCAGTGGTAGGGAAGGAACGCTTTTCCCCTCGCCACAGAATACTACGTATCGCGACCGTATGCCCAGGCGACTGGCATTGCGCATGAAAGTGTACTTGCAGTACCCTTACACTCACCGGTTGGCATGCGCGTTCTCTCCAGAGTGTGAACTCTATGCGGCAGTGGCAGGATCTGAGACTGTTAGCACAGCCTTCCAGCTGAAAGCTCTGCCTTTGAAGCACTAGTTGCTTGCGTTTTGCGCATGGACCATGCAACAGCGAGGGGCAGGCTGGTTCGCCATGTGAGTGATGTAAATCTGACGCAATCCGTGGAGCCGCCAGTGATACGACACCACAGTGAGGTGACAGGACATGCGCAGCCCGTCTTGCGTATGTCTGACATGGCCCCAAACGTTTTCAGACGGTCTTTTGTGGCGCAACAGTTGTTGCATAGAACCGTACACAGATACACTTTTCTCAGAGGGGTGCGGGTTGGCCGTTGGTGCAACCTCGCGGCCACACGAGCCAAACCCTGCACACCCTAGCCTGGGGTATTGTGCCGGCACAATCACGTCACTCGCATGTTCCTCTACCGTACAAGCGCATGTGACGCACATGGTAGGGTTGATTGCCCAGTTGGCACCAGAGTTCAGCTTCTGCCCCTGCTTCACCCCGTACCAGTACGTCTGCCACCCAGCTTCTCTCAGATGATGCACGTGCACGGGAGGGGGTGCGACCTTGGATGGACCACAGCACGTGACCGTGGCGAGGACAGTTTTGTTCCTCACTGAGTACCTGGGATAATACTGGTCCCTTGTGGACGGGTGACAATCCCCGTCAATTGCAGACAATTTTGGCTGCCAGTGGCCATTGAGTCAATTTTGGCCTTTGGGACAAAGGAACAACTGTACTCCGTAGCCGTAGCACATACGCTTTCCAGCATGTGCCGGAAGTCCAAACAGTTACTGCAAATGTTGCCGTTGTTGCCCAGCATGGAACTGCAAATGTTGCATGCAAACTTTCTGAGTAATCTGAGTTTAGCAAGTTGCACAACTGCACCAAAGTTACTTTACTGTACAGGAAAAAGCAGTGTTGTTTGCACCGTGCAAAATTGGCAATTGCACATGCATGAACCATATCATTATACTTATGTGTATGGTACCAATAATTGCTATTTTGTACTGTCAAGAATATAATCAACACGCCACACGTTTCAACATGACAAGCACCAGCTTAAGCCCCTACATACTGTGCACGAATGTTCCTGATACATGGAACAAATCCACATCCTAGGCTGCTGTTGCAGTGGAGCATGCAACGCGTGATCATCAACATGGAGCAAAAAAGCAAGCCATCAAATTCAAATAAGGGCGCTCGTGCGCACAGCGCCCTGGTAATGTAACCAGCTAGTCGTATGAGGCCGCGATTGTTTCAATCGTCTCCAAGCTGCCAGCATGGCAAGAATGCGCAGGCTGAATCTGTGGCACGTCTATTCAATATATGGCAATTGCATTGTACATTATAAAATAAATAAAATAAACCAGACAAAACTATAAATTGGATGCGCATAGCAGTGCTTGCCACACCACCTTCACAAAGCGGCAGTATGACGATATTTCAAACCCACTCTGATGCCATCCCTCACATGCGTCAAGGTGGTGCTATCGCCTGATCACCACCATGGGAGGTGGCGTATCCCCATCCACCTGCACCACCACCTCACCATCCACACCCACCTCCACACCCACATCCCCGCTCCCCCTATCAGACTCATTTCCATCATCCTCATCTTCCTCCCCTTCGTCATCGTCATCCTCGTCGCCCCCTTTGTCGATGCTGCTGCCCCCGAGACTGGCCGCTGTGCTAGGCAGCTGGGGTCCTCCCCCACTGGTTCCCTTTGAGCCACTCTCCTTGGACATCCATGCCTGCAAGGGAGGGAGGGAGAGCGGGGTTGGACATTCAATCACTCCGTTGTAGCTCATTGTGACGTATAGCAAAGTCTACATTTTTTCCATGATACAAAACACATACGTGAAAGTTGTATGATAGTACAATTTCTTCTTTTCACATTGTATGAAAATGTATGTATACTGTAGTGTCCACCACATCACATTTCCCTCCCCCTTACCGAGATTGATTTCCTCCCCTTCCTTGCCTTGAGCACCCGCTTGGTTCCCAGCCGCGTCAGCTGCTCAATCATATCCTGATCCAGACCAAGCAGCTCCATCACCTCACCCATGGTGTCGCTGTTGCGCAGCCCTAGAAGGGCTTTGGCGCCGCCGCTCATCTGGACACAATAAAATCCCAGCATTAAATCACCATGCTGCACATGAAATCATGGCATGCCAGGAGGACTCCAACGAGATGTGTGGCTACCAGTATCCCCGCACCCCCCGCTCCTAACAGTATCCCACCTGCCTGCGCCCAAACTGGGCTCTGCATATGGCCATGAAGGCGCGCTGGTACTCCCCCAACAGGTGCTGCTTCACGCTGTTGCCTGCACAAGGGGGAGGCATTCGTATAAGACCCCAATACCCTAGACCCTATGTGTAGACCCTAGTAGGTGACGGCTCCACGCTGTTGCCTGCACCAGGGGGAGGCGTGCCAAGGATACCCTAAATATCCACATTATGGAACCTGAAGGCACTCAAAATCACCTTTTTCATACCACCTGGGCCTGTACGACACGCAACCCCCCAAATCACACGCACAGAGCCAAAAGCACATGCTCCTCAGCCAAAAAGTGCCCACGTGTCTTTAGGTCCACACACTCCCAAGCGTCTGGTGCAGGGTGGTCTCCTCAAACAAGGGTTTAGCGTTCAGGGTTTAGGGTTAGGGATTTACGCACTCCCAAACTTTTGGTGCAGGCTTGTCTCCACGAATGAGGGCCGCACAATGAGGTCCCCCATTGGGCTGATCAACACGCGGTGGCCGGGGCGCTTGTAATAGATCCCAAACTTGGCGTTCTTGGCAACGGCATCCTGGTACAAGAAGTGAACGTCAGGGGAGTGACTATGGACTTTGAGCAAGTCCAGCGAGCGGGGATTAGAGTTTATGGGTCAGGATCTGTGGCCAGGGTAAGGGCAGTGTGTGACGGTGCGGTGTGCAGGAGGTGGATCCACTGCGGTAACTGGCCCGCTGCCCTTCACAGCAGACACACCCTATGGTTGATGACGTGCCAAGTCTCTGGAACGGTGGAGCGGATCCAAACTCCTGAGCCTTCATCAATGACAGTAAACAACCAGGACATGCCCCAAAGATAGAAGCCGGTGGGCTTCGCTCCCCACCACACACTTGGTCATTGATGATGCGTCACGTTTAGGACAGGGCGAGATAAGGACAATTCCCCCACACCAAAACATGCTAAACCCTGGTCAAAACCCTACACTACACCACACCCACCCAGCCCGCACCCCACCTGGTCGTTAATGATGTGCCATGTCTCGGGCACAGTGCGGTTGTAGTCGCGTGCAAAGGAGTGGTTTCCTGTCCGCGGCGCGCCATAGGTGTAGCACACCAGGTCAGTGCGCTTCAGGCATGGGCAGGCGGTGGCGATGGCGTAGGCGGCAAGGGTGGCAAGGGCGCCGCCCAGAGAGTGGCCTGTGTGAGCGGGGGGGTGCGAGGTGTGTGTGTGGGAGGTGATAAAAAGTAGCAGGGTGCTGTTGGTGGTTTAGAGTTTAGGGTTTAATCTGCATGGAGGGAACATGCAAGGTTGGGTGGAGGTGCCAAGGGTGGAGGTGCCAAGGGCAGAGCTTCACTCTACCTCTCAATTACTGGTGCCCCCTACCCCGTACACCGCTATCATACCCTGCCTACAAGGTCCAATCCAACTGACATATTCGGGACCAAGGTGTACAAGCTGGGAACTATTCACAACAGCTTGCTCCAAACCCTACTCCAAACCCCTACTCCCCACCCTCACCTGTGACCACCACCTTCACAATCTCTGCGCTCTCCAAGGCATTCAGGGTTGAAATGGTAACTCCTGAACCCTACTCAAACCCTCACCTAAACCCTAACTGCCCCTCCTCACCTGTGACCACCACCTTTACGATCTCCGCACTCTCCCCGTACACAATCCCGTGCACCGCCTCCACCACCTTGTCGCACAGCCCGTTGTGCACCCAGCTCTTGAGGAAGCCGCTGTGCACCGCAGGGCGGCTGATGCAGGGGGTGCCGCGCGCAGGGGGGTGGGTCATCTGCCAGGCCTGGGGAGAGGAAGGGGAGGGGAGATAGATAATCATGTTTCATAAAACGGGAAGGTCACCAGGGGAGGTTGACGGGGTCAATGCAGGTGGCAACAGGGACGCAACGTGTTTGGCCACAAATTGATGTGCAACCACCACCAGCAGCTTCCCAACCCTCCCTAACCCACACATTTTCCCCCCAACCTTAACCACTGCCATCATCAGACTCTCCATTCCCCTTCCCCCCATGACCGCCCCAAAACACCCCACCTGCAGGTCCGCGCATGCGTTGCGCAGGCTTGCCGTCCCCCTGAACGCCACCACCACGCATGTCTCGCTCCAGGCCACCACGCACTTTGTGTCCAGACCCTTCTCCCACAGCATGAGGTGGTGGGTCAGGCCGTACAGACGCATGGCGCTCTCAAGGGTGAACCGAGAGTTCTCAGCCTGCAGGGGAGGAAATGGAGGGGATAAAAAGGGGGATATGAATTTAATGTAGGGGAGGACATGTGGGGGTTAACGGCACCCCTCCAGGGTGAAGCTGAGGAATGGCCCTTCAACCACCAGGACACAAAACCCTATCCAAACGCTGTTGGATGCCCAACTAAAACCCAGCCCCAAGCCTTCCTCATCTCCCTTCAGACAAATCCTGCCGCCAGCCGCCTCGTCAACACCCTAAACCCCGCGCCCTCACCTCCTTGTGGTCGCACATCATGTAGCTCCAGTACCACCTTGACCTCAAACCCTAAACCCTAAACCCTAAACCCCGCGCCCTCACCTCCATGTGGTCGTACATCATGTAGCTCCAGTACCAGGCCTTGAGCGCTGTCTCAAAGCAGAACATGGGCTCAGAGTACAGCTGGGACCCAAAGGGCTCGGGTAGGCTGCTGCTGCGTATGGTGATGTTGGTGGTCTTGTCGGCCTCGGTCCATGCAAACTCCTGGAGCCAAACCTGGGGAGGAGATGGGGGATTGGGTTGGGGATGGCGAGAGATGAAGCGGGATGCTGGTCAGGGGTGGGCAAGTGTTTAAAAAAAAAAAAATTGGTTATAATAGGTAACGATTATGGGGCTGTCCCTGGAGGGCATCAATGCAAAACTGCGACCCCATTGGCCTGGCAAGGGGCACATATTGCACGTGGTGATTATGGTCGCAACGCAGACCTGCGGAGGCACGTCAGTAGGGTTTGCCTATGTATTAGCCATGCCAAACTAGAGTATCACCACCACCGGATGCATGCCCTCAGCATTGCCAAACCCCAGCTATGCCACTCTAGGGTTCACACTAAAGGTTTACCCCAACAAAGGGTTTGACTTACCCCCAGCACTGGGTGCGGGTTCATGAACTTGCACCTTGGAGTTGTGAAGTACAGCAGCACCATGGAAAGGGCGGTGAAAACAACCTGGGGAGGGGGAGGGTGGGAGTGAGTGCGGCACCAGTGTGGGCACCAGATTGGGAAGCCAAACCGTAAAGCCCTAGACAGAACAGCACCATGGGTGGGGTTGGTGGGGTTGAACACAACCACAAGGACGTCCGCACGTATTCATACATGTCCCGTATGCTGACATGAAACGCAATGCACGTATCCAAAACTGGTGCACAATGGGCATGCAACAGGAGCAATTGTAACCGCGACAGCCTATTATGCGCATGCCGCACGCACATGCACATGCCACACAGGTGTCGGCGTGCATGGCCACCCCCCGGCCCACACAGAAGCATGCATGCATGTGTGTTAGACATCCAAGGACAGACGGGGTGCAGATGCAGCAGCGGACCTACCCCCACCAGGTTGACGAACGCATCTGAGCACACCCGAAACCCTAAACCTTAACCCCACCAGGTGGACCACACCACTGGCCCACACTGCCCACCCATAACCATGCATGTGCAGTGCAAAAGAGCGAGATGCATGCACACGCGTTCAACGCCAAGGGTGGTTGCTGGGTGCCTGCGCCTGTTGCGTGTGCGTGCATCTGGTTTTGCCTTCACTACTTGGCTTTTCCCCACACCGCGCACTCATCATAGTGCACCTGCGTGTACTGAGCCAGGACAGGATGCATGTTCAACAAGAGTCCTGGCACAGTATGTATGCGCAGGAGGTGTGTGGCTGCGTGCGCGCATGGATTAGGGATTTTAAGGTTTAGGGCGCCACTCACAAACATGGCTGTATACCCCAGCCATGACATAATGAAGCTCTGGCAGCTGTCCAGCCCCACCAGGCTGTACACATGGGTTAGGGTTTCTAGGGTTCAGAGGCGCCACTCACAAACATGGGTGTGTACCCCAGCCATGACAGAATGAAGCTCTGGCAGCTGTCCAGCCCCACCAGGCTGTACACATGGGTTAGGGTTTCTAGGGTTTAGGCCCCACTCACAAACATGGGTGTGTATCCCAGCCATGACAGTATGAAGCTCTGGCAGCTGTCCAGCCCCACCAGGCTGTACACAACCACGGTGATGAGGAAGAACACGAGGACGGGTAGGCGCATGCGGGCCTGCGGGGGACACACAGGCATGGGTTAGGGTTTAGGGTTTAGGGTTTAGGGTTTGTGCGCATGCGTGCCTGCGGGGAACACACAGGCACGGTTAAAAGTTCAGGGTTTCTTAAACCCTTATGCAGTTCACATTACCCTAAACCCTTCACCACAGTATGGGCAGGCGCATACCGGCCTGCGGGGGTTGACAAGCATGGACATGCGGGTACCCTAAAACCTTATTAAGGCCTGGATGGGTTGCCACAAGTTCTTCAGAACTGGGGTGGGCAGGCACACGGGTCACTCCCCATTCTAGGGTCGAACTGTAGTTGGCCAGCTTGTACTCCCTGTAGTAGGGCTTACGTCTCAGGGTTACAGTTCAGGGTTTAGGGTCCCCCCCCCTCACCTGGCTGCGGACCATGGAGTTGGCCAGCCTGTACTCCCTGTAGGGCACAGTGCGCAGGAACTTAGCCATGTTTCTCAGTAGCAGGCAAAACACAATGACGTACAACCCCGTCACACCCACGATGCAGCCCAGCAGTGCGGTGATGACCCCGGTGGATGCGCAGTCATAGGGCTGGTCCTGGCATGAGGGCAGGGAGGCCAGCTGGCGAAAGGATCCCGTGTGGGCTGCAGGGGGCAAGGGTATTGTTAGGGTCTTGGTGGATTGGGCTTGGTGGGGTTGCATGTGGGATGGCATGCAGGGGCCGGAGTACATTGAGTAGAGAGATATGAACCATGCGTGGCGTAACTTGCTGGGGTATGATGCATTGTTGCTAGGATTTTGCTAGGGGTTTGTGAGGGTTTGCAACAAGGTGCATGAGATTGGATTCGCTTCGGTCAACATGTGCACGCAAACCATTCACACATGCTGTGGATTGAGTTTGCATGCTGAGTGCAGGTGAGTTTCCCGTACATCAAACAAGTACTGTCGCATATTGGTTTCCACTAGGGTTTAGCCACTCACTCTCAACATATACTGCAATGCCGATGATCAAGCCCTGCATAACCAGCCTGCAGGCAGTGGAGCGTGGGGGGTCATCAACAGGAAAACAATATGATAAGGAAGTGAATACACGTTGAAACCATCAGATTTTGCCATGAATGCAGACATCTGCTGGCGAGTGCCCAAGGACCAGGGGTCCAAAATTACGCTTGCACTCTGAGCAGACAGATGAGTACACAAATGCCACAAATGTGGCACATAAATGCCACATCAGGCCAGCCATATGCATGCGGTGTGTTTCATAGCAGAAGAACTGCCAACCCTGCACCCACTTTTAATCCAGAGCTCAACTAATGTTCAAATTTCTACATCAACCCCTTGACCCCTGCCTGGAATGCTCACCAGAGCAATGCAGGCAGGGGGGCCCAACCCTACACATGACCCTGGACCCTAAGCTAAACCTTAGCTAGGGTTCCTCACCACGGCAGTGCGCAGGGCCACAGGGCAGTGATGTGTGCATCAATGACTGATGCGTCGGGGCGGGTGATGGCGGGGATGCCTGGGGAGGGAAACACAAACATGACATACCGACGCACACATACATAGACACCCTGTCTATACGAACACGCGCATCTGACAGCAAGCCCACATGCATGCATACAACCCACACATACACACATGCATATAACCTACACATGCACACGCAGCACGAGAAGCAACTTATTTGCACACGCTGCCACCATCAGCCCCACCACCCACCATGCCTGCGGCTCTTGATCATTGACAGCGGTTGGTTCCCGTACAGCATGGACACAAGGAGGAACAGCATCTGCACACATGGGCGCATGCACGTCAATCCCACAGTGCAGTCTAGGGTTTCGGGCTATGTTCAGGGATTCATAGGGTCTTTGAAGGTGTCAAGGGTTACAATTTGGCCGAATCACCACGTGGGGGTACTCGGCACATGCTGGGGTTAGCAAATAGGGTTTAGGGTTGTCTTGCCATAGCCTGAGTACGATTCCGGGTGACACCGTCAGCAGCAATGGGTTTAGAATTGCAGAGGCAGAGATATAGGGCAAAAAGCAGGGTTCAGGGTTTAGGGGTTGTTGTGCGCACCGCGTTCCAGCATGTCCACTGCAGGTATGCGCTCCACACCACCACCTGGGAGTACCAGGCACACTCCTCCTGGAGCACGTGCGCGTTGGGGACCAGGAAAAAAACGAGCCCCAGCAGATTTGTCATGGCCAGCGCAAATGTGAAAGAGGCCCCTCGCCTGCGCCGGTGTGACCTGCACACATGGGACGGGTGTGGATGCGAGGTGAGGTGGCGAAGGGCTTGTGCGTGCATGTGCTCTGTGCGCATGACAGGCATGTATGCGTGCGTGTGTAGATGTAAATGAGAGTATGCGAGTGTGTAGACATTGCATGCACGCACATGGCCGTACTCCACCCATGAGGATACTACCAGCGCTACATCATCCTCACCATGTCATTTTCCACCTCCAAGCGTTGTACACCCGCACGCAGAAAGGCAGCAGCACCGTCAGCAGCAGCACCAGGCAGATGACCGCAACCACCACATTCATGATGGGGGTGGCATTGGTGTGGATGTAATAGTTGTCGGGCTGCAGACAGGGGAGGGAATGCTGGTGGCTGTTGTACACTTTTTAGATACCTTTTCCTGTGTGGGTACATTTCGACCCTGATTGCCTTGGTGAGGTTTCAGCATTTGATGTCCCCAAGGCGCAAGTGGATGCTCATATGTGTACTTTTACTTATGTTTATAGATTTGACAAATGTTTTTATTTGCAGTCACACCAGGGCACCTGTGGCCACAAAGCACCACATTGCGCGACAACCCCTGCCACCATGAACCCTGTCCCATGTGTGCACTCGCTATGGTATCAATGTGACATGCTGCACTTGTACAAGGAGCAAGGTAATTTCCCATGCGCAATGCACGAAATGTACACAAAAAAGCATCAAACCCGCCTCAGAAATGCCACACCCTGCAGCACAGCAGTATGTTAGCCTTGTGTGCGTCTGCGTACCCTGTTTATCTTGTTGTACAGCGCTGCTATGAGGAATCCCAGCGCAACCACGATGGAGGCGTTCACAAGGGACATGCCAAGCTGCAAGGGGGGGGATTTAGGGTTTAGGGTTTAGGTGGGGGGTCATGGCTGAGACAAGATGATGGAGGCGTTCGCAAGGGACATGCCAAGCTGCAAGGGGGGATTTAGGGTTTAGGGTTTAGGTGGGGGGGACATGGCTGAGACAACATGATGGAGGAGTTCACAAGGGACATGCCAAGCTGCAAGGGGGGGGGGGGAGAGAGTATGTTTCACTGCTGTGCTCTGATGCCTGCAGTGGTTGCAATGCAGCAGCACCCTCAGGGTGGTGAGAGGCCCATGCAAGTTGCGTGAGAGGTCCAAACCAAAGGGGGCGAGAGGTTAACGCAAAGGGGGGTGCAATGCAAAGGCACCCCACATTATCAGGCCAAATGGCGCATGTCACAAGATTGACCGGCTGGTGTCCGGACTTCCCACCTTGACAGTCCCTCGCGGATAGAAACCCTATACCTAAACCCTAGACCCTTCACAATGCCGCTTGTCACGAGGATCCCCAGATTGGCCGGCTGGTGCTAGGGCTTCCCATCATGCCATCCTAAACCCTAAAGCCTAAATCCTGATCCCCGCCCGCACCTTGACATCTTTGGCAGACAGGAACTCCTGGCGGAAGATGACGTCATTCCCGGGGTTGAAATGCGTGGACCCCAGGTTGGGAGAGCCGCAGGAGGACCCCGGAGGCATGGCCTTGTGCGCTCTGGCACTGCTGCCGGTATCCTTGTGACGCAGCGCTGCCGGTAGGTCCTCCTCTGTGGGTTCCTCCCCTGGCGCCCCCTTGCAGCCACCGACCTTCAAGGCTGTGTCACCTCCCCTGGCCTCGTACTCCGCCGCCAAGCTTTGCACCGCCACGCTCCCTCCCTTGGGGTCTGACCCCGCGCTCTTCATGGGGGTGTCCTCCCCTGTGGATGCTGTCTCCATGCTGTCTCCTCCCCTGGCTTCAGACTCGCGGCTTTCGAAGGCGCTGCTGCCATCTGTTGCCAGTTGTGCTTGTTCCACCTGGAGCCTTGCCACTGTGCTGGGAGGGTGCTGGTTCTGCCAGGGGTGGGGGGCTGGCCCCACATGGTTTTCTCCCTCTACTAGTACATCTTCCCCCCCCTGACGGCCCACCGCTAGCAATGCGTGTGGTCCCATAGCTAGGGTTTTGGGCTGCGCTTCTAGGGTTTTGCCAGTGCCTGCAGCATGCTGAGTCAGTTCTAATGTGCCCTGCCTGACGCGCTGTGCACTACTCCTTAGCTTCAGTAGTTCTTGCTCTTGTCCACCAGCTGCGTTCCTGGACCTAGCGGGCATGACATTCCATAGGTCAGCGCACATGATGTCACACCTCATGCCAGCGACTATGGTCAGCCGGTGTCCCAGGCGTGTTGATCGATGGGTTATGCACATCGATCACTCCACATAGTCACTCTGTGCTTGGGGGTGTATTGGCTACTTTGGTACACTAGGGCAGGAGTGGCACAGTGGTCGTCTCCCTCCCTCCTCAGAGTCCGCACGTAGCGCAAGACAAGAAAAAATAACTTATTCCGTTGGCGTCACAGTATGCATGACGTGGCGCTTGAAGACTTTCCGCTTGTCGCTGAGTGCACTGTACAGCACCGAATATACCACATGCATGCATTGTCCAATCCAACATGCATGCACTATTACCCTACCATAGGACCAAGCCGCCCCTGGCGTCGCCTCCCGCCACTCCGCCCCTCCTTTCGCTATTTCCAGTGGCCCAGGCCACCTAAGAGTAGCATCTTATGCCGAGCAGACTGCTGGTTCCTCCGTACATGTGCAATGGGTACAAGGGTTCGTGCCCACACGGGGGGAAGGCGCAGTAAAGGAGGGCACTGTTCCGCAACCACATGAAGATAAAGCAAGCACCCTCTTTCGCCAGCAAATACGAGTGTCGTCGCGGGAAGGCTTGTAGGACAACCGGTACAGTGTACCCACCAAACCCTCGAGGGTAACCCTGTATGAAGCATGGGTGTCCTGAGCAAAACCACAGCCTCCGTGGCTATCACAGCACTATCACAGCACGTTAGTGTGGAATGGTTCGGAAAGAGGCTTCTATTGCAGTTGAGACTTACATTTCATGCAGTCCCTGCTTGCGCGCCCTATTAGGCATGCTCACGCCGTGGGTAGCAGGAGCAAATACAAATTTTAAAACACCACTCAATTGCGCAGAGTTGGTTTTCATAAACAAACAATTGAATCCCCTGGATCATGCCATGCCAAGGGATGGCTCGCAATTGCTGCACAGGAAGTTGCACTCTATCAGCGACCGCTGCCATCGTGGCAGGCACACCAGCTGGCAAATGGCAACACGCTAATGTGCTGGTTGCTGATAAATTGTCACAGCCACATGACTGTGAGGTTACAGCGCTGCAGGAGGGATGTTTAGGGTGCGCCAGGCTGTGGCCAGGCACAGGTGGTGGCATCATTCTTACATCAGAATTGAGCCGAGGCACGCGTGCGCACACCAAAATCGAGCAAAAGGGTGTTGGGAAAGATCTGGTATGCTATGTACCGCTAAACCAACCGATTTGGATTGTATCTCCTAACTAGCGTAAACTGGAATATACACAACTGGCTACTGCTACACCATGCTGCCAACTGGCTACATCTAACAACAGCAACAAAAAGCCAATACACTAAACAGAAATGAAATTATCACGGTATATGTTGGCCTGGCAAGGTGTTTCAAGCGGTTCATTCGTGTATTCGGAAAGTGTTCCATCTTCTGTCAGAGCAAAATGTGACCAATAAACTGTGCCAATTACCCTGGAGTGGGAGGTGAATTGCAAGATAGGGTTGCGCTCTCACTTCTGCGCAGAAGTGAGACGGCAATAATGGTTGCGCTGGGCACACGTAGCACGTGCACCATACTCCCAAAAATGTTTGGATGGGGCTAAAAAATGAATCACTGGACTGGTACGGCTGGGGCGTTGTAGGGGGGCTGAGGGGACCTAGTGAATAGCAACTGGCCAGAGGAACTCCTCAGGATAAGCTCCACCCTAAACCCTAAAAGCTTAGGATTAACCTAAAACCCTACTGAAGGACCTGCGCGCGCAGGCAGACTCTGAGAGCACTCAGACTTGGGCTTGGACGTGGTGGTCATGGCTCAAGACAGCGCCTCCATTGTCACCTCAATGGGGCCAGCCTCCGCACACCACCAGAGGCCATCCAGGAGGCTGAGCGCACAGCCGCCCTCGCGCAGGGCCCTGTCCCGGGATGGACTTGGGGTGCCGCTGGTGGCGTTGGTTGGTGTTGATGACTGCCCGGCGTTGGCGCTGGCGCTGGCGCTGTTGGTGCTGTTGGTGTTGTTGTTGGTGGTGGTGCTGGGGTTCAGCCACCTGGTGAAGCGCTGGAGGAGGGAGGGGTTTGCAGCTGGTGGTGGCGCCAAGGGTGGTGAGGGAACTTCAGTGGAGGGGGCTGGTGCCTGTGGGCCAAGGGAAGGTTTAGAAGGTGCGCCTGTCACGAACACAAGTACTTGCAGCTGCAGGTGAACATGTTAGTGTACCTTCAAAAGAACCCGCAACGCTGGCAGGGCTCGGAGGATACATAGAGGACATTGAACAGTTATCAGGTAAGCTATTGCGCGTTTGGAGGCAAAGGCTGGCTGGACATATGCTTGCATGGCAGCCGGCTGTACAGCTGTAGGTACAGCTGCAGGTACAGGTTCGAACGAATCAAGGCAGACACCTATCAGTGGACATTGATGCACGTACCTGCGGTGGTACTGTTGGGGAAGCCGCGCGAGGTGACTGGGGAGGGGTCAGGGGCTGAGCCAACACGACCACCACGAAGTCCCAGGAAGGGGCGTTCGAAGGCGCACAGGGGTACACCAGCGTGGACATGCTCTGCGAGGCCGGCTGGAAGGCGATGAGGTTCTGGCTGTTCCCAGACCTGGCGATGAGGTTCACCACCCGTGGCACCTGTTCTTGGTTAACCACCACCTCCTTTTGCTGCAGGGTGCGGAACAGGTGTCAGTGTACCCAGCAGGAACAACGGTTTGAAACGTTTGATACATGAGCTCGGCAATGGGCTTGCATTGCAGTGGAAGTAAGCAGCGATCAAACAGCTGGGTGGAAAGGCCAGTTTGCGTGGATCTGGTTGTTAGCAACCCACCTGCAGATGGGCTTGGACGCGTTCGTGTCGCCGTGCAACACCCCAGCTCACTCGGGGTACCATTGCCCCTAGGCCAGGAGCCCAGAAAGGATGCTCGCTGGCCCTGGCGTGCAACTCGTGGCGCCACTCCTTGGCACCATGGGTGCCCCAGTAACTCGGTGGGGGCATCCTTGGCGGGGCGCTTTCCATTGGGAAACTTGTTCTCGGCGGTGGGCTTGGCACTGGCACTGGCAGAGTGTTCGCCACCAACGCCAAGGTGAATGCGTGTCACGGTGAGTCAGGAAGCTTGAACACACGGAAAGCTGGGCTGCAAACCAAGACAGAAAGTGAACTGTTTGAACGCCAGTGCTTCAACAGAGTCAGTTGTTGCTTGTCTCGAAACGCGTTTTCAAAGCCTTTTGGGCGAAGTGAACACACACTGGAATGCACCCAATACAGGTTTGGGAGGTTTGTGGCGCTGTACGTGGGCAGGAGGCGGATAGCAACTAGAGACCGATAGTAAGAAAGTGGGCGACACGAGTGCTTTGAGTTGCTAGAATAACCGGTTACAATGGACTGCAAGTGCCTTTGTACGGTTTCAAAACGAACCGTGTTGTTTGCTTCCCGCCAATCTCAGCAGGCAGTGAGTTTCAAAACAAAAAGTGCAGAAGAACGCGTCGTCCCAGGGGGCAAGGGATCACCTCGAGGCAATACAGAATTTCCTGCCCGTTCCGGTCACCTGCATGCCTTTGTCAGAGGACCCTGCTTGTGGTGCATTTGCACTCGAGCTGGTTTCCCATATGCCTTTCTGTCCTCTAACAACCCACGTCATCTATACAGGGCACTGAACCATTGTGTGGAATTCTATTGCCAGTATTGTATTGCAGTGGCAGACGCAAACGTCATAGCATGCAAGGCGCACAGAGGGCACAAACCAACCAGTGTAGGAGTGTATTAACCATTGCAGCAGTTTCTTGTAGATGGTCCCTATCCAACGTCAGAGCAAGGCGACCAAACTCAGCCTGCCCGGTGCCCCTTCACCTTCTAAAGCTATTCCAGTGCCAATCCACACGATGGCTCCCCTTCCCCCCCTCTCACTCCTCCCCCCTCCCCCTTCCTTACTATATCTGCTGCATATTGGCACACTGCCAGGCTATGACCCACCCATGACCAAGGCGCTCTGCTGTCCACCCAATTGGCTATTCGGCTGCCCACCCACTACATGTCACCCTATTGTTAGCGCCTGAGACAGCTGCTGGTGTGCTGGATCACGGGCTATGGGGAGCTGGCAGGCACCCTTGCCCTCCGACTGGGCCACATTTGGCGCCCCTCGCCGACCCCCGCCGCACTTTCTTGCGATCCCGCCAGTGAGCTTGCCTGCCTGGACACCCTTCATCACAACCTGGCAACCAGAGGGTGGGAGGGTATTGCAGTCGGGATGGGGGTCATTTAAAGGAATGAAATGGGGATGGTGAAGAAGGGAACAGTTACGATTACATCCCCCAGTGTGACGCATCAAGGCCCACCGTGCACATTCTCTCAAACAAGCTCCACGCAATATGCATGGGTGCTCATAGTTGCGTGTATTCAATAGCTAGCGCTTTGCAGCTTTTAGATCATCACCTGGCGGAGGCTGGCGGTGCTGCATCCACCAAACTCCCATGTAGTTCCACACAACAATGGCGCCGCGCAGGGGCCCATAGCGGATGCGCCCAGCCAGCATCCACCGGGACAAGCTCCAAAGCATGATGAGCTGCCCATCCCTGCAGCAGGGGAGTGATTTTTAGGTTTGCAGTTGCAAATCTCTTAACATTTTCATTCAGGGCACGATGATCTGCCCTGTAGCTCCTGTTACAGAGTTCACAAGTTGGGCCCAAAGCTGCTCGCTTTTTAGGGTTTTCAGGGTTAAAAACTCTATGCGGCTCCGATAACTCAACGAAACGATGCCAAAATGACAGGCGCCAGCAGGAGCAGCAAGGAGCAGGCACAGTGCATGCGTGCCTGTGACAAACAGCACACTGAAAAAGCCTTGTACCACGTGGGTACCTTGAACTGACACACACAACACCTTAGCTGTGCTCACCTCACTCCTGAGAGGGGAAGGCGCTCGGAAATGCGGTTTTGATATCCTCTTACGACCGGATGATGCTGCACTCCATGGGGCACATCCTCCTCAGCTTCCGGTTGTGCTTGATGGCCTCATAGAGGCAGGCTACATCATCGTCCAGCTCCGCCATGCTGCCAGGGTGGACAAATGCGTTCTGGCGCTCAATTACAAGGTCACCCTGCTTCAGGACTGTAGATGGCGAGAGGTCCAGCACCTGCGCCAGCGTCTGGATGACATGGCTACTTCCAGGACAAGGGCATCAACCGCACTGCAAGCTGGAGATCATGAATGTCCAACCTCTTCTCCACTTCTTCACGGAACTGTGTGAAGTTGAAGCCCCTTTGGAGCACTGATGCGGGTGAGGTCCCGGCAGGCAAGCAGTCCCGCCAGTTGGGCGGTTCCATACTGCTGGTGCTGGTCACTGCCAACACGGAGAGCTGCTGGTCCTTTGGAAGTGCTTTGGCTATGTCTAGACTCTTTGACTGCTGGCTGGTGGCTTCAAATTGAGATCACAGCGATTTGAGTGGCAACTTGGCAGTCACGAGAGCGTCACCTGCGAATAAGCAACCCAACAGGTTAATTTGGGGGGAAACGAGCACATAGGCACCCACGTCTATTGGAGCTTAAAGGTGCACGAGTGACGTATTTAAAAGCATGCTGAATGCATGCATGCATATGGCATGCTGAACGGATGCAATATGTCTGGAAGGACATTGCAAGAAGGCAGACAACAGGTCTTCCTTTGCTTACCCACCTCTACTGACTCCCCCTGTGGACAACGAAGGGCGCCCAATTGCAGCACCCACGTTTTGCATTATCCACAAGTGAGGTGCGCAACTGGGCGTAAAGCAAGGCACCACGCTGTTGGAAACACTCACCGAGAGCCATGGTGTGCAGGGCCTCCTCCAGGGTGGTGCTGAACGTGTTCGTGGCATGGTTCGTTTTTCATGCCAGACTCAATCTTGTCGCCGATATGTTTCATACCGGTGTCAAGCTTGTCTACAATATGGACCATACCCTCTTTGATATTGGCCAGTCCACCTTTCAGCGTACTACCAGCCACCCAGGCCGCCAGGACGATTGCGCTGTACTTGGCACAGCTTTTCACAAGTGGTGGCCATGGATTGTCAGCCATGCTGACTAGGTATGGGACAAGCTTTCCAAAGTTGCAGCCGTTGTTGGTATGCACAGTCAGGCTAAGCACTGTGTACTTTGCTTTCAAGGTTTGAGCGTTTATGTTGGCTCTCCATCTGGGCACACGAAATATCCATGCAAGGATGCCATGTAGAGTAGCCCCATTGGCACTGGGGTGATTTTGGGATTTGGAAGACAAATATCACGAGAAAGAATTTCACTGCCATGTCACCTGGCATGTCCTTGGCAGGGGCAGCAACCAGCAAGTCACTGTTGAACAAGCGCACAAAAACTACGAGTAATATTCTATTGTCAGTGCTGTATTGCAGTGGAAAATTGGTACCCCTGCGTTGCATGGGCCACCAACAAAAACAACATATTTTGTCGCATATTTTGTATAACCATTGCACCAGTTTCTCAAGTGGATGGTCCCTATCCCAGTATAGAACAGGGTGACTCAAATCAGGCTGTCCGGTGTCTCTACTCTTTCAGAAGCCTTCTGTGGCACATCCACAGCCTGTCCCGTGCCCCGCCCCGCCCCACATCCTATGAAATGCCACCCCGCAATTCAACGCCACAACAGCTTGCGCAGCTGGACCAGGACCACGCTATATCAGTGCTACATCCCCACCATGGCTCCCCCCCCTCCCACCACCACCGCTCCTCTCACTCACTTCTCCTCCCCCTCCCATTCCTTGCTATTGCTGCTACATACGGCACCCATGCTTGGACGTGGCACTCCGCTGTCTACCCGCCAGGTGTCACTCTGTTGTCAGCGCCTGAGACAGCTGCTCCCGTGCTGCATCCAGGGCTGTGGGGAGCTTAGAGGCATCCTTGCCCCCCGCCTGCGCCACATTTGGCCGCCCCCCGCCACCCCCGCCGCACATTTTTGCAATCCCGCCGATGAATTTGCCTGCCTGGACACCCTTCTTCACAACCTGGCAAGGGGGTGGTTGTGCGGTTGGCAAGGGGATATGATGCAGCAGGAAGCGATCAGAGTAAATGGCGGTGTCAGGCACTGAAAATAGGTTGCAGGATGTCCAGCCATTGCAAGTGCCATGCAGAATTGTATGTAACCTCGAGAGAGCACTAAAAGCCGGTGACAATGGATCACTGCAGGACTCTAAAACACAGCCTAGCCTTGTCCTATCTCGCCCTATGCAACCCAAAATCCAGAAAGTGCATTGACCGCCCTCCTGACACCCTCTCACTACAGCTTGGCAACCACGCACACACACACACACACACACACACTTTGGCAGCCCCACACCAAGCAGTTGGCCCCACCCGGTCCCCCCACCCCCCATCACCCTCATACCTACCTCCTCTCCAAATGCAGCCACCAGCACCACCTTGCCGTCCTCCCCACCCGACCCCAGCACCACCGCAGCGTTCCCCCCCAGCTGCTTTTGCAGCTTCTCCCCTGCCTCCTGGAGGGCCTTGGAGTCAACACCGTCCAGCTGGGCGACCAACAGGGAGGCGCCACCTGTCAGGTGAAGGGGAAAAGGTCAGTGAGAATAAGGGGAGGTCACAGGTATGGATGCGCACCATTGAGGCTGCTTCAGGGTGGGCTAGGGTTTTGTGACCTAGCAACATGATGTGAGGCGCCACTCGGCAGGGGAAGGAGAGGGCAGTGATTGAGTGCGACTGCGGAGAGGTCACAGGTCCATATGGCTGCTCCTCAAAGCCACCCCCAACACTGAACAGGAACCCTAATGCTAACCAGGCCCTAGCACCACGAAAAAACACAACTTGTCACGTGCCAGTGCGCATCTGTTTCCATGCACGCATGTTTTCAAAACCATCCAAGGGTTTTAATGCTCCCCCCCCTGGTATGTGCGCTAAATTTGGCGTGTTAGGTGAAGCGCATCTGCCAATTGGTGCAGGCACATGGTACCACATGGCTCCCACCTGGCAGGGAGATGGCAGTGGAGACAAGCGCCGCTGACTTGGCCAGCGCCAGTTGGCTGTTGAGCTCAGCGATTGCCTTCTTGGCGGCTTTCAGCTCGTCGAAAAGACCTGTGGCATGGGGCACATGCTGAGTATGGCACCCGTGGGGCACATGCAGGGGTGCAAGCTGGGAGAACCTTAATGTAATCGCATACATCAAATGAAAGCCATCTTTATTCATGCGGGGATCAGGCGCCTGCGTGGGACGCCATATTCAATGCAACGTCCTTCAACCATTTCACCCAAAACCAGCTTGCTGCAGAATTTTGCTCAACAAGCATACAGGGTTTGTGCACCCCGAGGGTTTTTGTGTGTACCCTCTCGCCACCCGCCATATGCACCTACGACCTACAAGCATGCTTGGAAAGCCCCACCAAACCCCAGCCCCTCCTCACCCGCCACCCTGTTGGGCAGTTCCTCTGGCCTTGCCACCATCTGCGTGCTGAGCTGGCGCACCACGCCCTCCACCTGACCCAGGTACTCAACCACAGCGGGGCCAGCAACAGCCTCGATGCGCCGGATGCCTGCAGGTGATGGGAGAATCAGGGGAGGTGGAACTGGTGGCATAAGGGAGGGTGTCCAGCGGTGTGTCTTATGAGCAGGGGGGCTGGAGGTTCATATCCAGAACTGGTTGATGCCACACATGCATATCAATTGCTCTCAACCTTAGCTCGACCTAAGCCACACCTTCATTTCAACCAGCAAAGCCCCGACTCACAACTTCCACCCTGCCTATTCTCAACGTCACACAACCCCCCTGCGGCAACCCTCGCCACACCCATTCACATGGACCTCACTCTCCCTGGCAACCATCCCCATCCACAAACCCTAAACCCTAAACCCTAAACCTCCCTGGCAACCATCCCCATGCAAACACCTCAGCCCTGCTCATTCCAACGCCTGACCACACACCCATGCCGCTCTCGTCTGTGATCCTCACTCCTAGCCCCCCTCTCCCACCCGCATCCAACCCCCCACCCCCCACCCACCTGACGCGATCCCGCTCTCGCTCACTATCTTCACCCCCTGCACCTGGCTGGTGTTTGCCACGTGGGTGCCCCCGCACAGCTCCATGGACACACCAGGCACCTCAACCACGCGCACCTCGGCCCCGTACTTCTCACCAAACATGGCCAGGGCACCTGCGGGGGGAGGGGGGAGTGTTGGAAGGAATTTGGGTAGGGTGTTCAAATGGGAGTTGGCTTGTGTTTTGTGGACCTTCCAGGTGCTTGACAGATGACACTTGGGCATGCATTCCATCATGAAATATCTCAAGATGTACACCTGACTCCTGTGCCTGCAGCGAAGAGAATGGTGTTGCTCAGGTGTCGCTGCGTATGGTTCCTCCTCACAATGCCAACCTAGCCTGTCCAACCCCGCCTTCCTCCATTATCCACCCCACACCCACCTGCCTCCTTGGCTTCAGCGATGGGCATCACCCGCGTGGTCAGGTCCCTCCCCTCCTCCACCCACAGGTTCACAAGACCCTCCACCTGCGCCACCTCCTGCGGGGTCATGCCCCGCGGAAGGCTGAAGTCGAACCGCAGGCGGTCAAAGGAGACCGACGACCCCTGCTGCGCCACGTCAGACCCTAGGGTTTGCTTGAGCGCGGCTTGCAGCAGGTGGGTGGCGGTGTGGTGGGCCACGGCGCGGCGGCGCAGGGCGGGGGCGACATCTGCACTCACCTGGGGGGCAAGAGGAGGAGGGAGGGATTTCAGGCACCAGGGGAGGAGGATGAGGGCACCATAGGGTAAAATGTTGGGTAAAATGGACGCCGGCATGAGTCGAGGTGGTGGGTGCACTTGAATCGGCATGAGTCAAGGTGGTGGGTGCACTTGAATCCAGGATTTCCTAGACCCTTCTTCCTAAATTTGGGTAAAGTGTGCATGCTACGGTAGGGTGTGCATGTCACCACCCTTGCTTAGAATTGTTATCTCTGGGTACAGCACTCAACCCTATGCACTTATTGCCACTGCATAAACTTCCATGACGAAGGTCAGTTATAGGACAATTTCTGATCCCTTACCGTTGATCCCACCCGCAGCTCCCCGCTCTGCACCTCACACTTGTGAACCACCAGCTCGCCCCCTGCTGCCTTTTGAACATCCTTCACGAGCACCACCGTTGGGTCACTGCTGGAGCCTGCAATCAGGGGGTGAAGGTGGATGGGAGGTCACCAAGATGGGGGCAGCTCATAATTCTCAAAACGGGGACTGGGTTTTAGGTGCATGTGGAAGGTGACTGTTGTGGCGAGGGCGGTCAACGTGGCTGTGTGGCAAGGAAACCCTTGGGCAGGGCAATCGCAACAGATGCAAGTAAAGCAATGGCATGCTACTTCCCTCTCCTCCCTTCTAGTCCCCACAGCACGAGGGGATTTTCATCGACCCTAGCTAGGGTTTAAGGTTTTAGTGTAAGCTTCATTACCCTCACCATTGCTGCCGCTGGTGCTTGCCACCATCACCCCTTGGTCCCCACACTGGCCCCCAGACTCTGCGTAGAAGGGCGTCCTGTCCAGTATGACATCCACCTTGCTGCCAGCTGGCGCCACCTCCAGGGGTGTGCCACCTGACAGCATGGCCAGGACGGTGGCAGGGGAGGTCAGGGTGGAGTAGCCAAGGAACTCGGTGGAGCCAACCTGCAGGGGAGGAGAACAGTCAAGGGGTGGAAGGGTGGCCAGGAGGGGAGTAGAAGGTGACGCACACCTCACTCCCCCCGCCATCGAGAAGGCGATTATCTCCGTTGCCAAGGACCCTTGTCGCGATGGTGATGCATGGCAGCTGATTCGCCCTTGATGGCAATACAACCAGCAAAATGATTACGGATGCAGCATTGCATACGTAAGTAGGATGCCATTTCCCCCTTTCGCACATGCCCCACCCAGCCCAGCATTTCTGCCCTCCTCACCTCCCCCACCATTCCCCCCAGCGCTGCAGTTGCCGTCATGTCCACCGCCTTGAACGCATCCTTGGACCTGGTGCGCTGACCAGACATGGCGGCAGCAAACCCTTCTGTGTCAACCTGCACGAGGGTATTGGCTAGGGTTGGCGCTTCAGGTAGGTGGCTGAGGATGCACAACATTGTGCTGCCGACCATGGGTATTGGCTAGGGTTTTGCAGCAGCAGGTGGTACCGTGGTGCATAAGTTTGTGCTACTGACGATGGGTGTTGGCTAGGGTTTTTGTAACAGCGGATGGTACCGTGGTGCATAGGTCTGTGCTACTGACGATGGGTGTTCGCTAGGGTTTTGCAGCAGCAGGTGGCCGAGGATGCAGGGAGTTGGTTGCTTGCAAGCGCTGGCTACTTGGCTGTGCTGGCTGCAATGCAAGGTGATCACCAGTGATGCGGCAGAGGGATCGAAAGACCCACAGGTGAGGTACCAGGGGGTGCCTGGCGCCCCACTGCCCCCCCCCCCCCCCCAACGAGACGGGGCTAAACCCTGTGAAGCGTGAATTGTGTGCAGCTTTCCTCCACTCCCTGACCAGCGTACCTCCACCCCCTGTGCCGCCGCAATCTCCTGTGTAATTTCCAGCGGGAACCCAAACGTGTCGTACAGCAGGAATGCATCCTTGCCGCTCACCAGGGGGGTAGGGGAGGAGGAGGCGGTCTGGGTGCAGGGGAGGGAGAGGGAGTGAGGGGGGGGGGGTGCAGATCAATCGCCTGCAGTCTAGTGGCTACCTGTAACCACTCCTTACTTATTGTTGGTATCTTGTCGCATATTTACCTATTGGCTAAGCCGGACAAATTCACACTCACAAATCTGCATGCTGTACGCCTCACAAGTATACACATAGAAAAAGAAAATAAAAGAAAACAAACGCCAAAAGCGTACATAAGGCGGCATAGCAGTTACGCATAGCCCCCACCAAAAGGAGTCAGTCAGGAAAGCAATCACAGCTGTTGCAGGGATGATGAAGAAGAAATGAAAGCAATCAGACAATTCATTTTATAGTGGGAATACAGATGAGTGAAATTGCCACAGCTTCCTAGGTTGCATCACGGCATACAAAATGAGTCTCCAGACCTAGAGTCTCAATTTACCTCAAGAATTTCCCGCAGCATCTTCTCCCCCGTCTCCAGCGTGGACGCAAACTTGGCCTCCTCCCTCTCCAGCTCATCGCATATGCGCTGCGCCTGCGTCACCACCTGCGGGTCGCACGCGGGCGCAAGGGAGATAGCCACGCGGGCCACAGTGGGGGTGAACACCTGGCGGATGCCCAGCAGGCGGCCCTGCGGGGGTGGGTGGGGAGAGGGGTGAATGGGAGGATCGGGTGCGAGGGTGTGGTGTGGTGGGTGATTGCTGAGGGGAGTCAATGGTAGGACCCAGGCAGCAACTTTTTCTATGCATGCGTGTGATAAATTGTTCCCCAAAAGTTGACAAGCATGTTGACCATGGTTTTGGTAGCACTGCAATGCGGGTTTGACCCATATTTTATCTGTTTCTGTTTCACAGGCACACACCATGTGTACAGGAATCCTGTACCTGTACTCCCAGCCCTGTACAGGGTGTACCTATACCAAACCCATGAGAAGTCACAGCATCCCTCGCCCCATCCACACCCACCACCACAACACCCACCTCCACACCCCCTGCCCACCTCCCCTGCTCACCTTCATGACCACCCTCCGCAACAGGCGCCGCACCACGTACCCCCGCCCGACATTTGAGGGGGTAACACCATCAGAAATCAAATATGTCACTGCCCGGATGTGGTCCCCAATGACCTTGAGGTCGGTTTGCACCTGGGGACTGGCGGTGGCATAGTCAATCCCCGCAATTTCCGCAGCCTTGGCCACAATGGGGAAGATGAGGTCGGTCTCGTAGTTGTTGGGGACGCCCTGGGGATAACATATTTTCATTGGTGATAGGAACGTGTCAGGAGGCCAACAGTGTTGGGGGCGGGTATTGTAATTGCACAAATTGCATGCAGGCTGTGGCGAATTACATATTTCATTTATTTGTAGTCCCTAAAACCTAACCCAAACAATGCGCCTCATTGCTCATACTTGTTGATGCTTATTTCGCTTTTCCTTTTATTTCCACACCCCACCTGCAGTATCTGCGCCATGCGCTCCAGCCCCATGCCCGTGTCTATGTTCTTGGCAGCAAGGGGGTGAAGCACACCCTCCCATCACTAGTATTTCCCACCAACACCAAATGTGGAACTCATCAAGTCCCCACATTCTAATCCCTGCGTACCCCACCACACACCACACACACCACACCTGCAGTATCTGCGCCATGCGCTCCAGCCCCATGCCCGTGTCGATGTTCTTGGCAGCCAGGGGGTGAAGCACCCCCTCCCCATCCCTGTTGCTCTCCATGAACACAAGGTTGTAGAATTCAATGAAACGGGAGTCGTCCTCCAGCGAGGCGCCCTCTGTGCCGCGCTCAGGGTGGAAGTCGTAGTACAGCTCCGAGCAGGGGCCGCAGGGGCCTGGTGGGCAAGGTGGGGATATACGGTCAAAAATTGAGGGGAGGGGGGCGGGGGGTGGATCTACTACTTGTTGTTGTCACAATTGTGAGTGTGTTGTAATGTAAAGAAATCTGTTACGTGCATGTGTATGCACATGATTCGAAATAGGTATTTACGAGAACAAATGGCGATGAAAACCAGCGTCAGAAAGCAGAGGCATGAATTGGTGTATGAGCACCATGGGCGTGCCAACCTCCCCTCCCCCCCTCTCTCCAGCACCCACCCGTTGGCCCCGATGCCCAGAAGTTGTCCTCTTCCCCCAGGCGCTGTATGTGGTGCGGGTCAACACCAACCACGTCACGCCACAGGGCGTATGCCTCTTGGTCGTCTTTGTACACACTCACCCAGATGCGCTCGGGGGGCAGGCAGAACACCTGGGGGGGAGGGGGAGGGGATGATGTGGGCGTGGGTGGACTGCAGTATATAGCAAGGCTTATTGTCGCTCAGGTGACACACATCACCTGTAGAGCCTGCACTTTGGAGCCTGGATGAGGTGGGGAAGGTGAGGGAAACTAAACATGTATTTAAGCTGTTTACATTAATTTATTCACGAGTAGTGACTGTAAAATATATCTTATAATCTTGTAAACAACAACAATATAATCGACAAACAGAGGGAAGATGATAAACAGCCTTTTACACATGAAAAACTTTCCATTGGTTTTGTTTCCATAAGTGCTTTGGCCTGAGTACATTTTTTTAATAGTGCACCTGTGTGGACAGCTCCCAGGCCAGCTTGATTGCGCCCTCCTTGAAGTAGTCCCCAAAGCTGAAGTTGCCAAGCATCTCAAAGAAGGTGTGATGCCGCGCGGTGACCCCCACGTTCTCAATGTCGTTGGTGCGCACGCACTTCTGGGTGGTGGTGGCGGTGGGCACGCTGCGGGGGGCCTGCGGGTGGGGGGAGACAGTGGGGGGAGTGGATGTGGTGGTGGTGGGTGGGGGCTTTGCGTGCGCCGGTGGGTTGTGTGGGTGATGATCCAAAACCGCTTGTCAGTGCAGCGGACTGGTGCAGGTCCCCTCGCCCCCAAGGACATTGGTTTCAACAACAGGATGTACAACCCACAAAACCCTAGCCACAAACCCTACAACCTCACCTGGCCCGGGAAGATAGGCTTGAACTGCAGTACGCCCCCCACACACAAAACCCTAACACAACCTTACACCCCTGCTCACCTGCTCCAGGAAGATAAATTCAGCATGCAGGATGTCCCCTCCACAAAACCCTAACACAACCCTACACCCTCCTCACCTGGCCCAGAAAGATGGGCTTGAACTGCAGCATGCCGGCGATTGTGAGCAGCACTGTGGGATCATCGGGCACCAGCGAGGAGGATGGCAGTCGAGTGTGGCCGCGCGACTCAAAGAAGGTCAGGAAGGCCTCTCGGATCTCGGCGCCACTCTGCAGGCGGTGGGATGCAGTAGGGTGGGTGGGCGGGGCAGATGAGAGTGTGGTTGGGTGGGTGTGGGGGGGGCTAAAAATGTGCAAGGCTGTGGTAGGCCACGGCTGTACCCTGGGCTGTTTGTGTGGGTCACATGCGTCAGCAGCAGCACAGCTGAGAGATCTGTGGCAAGCGTGGCAAGCGAACGCAGGTGGATACCATGCTCCACTCTGCGGTGAAAATGCGTGAGGGTGGGTGGGATGCGGGTCGTGCAGTGTGGACTGGGTGTGGGGTGCATACGGTAGCGGTCATCCCACTGCATGCGCATTAGGCAGGTGGATGCAAGTGCCACAGGCCAGGATAAAAGGCTGAGGTTAGGGTAATAGGCTAGGGTTACGGTAGGAGCCTGTGCGCACCATGCGGGGTGGGGCGGGCGCCGTGGCTGGTTCGCTGGGGGTGGTGGCGGTGCTGGTGGCAGAGCCTGTGAGGGTGGGGGTTAATAGGTGGATGGGTGTGCATGGGGCTGACGCCATGCGGCATTCACGCACTTGCCTCTGAACCGTGCGCTGTGGGCTGCGGAGCAGGCACCTTATGCTGGACCCTAAACCTCGACCCTTACCCCCAACCCACCTTGTGCTGGAGTGCCAGTGGCCTTCCAGGACAGGTGTGGCACGGTTGGTTGCTTTAGGGTTTAGGGTTTTGCGTCACTGTGCATGTAGTCCCGCAGCACAGCCAGTGTGCGAGCTTGCGCCACCCGAGTGAACCCAAACCCTCGCTGCTATACCCTTGATCCGTCTTGGCAAGCGTTAACCCTTTCCTGGCTGTGGAAAGTCACAGTATTCCGGTCGAGCATGCCGCACAGCATGTGCCCACCGCCAGTGCGCGCCCATTCACCCCACCACCCCCAGCATGTATGCACATATCTATTTACAAAGCTGCGCAGCTGCCAATGCCTTGCACACTATAGTTTCCACACTTCCCTGCACCCCCCACCACTCCACCCACCTGCCGCACCAGCACTGCACCGCACCCCCGCCACGCCCCCGGGCCCCAGAGACCGCCACACTGCACCAGGGAAAGCAGGGCATGTTAGTGGTAGGCGGGAGCGGAGGGTTGCGATGTGGTGCAAGGGCGGTGCTGGGGGTGGAGGGGGGTGCGTACCCACCTGGTATGGCACCTACTTCTAGTTCGATTGCATACTGCTGTGCTCAAAAACACCAGGTAAGACGCCAGACTCTGCCACAGTGCCTAGCAGCTCAAAGTGTACAAATAGACACTCGCATGGGTGCAATGCCCATCCACCCACACAAGTGGGCCCCCACCCACCCACCCACCCACCCCACCCACACAGTACCCACCTGTGCTAAGATGGCCGCGTGGCATGCCCACCACCTTTCTCAACGCTCCCGCCCCCAGTCCCCGCCCCTGGGTGGTGGCGGTGAGGAGGCACCCCGCCAGGTGGGTGCGGGCGAGCACCAGCAGCGGGGGAGGCATGGTGCCGCTGCGGGTGTGCATTGCTGAAACCGTCGCCACAACCACCTCCTGCTATCACCCCCTTGCAGCAACTTGGCCAAAGGTAAGTTTTAAAGTCAAAAAAACCACCGGGTATACTAGTCGAGTCCTAGTTCCGGTAAACTATGCCACTGTCACCCTAGCGCCATATGCATTGCGTTGTCTGTGGGTGGAAAACGCAAAGCAAAGGGGAGCAACCAACAGACTGCGGGTTTTGCTGTCGATGCGGTGCCACCTTTGTGCAGGAATTGCAGCTCTGTTGTTGTTGTTGTGGCGAGACAGAGACGAGTGGCTCGGGTTTGGCCAGTGAGGCGGACCAGCGGCGGACGTAAGCGGCACAAATGCGGTACCGCCGAGGATATCCTCCCCGTTTCAGGGAAATTAAATTCGAGGGGTGCTTTAAACATCAACAGAAGCGGGTAGGATTTCGGTGGCTTTTGGAGTTTGGGTTGCGCGCTGCAGCGGCACAAGTCGAAAGCAAGGCCCGAGGAGCGGCCCATGCTGCCGTTTTGACAGGAAGCAACCAGATACAAGCGCAGTCTCGCACTTATTACCTACATACGGGGTCGTAGCTAGCAGTTGTTACGCCGCAAACAGTTTTTGTGGGTTCTTATTACAGTTTGAACCACGCACCTCAGTGGGCATTGCCGTCATGCCGTTGCCGTAGGGAGGTGCAGCGATAATTACCCGTGCGACACAGCTCGGCAGCCAACCTCGTGCAGTACATAGCGGCCCAATACATGCAGCTACCTTTGAGACATTCAGTTAGCAGCTTTTCGTGTCAGTAACAGGCCGCAGTTGAGAAATTGACCAGCAGTGCCATTTGGGCTCGCACCATCGCCCACTAGGCAGCAGGCCACTCCAGAGCAACCAAGGCGATCTGAGACGGCTACAGGCGTGCTGATACCATCTTACTCATACTTATGGCAGTGGAGTAACCATAGCTGGGCAAACGTGGCCTCCATCGGACTTGGGATCAGCAGGTATGTCGGGCACTAATGGCATGGTGCTGGGGCCTGGGGCATGGCGCCCATCCGCGTGTTCGTACGTTTTTCGGCGCAAACGCTCTTGCATAGACAGTAAAATAGGAAGTAAAGAATATCTACGGTGGGATAGTTACGTTTTGTGCTGCAGTCGGGTTGGCATTGCGCAATGGTGGGTGGTGTGTGGGGTTGATACCAAACGGGTGCCACCGGCATGGGGGTCCGCTGACCGTGGACTGCCCAACACGCAACACACATAACACGCATACGCCTTTTAATATTGCTAGGAGAGTATTTCTCCTGGCCTGCGATGCCTGTGCTTGACTCGTTGAGTCCTCATCTCGCGTCACTTCCTCGAGGTATTAGTCACGCTGGATTCTGCAAGTGCAATAGTGTCTGGGGTTTGCAAGGCTGGTACAGGTATTCGCCAGATATCCCACCTTTATAAAACATCCCGCCCGTAAGTAGGCTACTCGATGCGGCCATCTGCGGCCCGCGAAACACTTGTTCGCCTTGGGTCTTCCGCACGCAACGCAGTCACTTCAGTCACCACCCCCTCCACCACCACCATGCTGACCAACCTGCTGTGCCCTCACTTGCAGGTGACACCACGCCCACCAGCCCACGCCCCAACCAGCGCAACCCACTTCAAGACACGTGCTTCGCCCGGGGCTGCCTGGCCTACCCAAGTAGGCAGGGCCCCAGGCTCAGGCCATCAATCGTACTCTGCGCAGGGTTCCAGCCTTGGAACAACCAGCCTGCCACATTCCCCAGTTTTCTCCTTGTATTTCTCTTCACTGGCACAGACGAAACAGCCATTGTGAACACACGCCCCGCCGGGCTCCGCACCCCCATGCCTCCCCAGCACCACCACCACCCCCTGCAGCGGGGGTGGTGGCGGCAGTGCTGGCAGCTGGTGCTACTGGCGCTGGCCCTCGCACATGTGGGGCGGGCCGCAGCCGATGTGGTGTACTTCAACTCAGGGGTAAGCACGTGCATCCAAAACCCTAGCTGCAAACCCTACTGGATTGTGCCAGTGTTGGCTCTATGCACCCCTTAGGGCAGTTGCCATTGGGTGCATGGTGGCGTGATCCGGCCATGGCGCGTACCACTTTAATGCATGCCTGCCTGGGATGTTGCACTGCAAAAATGTGTATTTTTATACAATGAAAGCATGCCTCCCCCTGCACCACTCCCCGCTGGAAGGCACCACACACGCATGAAAATGTTGCTTACTTCACTTACAAATGCAATCGCTCTCCCCTCAATCCCCTCTCTCCCACTCAGCCCCGTCCCCCTCTGCCCTCCCCTGCTGACCCACCCCCCTTACCCCCCTTGCAGGACACCCAGACTGTCACCCGGTCCATGATCCCTCAAGTGCTGCAAATGGCAAACCCATTCGGTGAGTACAACTGATGTGACTATCGAAACCCTCGGCAGGGTCTTGCCTTATCCCACTGCAATGCCGCATGGCTGTGGCCATGGGCGCTGTTGGCACTGCCCTTGGCATGGCTTACAGCCCCATCTTATCTGCTGCACCACCCACCACCCACCACCCACACGTCATGTACTCCCCACCCGCAACCCATCACCAACACGTCATGTACCCACTTGATGTGGCAACACCCTCGTCTGTGCCTCTCTTCTCGCATACCTGCCACTGTTCCCCTGACAGAGCATCCACCATCGGAGCACACAGCCCACCCACGCAATCTAAACCCAGGGTCAGTTGACAAACCTAGCCAGAAACCCTAGCCCAAGCCCTAGCTTGACGCTGCTCCCCCCACTTGCAGCGGCCATGCGGTCCATAGGTGCAGCCATGCAGGGGTCGGTGCAGCCCGCCATCGCCAGGCGAAAGCTCATCGACATTTCTGCGGCGTACAAAACCCTAGCCGAGGCCCAAAACCCTACCATGGAGGTCCCCAACCAAGCCCTCACCCGCACACACCCCGGCCTGGCGCGCCCAAACCCTAGCTCGGGCCAGAAGAACCCTACCGCATGGCAGCAGCAGCAAGACCCTCTAGGGTTGCGGCAAAAGCCTACGCAGGGTGTGGCGGCGATGGCGCCTGGGGCTATGTCCCACGGGGATGAGGAAGTCATCCCTGAAATGGGGTTGGTTTCCGAGGTTGGCAATACTGTTGGCGTGCATGGCTCTGCAGCCGAGCTGGAAAAGGCGGTGGGGGGCATTGGAGGGGCTGATGGGAGCTTGAAAGGTGGGTGGCAACCCTTAGGGTCTGGGTATGATCTCGCATTCATTCCAGTATACTCATGTGTAAGATTGCTGTGGGGTTTCTACCCCCTGGACATTGCCTATTCACCACCAAACCCCTTTACTCAACTGTAAAAAAACGTATTGTTTGTAACACCTGTGATCACCCAATACACAGATCGTGTGGTTTCCCAACGCAGCTTATTGAAGGGAACGCAAAAAGGCGGATTGAAAAAGGCAATATTACACCACCATGCTTGGCTCCCCCTCCTGCCTGGATACTAAACCTCTCCCCTCGATTAAAACCCCCAATCCTCCCACCAACACCCCCAAGGTCAACCGAGACCAACCAGTGCGCGTGCCCTCACCTGAAACCCCAACAGGACCCTTCAAAACCCTATCCCCTTGCAGGCTCCACCAACAGCGACTAAGTGTGCGTGCGCAGATATGGCGGCGAGTGGTTCACCTTCACAGCCGCGCCCTAATAAACCCAATAAAAATCCCCCAAAAACTCCCCACTAAAAACCCTTACCCACCTTTTCCCAACCCCCCAAAAGCTCTACCATGACCGACCGAATGCGCATGTGGTCACTTAAACCCCAACACAACCCTAACAAAACCCTAACCCCTCTTTAGGCGCCACTAAGAGCGACCGAGTGCGCGTGCGCGGCTTTGATGGCGAGTGGTTCACCTTCCCCACCCCCCAGCCTGCCACCATCAACATCCTCACAGAGTCCCGCTACCAGCTCAATGCACAGCTGGGGCCCCTGCCGGCAGACGGGGATGGGCAGGGTCCCAGCCGGTCCCAAGGGGGAAACTACATGATGGCTGTGGGGCTGCGGTGCGAGAAGGCCAGGCTGTCGGTGGAAGCTAGCGGCAAGGGGAGCGTGATAGGTGAGTGGGACCCACTACAGCGCATGCATGCAGTGGTGCAACCCACATTTGTGAACAGGTTGGCAGGCTGACCACTGAAAACCAAAGGAGGGCAGCTTTTGTGATGGTGGAACCCTAGACAGGCAAATGTCGCCCTGTGCTCGCGCCATGAGCTCTTCACTCATTAGCCTAACGTATTTATCCGTAAATTCATTGCCACTACATGATGTATTGAAGTCCCGCCAATACCACTCGTAAGACCATGGTAGATAAAACCCCACACGCCATTATAAAAATATCATTGCTTCAACTAAAGTTGAGAAAAACAGTTCACAGCAGTTGCTAATCTATCTAGTCAGGCACCCCTCTCCCCTCCTGTGATAATTGACGCTGGGGATCTGTACCCAAAGGTGCCAATTCCTGCAATATTGCCCCTGATGTGGTCACGGTGGCATAAGAATAATACATACCCTGTATTTTATTACTATCAGATAGTGGCTGGCGCTTCTGATCACCCTAAACCCTAAACCCAGTCTGGCTTGATCGTCGCAGACACTTAACCTAGCAGGGACTTGGAGCTTAGGCAACACTACTTGGAGTGTTTACAGGACATGATGTGAATGTTGGCTACCCTCTGTGGGCCTGTTGTGTCAGGTGGCACAAAGCCCAGCATGGCTAAGTGGCCACTACCTGTGCAATCAAATACCTCCTTCATCACCATAACACCTGCAGCCGCACACCCGTATACTCTACAGGTAAATGGTGCCGTATTCCATCGCGGATGTTTAACAAGAGTAACCTATCCAAACCCTAACCAAACCCCATTTGAAACCAGAAACCGGGGTAACATGCAAAACAGATCGTGGCCTGGCTGCCTAGCCCGTTGCAGCAGTATGCCCAGTCATGACAGTGCACTGGGGCTAGTGCGCACTCAGGAGGGATGTGAGGTTCTGGCCGGCATTCTCCGGGCCATAGGGTTTAGGGTGTCATGGCTACACTAGTAGTGTTCAAAGCTGTGGGCGCACAGCCAGGGTGAAGGCCGAGGAAGGTATCAGGTATCTAATTTAAATTGGCAATTGTATACGTCATGATACATATGTAAAATATTCCCTCCCCATTCCTTCGGGTGATATTCCCTCCCCTCTCCCCCCTTCCAGCTATGAAAAAATGTTTCAAATGTGGGCATGCTCATGATCAATTGACTAAATGCAGTTGTACCCCTCATCTTCCTTCACCAATCTTGTCACCTTTGCCCCCCCTGCCCTTCACATACATGGCGTTGTGTGTGTAATACTGCGTTTTGGGGGCGCTGTTGCCGCAACGTGGGCCTTTGTTGTGGCTGAGAATCACAACCACACCCACCAAGCTACATGTGTGTGGAATAGGGCGCCACATGTGCCAAGACTGTCCAAAAAAGGGTTAAATTGGGGGCGAGTATGTAAGGGTGGGGATACATCGCGTAACCAGTTCCCAGCTGCTGGCACCACCCCAGTCAGTGTGTACATCACACATCCTCCTCTTCCCTCCCCAGTACCCGTCCAGACCAAGCCATCACCCCCTTATGCTAGTAATACCTGCACCCAATTTCCCCCCCTTCTCATCTCCTACTCAACCCCCCTCACCCCCTTGCCCTCCCCAGTCCGCCTCCAAGACCAGGACATCACCCCCTTTCTGCTGCCAAACGTGGCAGTCACACTCAAGTCCTTCCCCTCCATCGCCCTGGTATTAAAGCAACCTGGCATCAGGGGGGGGCAGACCCTCATCGTCGACTGCCCCGCCATGCGCTTCACTGCATACAGCGCGGCTGGCGAGGACTGGATGGATGTGGATGCCGCTGTGCTGAGCAGCAGTGTGGTGCACATGCATGGCGTGATGGGGCAGACGTGGAACAGGTGAGGGGTTGGGCTAGGGTTTGTGATAGGGTTTGTGATAGGGTCTGGAGTGGGGATTGGAGACAGGATCTGCCGTGCTGAGCATTAGTGTGGTGCACATGCACAATGGTTGGGATACATGTGAAACAGGCTAGGGTCTGGGGTAGGGTTTTTGCAGGTGGTGGGGCACATGACGGCATGACGGGGCAGACTGTGTACAGAAATAGGGTTTGGGACAAGGTTTTCATAAGTGGTGATGTGCCATGAATGGGTGGAAAAGCTGCATTCCAGGGAAATAACCAGTTGAGCAGTGGTGAGAGTCCTTGTAGGGTTACAGCTTGCCATGAATTTGTGCGATGCCATGCCAATATCCCTCCTGCATCCGCCCCTTCTCTCACTTTCAAAACCACCCACCACGTCTCCACGCCTCACCCCCCCTACCCCTACCCTTCCACAGGATCGTGCCCCACGCCGCCCAGCTATTCGAAGACAACCTCCCCCGCCTGCTGTACGAGGGCAACGCCACAGACTACAACCTCACAGATGGCTTGCTGGGGGTTGACTTCCCCTTCAACCTGTTTGACGCCCCCCCTGAGCGGCGCAAGGGGGCGCACAACCACGGCGAGGCGCCCCTGGCCAACCGCAGGCGCATGTTTGAACAGGAGGTGACCCTGGCATCGGGCCAGTTTGCCCAGAGGCAGCCGCTGGGGACCTCGAGCATGATGCACTGAAAACCCTAGCACAGGGTTTCAACCGCAGTGCGGTACACCCACAACTTGAGTTGTGTTATGGCATCCAGCGGGCTTGGCTGCAGGTGCCTTTACATTCCAGCTCGCTTTGCTCAACTGACACTGTGTGGTCCATGCAGACAGTCACTTGTTTGGGCGTTTCCTGTCTTTATTCCTTCCTAGGGTTTTATGTTGGCAGTCGCAACCCTCTACTAGAGTAGTGGAGCTTGGTGGGTGGCCAGGGGGGAGGAAAGGTGGCAAGCGCATGGGTTTTGTGTCTTATTGCAGGGTGAAATATCCCTAGGTTGCTATTTTTATTGATGGGCTGCATGTGCGAACCACTTGCACTGACTTCCGGGCTGCAACGTTTCCATCCATCCCACTGCACTGTCTGCAATTGATGCAGCTCATCGATTAGGGTTCTTGGGGGCGGGGCGGGGTCGCTCCGCAGCACTGTGTGTTCTAGTTTGCACTTGCAATAATGTAGTGTTGGTCAACAGAAAGTATTTTCGCCGTATGTTTTTTTCTCTTCGTAGGTTTTCTTGGTCACTCGCTAACTGCACAGGCGCGTGTATTGTTCCCTGCAGCATGCCGTGCCAACGGGTGAGAACACCTGGTGGAGGCTTTGGAGGCCTACCTAGCAGTACGCTTCCAACAAACACCAGCGCCAACCCTTTCAAACACAAGCTGTATGCTGTCAATAAACTATCCGGGGTAGAGGGCCCACACGTTTAGGTGTTACACATGGCAGCCGTGTTTAGCCATTCAGTCAAAGTGGCATGCACGAGCACTTACAAAGCAAAGGCATCCACCTGTTTCCTAGCGTTTTTGGCATTGGCAAGGATATTCACCGCACTTTCTCACAGTTGTTTTTTCATGTCTTATAAATGCGCCTTTCCCACCCAAGGCAAGTGTTTTTACAAAGCACTAAAATTCGTGTACCTGTTCCAACGTTCTCATGTTGTACTTATCACTATGAAAGTGCTCAAATCCTATTTGGCGCCACAGTTTTAGCGCACTGTCCATCATCAACGATTGCCCACATGGGTGTTGACCACAAGAAGTGTAAGGAATCAACATAGCAGCTTTGCAGCTGCTGGATCCAGCTCTACCCATAGCGGCCCCATGAACTGCCTCACCTGTTTGGCCATGGTGCACCTGTCGCTCGCTAGTCAAGGATTGGGCCACACACCATAGAATGAGCCCCAAGGCTTACAAAACCACCACCCTTCATGCCCACACCGGTTTCAGGAAGGGAAGCAGCTTCCTGTAAACGTGACTGTGTCAGTCACTGTAATGCGGGCAATCACAAGTGCATCTCGGTGGCACTGTGAGGTTGGCAGTGTGCACTGCCGCATGTGCTATGCTAGCTTGGGTGTAGTCAGTGGCATGGAGGCATGCCGGACGAGGCGCGTGTCCCTGCAGGCAGAGCGTACCTTAACACTCCAAGCTTGGCGTTATTCCTTGGGCGCTCAAGGTCTCTGCGCAACGGATGTTTTGCCGCTTTGATAACGCCGTTGTCGAAGTCCTTGACCTTGCCCAGCCCACTGCCGGCGGCACTGGTTTTACCCGCCGGCGGGAGAGGCGGATATCCTGATCACTCGAGCCTCAAGTAATCAAACTGCGATTTCAAAAGATACTCCCTTAGGTACACCTTATGACCACAAATTACGGCATATGGACAGTAAAGGTACACACGTGCTCTATATTGTTACCACTTTGCCAATAGACAGCCTCCAACCTGTACCACCAAACGTCACTTTTGCCTCAGAACGTACCACAGCCGCAGGATCTGGAGGACAGGATTCGCCCTCACTCAGACAAGATCCGCCGCCGCTGGCCCGCCGGGAGGCACGTGAGCGATCAAGGCGACGTTGCCTGCAAAATCAGGCGACGTCGCCCCACCTGCCCAGCCCAACGGCAGGAGTTGGGGCGACTGGCTGCAAATCTTTGCCCGGCGACCTTCTGGAAAGAGTGCAAACCTGACAAGCAACGTCACACAAAGCCACCTCACCCACTTTCTTGCATGTAAAACACAGCATTGGTGCCACCAAACATCCATCGCTGCCTCACACCCGCGTACGTTGCCGCAACCTTTGCTTGTTGACCTTTTCCAAGTCCTGGTGCCACCAGTTGAGACACCAGCTGGGACTCCTTCTGGGTCTTTTTTGAAGTGTTTGCCAGCAGCCGCTCAGCACGTTGCTCCTAGCGGCAGATACCACCCTCGGCCCCGAGCCTGTGCATGCGTCTTGAAGCTTGCTAAAGAAGCTTCGTTTGAAAAGAGCCTCCACAGAGCAGCACCCCACTGGACTGAGCAGCGGTACCTTCCCTGGTCAGGACTAACATCCACAGCAGCCATCAGGTGCGGCCACGGATTATTCAGGCTTGCCAGGGGTGACCGCAGCGTACTGCACCAGGATTGCACTTGGGAGTCCACAACGAGCATGTGTGTGTTGGTGGGTGGGGCTGTGCTTGGTTTGCTTGTCAAGCCAAAGTCAGGAGTTTTTTGGGGCGCCCAGTGTGGCCTGTAGTCAAGCAACGCAGCGAACCAGATCATTGCCGAATGCGCCAATGAATGGGCCACATTGAGATCGTTTTGGCAGATGCCAACACATGGCATTGCGTCGAGCAGCCACCTGCAGCTGGTTGATGAGCTGCAGTAACCCCGCACAGGCCGCTGCTGCACTCGCTCGCTGATTTTTCTCATTTAGCCTCATACACCATGCCTTACTCTACTCTCCCGCGGTGCCCTTGTGCCTGTTGGGGGGCTAAGACAGGCCATGCCATCAGCATTGATTCAGCAAGCACATGCTTAGGTTGTTGTGTTTCAACGTGTATTGCTGCCAAGCAGCAGGCCACTCCAGCGGTATGCCTTGTTTGCTGTGCGGGTTGCCTCGTTTATGTGCGGCGCACAGTGGTGGTTGGCCGAGGTTGGTCACTCTGCGCCTAGCTGCCGTTGGGCAGAAGCAAAGCAACCGGTGTCCCACTAGCAGACTTGCAACGACACATATTCTAGAGTCCTTGGTTTATGCGTTTGGCACTTGAGTACACTCAGCTCGGGGCTTGCCCGGTCAGTTGCATGCATGCATCTACTGCCGCCACTTCTAGCTTGTCGTAGCAGTCATTTTCGCACCTGTTCTTAGACCCGCACAAGTAGAGCTTGCAAATCGCTCGTGTACTGCTCACGCAATCATTTTTTCCTCTGCCCGGAAGCCGGCACGGGCTTTGCAACCAGGCTCCGCACGACGAACCATCCCCCTCGGCATGTCTCGTCTGCCGCACAAGTGCCCTGCCTTGTCACACTTGTTAGCGCTCAGCAGCCCCCCATGCTTCTCAGCCCAATGACTGAAGAACTTTTTCCCAGCTGTCCACGCACCCCCCCTTTTGTTGTGTATAAAGTGGTTTGGCGCCTACCCCCGTGCATGCAGCGTAATGCTCAACCACGGCACTCTAGCTGAACCAACCCAGTGCCTGGCCAACAAAACCCCTCCATTCTCCCCCAGGTGTGTACCCAACCGCTCCTGCACAAGACACAGAAGTGCTTCGGGTGCAAAGACAGCAGATGAGGTACGCGAAACAACTTTTCCCACATGCACGAGCGCCATGCCATCCCTCAGTGTCCACTGCCGTTGCGCGTACCTGGCATGTACACAAATTCCTACCACTGCTTATAGTCGCAAGATTTAGGGTTCAGGGTAGCCCTAAACCCTACATGCACTGATGGCAACCTGACTTCACACCCATGTGCACCCGCAGTCGGCCAGCCACCGCACCCAGCCCCCGAGCAAGGTACACCCAGAGCCAATCAGCGACCACAATACGCGCTGCAGATCAATCCCAGCTTGCGCATAGACACACAACCTGGTAAGGATATACGCCATGCACCTTGGCGGCAGGCATGCAACATGCGATCATCTACCCCCCCCTCCACATCTGCCAGTGTTGTTGGGGGCGCATGTATGCATGCGGGGTGGCGCAAGCACATCATTGATAGGTGGTGGCACTCTGGGCCAGGGCCCTGTGGCGCACAGCGGGGCACAACTCTGCTCTCTCACACCCACATGCATCCACATTGTTTAGCCCCCCGCACCTCCCCACACACATGCGCCCACTCACCACCCCTCCTCCCTCTGTAGGTAATCCCCACACCCACCTCCACCCCAGCACCCTCCCCTAGGGGTGCCAGACATGAACCAGACACTCAACTCGTGGACCCTACAGCGAGCCAGGTCAGGCTCCAACCTCAACTCCAGCTCAACGTCAGGCTCTGACCCGGGCTCGCATCCCCCCGGCCTCACCAACTCGGACCGCACCGTCTCCTTGGAGATGTTCCACCAGGGGCTGAAGGACCACAACATGCTGTCGGTGCCATCCATACCCGACGGCTACCTGCCTGAGCCAACCACCCTGCAGCTGGAGCAGGAGCTGCTCAACTACAACAACTCCCAGGTGTGCAGAACCTGCTAGTGCCGCTAGGTGCCAGAACATGCTCGAGTGTATTGTTTATATTTGAAAATGAGTTTTTATTTTTTGCTACAAGATACAAGATTACAAGATTTTTTTGACAGTCACATTCAGGGAGCCAACCCAGGCTCACAAGACTGTTGGGGGTGCTTGAAAAAGTCACCCTGCTTACTAAATAAATTGTGAATTAATGGAGCCACATTGGCCCCACATTTACTACCAAAAAAGCTAAACAAGTTTCTTGAAATGCCATTATAGCAGCTCTGAAATGCTTCTCTAACATCGTGGTATAGTGGACATTCAAAAATAAAGTGGTGTTCATCTTCAACGTGATGTTGTCCAATCGTCTCACAATATTTGCACAACCTATGTTCATAATCAATGCGTCTCCATCTACCAGTGAGGTTTCAACCTCAAGATCATGGGCACCCATTCTAAATCTAGCTAATTCAACCCTATGGCTTTTGCACAAGTCCCAAGTCAAATATTCTGCTACGATTTATACCCAATTGAAGTAAAATGAGAATTAAACGTATAATATCCACGCATGTGCAAGGCTGACTGCTGCTCTAGCTGTACTGCTGAAATGCACGTAACTAGAAGCGTAGGCCTAGGCGCGGGGAAGTAAATCCACATACAAAGGCTAGGCGCTAGTAGCTAACTGAACCCACTACTCCCAGGTGGCCAACGGCATCATGTCCACGCAAGGGCTGGGCCTTTCCCAGGAGCACCTTGCGCTGCCCATGTGCCTGCCCCCCCACCAGCAGCAGCGCAGGTACGGCATGGACGCGCGCATCAAGCAGGACATGGAGGATGCGCTGACAGCGCTCAACAACGGCCTGCTGGTGCCCTCGCAGGGGCTGGGGAAGTCCAACATGCAGGCCATGATGCAGCCACAGGTGGGGAACTAAACTCTGGAACCCCTACATGCAGCCTCGGCACCTTGCCACACCACGGCTGCATCAGATATGAATGCAGTACCCACACAGCAGCACACATTTCCCCACGACACCACTACATATCCCTCGATTGCTGCCGCATGTACATGAAATCCCCCCCCCCCTGATAGTGCCTCCACCCAGCCTCTCACCCGCTGTACGCCGCCCTCTGCCACCCACCCACAACCCCCCTCCCCTTCTTTTCAGATCATAGGATGGCTCCCTGGCAACGGCATGCAGGCCCTACCCATGGACGCACCCCTGCCCGCATCAGCCTTTGTGGCAGCGCAGCACATGCTCAACCCCCCCGAGGGCGCGGGCGTGTTCCGCAACATGAGCCTCACATCCACGCACGACTCGGGGCACCTATACTCGAACCACAGCGGGGAGGAAGACACCGATGACCACGAGGACGACCCGGACCACCAAGGGGGTGGGGGCGGGGGTGGGAGGCGGGGCAAGCTTGATGAGCTGCGCAAGAGGCGGAGGGAGAGCGCACGCCAGTCGCGGGCACGCAAGAAGGTGTGTGTGCAAACCCTAGCCAGAACCCTAGGCTGGGTTCCTTACGCCCTTACCGCTCTATGCCCTGCCCTGTGTGCTGCTGGCACCCAGTTACGCACCCTTTCTCAGTTGGAGACACGCATTTTGGCAGTATACCCCGACCTTGGGCACCTCCACTGGTGACACATGCAGGCACATGTGCATGCGTGTGGATCTTCGAGATTTGGCTACTCCCCTCATCTCTGACCGCCGCACCCCCTCCCCCCCCTCAGGTGTACGTCCAGAGCCTGGAGCGCCAGAACCGCCAGCTGAAGGACCTAGTGGAGCGGCTGCGGTGCGAGAACAAGGGGCTGCGCGACACGGTGGGGGCAGGAGGGGGGGGCACGCAGCCCCCACCAGTGGTGGTGCCCGCACGCAGCTCGCGCAAGGGGTCAAACTAGTGCGCACCCAGGGGAGTCAGGGGGGCAGTGCTGCCCCGGCGGATAAAGGTGGTTGTGGGGGGGAATGTGTGAAGGTCATGGCAGTGGAGAGGAGCCATTGTTTTCAACGAATGCCGCACCATTCAACGCAACGGGTTTCTGGGCGGGGGAAGGGGGAGGGCAGAATAAGATAATCCAGCGAACTTCCAGCCCTTTCCAGGATATGCATGCCAGTAGCCGTTGCTGTATTTGAAGCGTTCACCACTTAGAATTATTCTTACCTAAGCTGAATTGACCCGTGCAAGGCCAGTTTTTTTTTTTTGCTTGATCACTTGACATGCTTCTGTCCCTCTTGCCGACCCAAGGCAAGCCAATAAAGTACGATAGAACAGCGCGCACCCCCTGGTTTTCAAGGGGAGATGCACCCAATATTAAGCAAACACGTAACATCATTACTCCCGCCCGCTGCCGTAGTTCCTCGACTCGAGTCCCCGCCATTAGGTTTGCTGTGTGAGTTTCAAATGTTAACTGTCGAGTGGTACGTGTGTTTCCTGAGAGTGCACAGCATCTACTTATGCCAGTTGCCTCACAGCTAGTTTCCCATGGCCATTTTCCATTGTGGCAGTGCCAGGCCATTTGCATGTGGTGCTGTCGATGCATCACTTGAGGTTGGCTATTTGTGCCTAGGATTCATGAAGGCTTGCAAGGCTCGTTACGCCAGTGGCACCCCAGGCCACCCCAACCATTTTGGGCCGATTGGCACATTGAGTGGAACTGTCTCAGCACTGCAGATTAGGCAAGACTTGGCGCATGCAAGGATGCGCACACGTAGTGCTGCGCGCGCTTTTACCCATTTGCCTGCATGGCATTGTTGCTGAAAACCGCACCACGTGCTATGTGTGCGAGTTTGCTTAGAACTGCTGGCATCATGCATGATGCCAAACGTTTTCTTACACGCTAGCGTGGCATTCAGGGTATACCGTCATTGGGTTGGCGACATTTCACAATGTTGTTGGCAGTCCCTGCAAGTGCTTTTTATTTAGGGCCACGCTCAAATTTGATAGCTTGTCAACTTTCCGTGGACTTGTTATGTGTACACATGCATGCATGTGCATCATGCGTGCCGGCCAGAATCCATTTGCTTTCTACGTGCGCAATCATTATGTTTGATTTGCAAGGAGAGGCCCCCCTTGGGTTGGTGCATGAAGCGCAAGTCCGTTTAATGAGTTTTCAAGCTTGCCATACTTAAGTTGCAGACCTTCAGATGTATTACGGTATACATTCAATTATCGTAGCAAAAAAGCTATCATAGCAAAAAACTGTCTCGAGTAACTCTTCTCTCAACTGTTGGGATACTGTAACTTACATTTGGATTGTCAATGAATCATGTGTCATACACAGTGAAACACATGTATTGCAATAACTGGCAAATTGGCAATGAAATATTGTGCCATAATACCAGTGCTAACTGGTCTAACATCCGGTCAGTGAATCATAACTTCTTAAAGATGCATTCAGGAATAATATTGATATTATCCACTGGGCCAGGCAATATGCAGGCCATTGAAAGGTTGCAACACATTGTGTGTCTCAAGCGCTTTCTTGCACCTTGTGTTGTGGTCGTAGGTGATCCTTTCGTGCAGGGTTTAGGGTTTCCTGCCAGCTCGGCACTGTGCTCAGTTGCACCTCGTGTCATGGTCGTAGCTCAGCCAGGGCCCGTCCCACGGGCTGTCCACCATGCGCTGGTACAGCTTTGCAGTGTCCCACATCACCTGGGCGGCGGCCTCGCGGTTCTTGAAGGTGGGGGCGCGCAGGTGGAAGCTCACCTGTGGGGTATTAGAGTTGAGCTTTATAAATCCTAAAGGGCTAGGGCTCGCTTCTGGTGGGTGATTAGGTTTAAAACTTTGAAGTTCAGGAACTGGAGGTGGGGGCGCGCATGTGGAAGCTCACCTGGTGGGGAGGATTAGGGGTTTACCTTCAGGGTTGGGGTAGTTGAAAGTGGGGGCGGCAGCATGGCCATGCAGGGGGTGGGGTTTGTCGACCGGGGCATAGGGTATCTACCAGGACTCAAGATTATCCACCATGGTGTGGGGTTATGTTATTATATGAGCGTTTTCCCCCGCCGCACTTGCGACCTCAGCTGCGCCTTGCACTGCTTAGGGTTTACGGTTTAGGGTTTTCCCCGCCACACCTGCGACCTCAGCTGCGCCTTGCACTGTGTAAGGTTGAGGGTTTAGGGTTTTTCCCCAGGGTGTAGGGTTTTTCACTCCCCACCTGCGACCTCAGCTGCGCCTTGCACTGCCTGTTGCAGCAGTCGCTCTTCACGTTGCGGTACAGGCGCTCAAGCAGGGACCCACCCGCGTTCAGCCCCGGGTCAAACAGCGGGTACTCGGGATAGGCCGCAAACCTGCCAGGATAAGAAAAAAAATAAGAATAATAATAAGGAGATAATTTATCAAATAATAGTAATGTACCGGCCGCGCCCCAAAAGGACATAGATCACGCACTGGGACAGGGACAGCATCTCTGCAGAGGAGGTGACCAGAGCAATGTGCGCTCATATGCAAAAATACCGCACCTCCCGGGGTCGGTCGCCGCATACCCCGCCCACCAAATGCAGTAGGTGAGCAGGGTGTCCGACCCGGGGATCCACTCGGGGACGTGGTCTGAGGCCACGCACTCCTCCATTTTTGCAAGGGGGACTGCGCGGAAGAAGGCGGAGGAGAACACCAGCCCCGCGCCACCAAACATGATGTACTCCCAGCGGGGCTGGTGGCCATGGCCAAACTTGGTGGGGGAGTTGCAGACGGTGGGGGGGTCCTCGGGGTGGCGGTAGATGCCCCCCCGGGTGTCGTTGGCGCACAGAAGCTGGGAGGTGCAGGGGCAGCCCTCGGGGAGGTCAAACCTTGCGCCGGGAAGGTTTGGCCTGTGCGTAGCGCAGGGAGGGAAGAGGGTAGTTAGGGTCATGTGGGGCATGTGCTGACCCTAACATGGCCATGCGCGGCTGGTTTGTGAACCCTGTGGCAATGGCTCAATGGCTGTGCGACTGCAGTGCCTGCGCTGTTGGATGAAAATGGACCCCTGCCATTGCGCTGCAGTGGTGGGTGCGTCACTCACATATGACGCAGCATGTACAGGGTTTTTTGCTCATAACCTGAAACGGGATTTAAACATCAGATATTTTAACAACGGATCTAATGTACACGCTGCAGTCCTATATATTGAAGCATGGTGCACCCTAGGCAAGGGACTCCCCAAAAACCCTCACCTGCGCGCCTTGAAGCCGCATGGCAGGCAGCGTGGCGCCGCAGGCGCCGGCCGGTTGCGCTCATCCGAGTAGTACGGGTGGTCAAACCACAGGTGGTCGGTGAGCACGTAGGGCACCTTGGGGTCAAGAAATCTGGTCATGTGGGCCACCCCCTCCAGGAAGAACATGGTGTCATCGTCGCCAAAAAGGAGCCAATCAAAGGGCGTGTTGGTGTTGGTGAAGTGCTGCGCGGCGTAGAAGGGGGCGAGGGCCAGCTTGGCTTTCCATGTGTGCGGGGGGGCCTCGGTGTAGAGCTGCCAGGTCTCGCCTTGGCGCTCGGGGACTGGGGATGATCAGCAGGGGGAAAGGGGGTGTTGGTGGGGGATGAGAAAAGGGTATTGAGGGTTCGGGGTTGAGGACACAGGGTTCTGAAGATAGGGTGTCCGGAGGTGATACCAGGAGAAGTGAGGCGGTGGGTCACGGGGGGTAGGGACATGGGGGAGTGGCAGGCAGGGAGGCTGGCATGAGCGTATGCCCACAGTGCAAAATGCAAAGTGCGTATACTCTTCAGTAGCACCAGTGCAGGATTTCCGCAGAATACCAGCGCATGGTTTCAATCAGGCACTAGGGTAGGGTTTAGGTCACAGGGTTTTGATAGGGTTTCATTAGGTATGAGCATAGCTGTACCTGGCCGCGCCTGCCTGTCCTGCACGATGGTGGCGTTTGCGCACAGTATGAATGTGGGCACGCCCCGCCGCCAGCTGGCACCCGCATCAGCAAACAGCGGCTCATCCATGCCTGTGGCGGTGACCACCTTGAGGCCGCCAGGGGGGGGCAGGGCGATGTGGAAGGAGGGGGGGGAGCACTGGACCACCCACAGGGGGAGAAGGATGGATAGCAGGAGGAGGAGGAAGGGGGCCTGTGAGGGTTGGAGGGGGTGGAAGGGGGGTGCCATGGCGGGCTGCCGGGGGGTGACTTGGACTGGGGTTGGCTCTTGAAACACCCTAGGTTAGGGTTTTGCTGCCGCGGGGTGTTTCAGCACGCCACCATCTGCTGCCTTGAGTTAGAGCTAGGTGCAGCAGATGGCAGCAGAGCAGCCAATGCCCTCCGCAATGCGCCTGGCTCCTAGGCCTGCCCTCTCCGCCATCTTGGAAGCCGCTTGGTCGTGTGGGCGTCTTGGGCTAAGTGTGTGTGCGCCGCATACTATGCTGGCCGCGCGCAAGCACGCGGATACATATGGTGCCTGATACCCCAGGAAGTAAGCCAATGTAAGTGCGCTGGGAGGCTGGGAGCCGGTTTGGCAACTCCACCCTGCGGGTAGGGGAGGTCATGCTTGTCAGGAGCGTGCGCACGGTGGTTGGTGCGGCTCTTAGGATGGACTGACACCTACAGCTACACTACTACATACATCGCCAGGCTATGCGGTTCTCCTACTACTTTATAGTGGATAGTCTACGAGTCTTTTCAGTCCTAAAAAGCAGGCACTGTGCAGTGGGTTCCAAGGGTGTAAATATGAATTTTGGACGTGGCATGTAGTCCCCAAGAGACAAAATTGCGCGTTTTAATACGTTTCTGTTTTGATAAAAAGCCTGGGCAGCACTATAGCGCAACGCTTCCGCAGCGCCATACATATGGCATGCACCAAAACTGCATATATGCATGCATGCATGCATCGCACCTACACTCCGATGTTGCCCACAGCGACTCTCACTCGCTCACATATATGCCACCAGGCCAAAGGTTCATATGTGTGTAAGCGGTTGTGACGCAGATCACCCTAGCAGAGGGTGCGCTTTAGGGTCCACAGCTGGTTCCGCCCAGATCTGGTGCGTCCAACGCAGCTAAATGCCAGAAGCTGCGGGTGTAGGTGCAATGAGCTTAGCTTGCAGGTTATGTGGGTGTAGAGAGGCTGCAGAGCCTGCTGCACTGCTGTTTTTCAGGTGCGCTGGAAGTTGGAGGTGGGTGACAAATGTAGGATAGGAAAGCGGGGTGGAAGTTGGCCCTGTCACAGGGCCTGTGCCCACAGCACTTTGATGGACCGTCAAAACGAGCCAAACTCGCCCTGACGTACCTTTAATGCCATACTTGACCCCTCACTAAACAACTGATACGGTGTGCGAGTCGCAGCACCCAATTCACTTGGCTGATACCTATTCAAGTACGGCACTACATCACCAGAAGTACAAGACTGTGATTGCACCCACCACTGCCCTTTTTCGCGTGCCGTAGCACCCCGCACAGCCGCTCCCTCGAGTTACATAAGGCTGTGCCTGCTTCGAACCGCGCAGGTTGCCGATTCGTTCCGCCCCCACCCGCGCCCACCCTGCCTCCCACATCACAACCAGAGGGCACTGCCCACTGGCGGCGGCACGCATCATCACGCCCGCCCCCGCCTCCACAGCCGCACCTCGCAATACCTCACTTGGTGCTTTCTAGCGTCACTGCTAGAAGGCGCTGGAAGCGAACCACTGCACCGCTATAGGAGGTGAGGCCGCTGGTGCATTGCTGTGTAGTGCCCTCCGTGTGGATTGGTTGCCTCCTATACCAACTTGTGCTGCTTCCACCAACCAGTTTTGCTTTTTGATAGCAATTGCGAATAAAATTCCCTGTATCTAACAAGCGTAGGTAGTGACCCATTCCATTGTGCATCAACCATATGCATGCATACCCACACAACCTAGGTACTACGTCCTAGCCACCCTAGCTTACACCCCAGAGTTGGTTGCCAGGGAGTAGTACCCCTTGGCCACCCGACAAACACTATTCGCCCGCACAAGAACTGCATACCCAGAACCTAGGCCACACACATGTGATGGCCCTTTTCTGGGCATCATCGTTGCTCACCCCCTTAAAACCCTTGCCCTGCCACGCGCCTGGCCGTTGATGACCTAACCGTTACCACACTGAAGCCCTAGGGCATCACCTGAGCGACAACCTTTCACAGTTTCTGAGGCCAGGCGCGCCGCCGCACCAGCAAACCTGCACACACGCCACAGTGCACTGCCCACATGTGTACTCACCGTTGCACCTTGCACTGGCGAAGGCCATATGCAGCTATTTATTCACATCCTACCTCGCCCTGCTGGTTTGTGATGCTACCCATTGTTACACACGCTGAGTGCGGCGTACGCCGCACTGTAATGAGGACAACTAGCGGATTTCTCTGAAACCTCGAGGCTTGCACCTGCACCACCACCACCCCTTCCACCCTTCCACCCGGCACCACACCCTGCCACTCTCATCTGCATGCATGTGCACCAACGCCCACACCATCACTTGGTTCAGCTTATCAGCGTAGTCACTGTCAGGCATTGCAATAGTAACGCGAGGTAGGTAGCCACACTTGCATGTTTTGCAACTCAGAACATTCTGGTTTCTTTGTCCCCCCCTGGTTTGTGATGCTACCCATTGTTACACACGCTGAGTGCGGCAACAGCCGCACTGTAATGAGGACAACTAGCGGATTTCTCTGAAACCTCACGGGGGGTTGCCAACATGTACCCTTCCGTGCCTTTGATATGCATTCCTTGCACAGCACGTCCCGGTAGAGTGGCTAGAGTATCTCATCAGTACACAGGGTTTTGCATGGTGGCGGTGTGCCTGAGGTGGTGATGCTCAAAAAGCATAGTTCAATTGAAACCGCAGCAACGCTGCTATGAAACCAACCTTCGTTTTTTCCTGAACCTCAGCGCCCCGCGCCACCCCATTTGCCACCCATGCTTTGACAGCCTAGGATCACCCTTTTTTGTTTAATTTAGAGTCAAGGTTTCTAGCGGGTCCATACCCTTGGCCTATGATGATAAACAAATAGACAAGCATATATCTGACTGGGTGCCTGCACCCCTGAAGATTCTACTTATTGAGGCCTTGCGGAACCCTCTAGGCACCCTCTAAAACACTTCTGAACCACCCATCCCATCCTGTCCATGCAGAGCGCGCTCATGTAGCAGCTGACCTGTTCCTTGTCCGATCCCATGCAGGCACCGACCCCTGTCCCCGTTGGTCCCCCACCCCACCTCCACGACACTTCACCTGACCAGGACAGCCATGGCAGCGCCCTAACCACCCACCCACCAGGCCAAACCACCGCCCGCCATGTTGCAGCGGGCGCAGCGGGCAGCCTCGGGCGCAGCCGCCTCCACCAGCCTGGTCTCACGCCCCACCCCCCTCGCACCCCGCGCGGCGCCGCCCCCCCGCCCCACCACCCTCCACCGGCTGCGCCACCAGCCGCGCCGCCCCCCCCGCCCCACCCCACCCCAAGCCCCAGTCCGAAACCCTAGGGCAGGGTGCGCGCCCCAGCTCAATGCCGAGGCGCAGCTGGGCCCCCACCTGGTGCTTGAGTCGGAGCAAGGGGGGGAAATATACGTGTTCGGGGTAGAGCACAAGGAGCACCGGCCCTACATTGGTGAGCTCATCCTTGAGCGGCGGCCTGCGGCGGTGATTGTTGAGACAGCGCTGACTGCGGAGCATGGGGCGCAGACAGGTGGGGTGGATGACTGTATTGCCATCGGTTGGTTGGGATTGCTATATTTCCATCGTTTGTTTGGCAGGGTAGGCGGGTGGTAGAGCTGGGTGCATGCGGCTGCATGGGACAAGTAGTGGCCATGCAGCGCGTTGGGGAGTATCGTCGTGGGTGTTCACATCCTAGAGTGAGGGTCCCTCTCCCTCCAATGACTATTCAAACAGCCCGGGCCACCTTACTCCCTTACTGCCACTCACCCCCCTCGCCCTCCCTCCTCCCCAGGCAACATCATCAGCGCCCACGACTGGCAGGAGGCCAACAACGCCTCGCTCTACTTCCGCATGTTCTGCCAGATTGCCGACAAGCTCAATGAGGAACCAGACCCTGTGGCCAGCCGCGTGTGGCAGGATGTGCGTGGGGGGTTCAACGCGGAGCAGATTGCCTACATCGCTGCCCTGGCGGTGGGTGCCAAGGTTGTGTTTGGGGACCGGCCCAAGGAGATCACCTACAAGCGCCTGCTCAGGGTGCCTACCCTGGCAGACCTGGATGAAGCCTTTGGGGTGCAGGTGAGGAGAGACCCTAATGTGAACCCTATCAAAACCCTAATGCATTCCCTTGCCTGCTCAGGGTGCCTACTCTGGCGGACCTGGATGAAGCCTTTGGGGTGCAGGTGAGGAAACCCCAAGGCAAAGCCTAGCAAAGACCTATTGCAAATCCCAAGGCAAACCCTGTAGGATCATGTCTTGTGGCATTCTGCCAGCTGCTAGATGGCAGATGGCTTTGGCAAGCTGGCCAGAATGAGAGTTTGCACGAACACGGGCGCTCCCTACACACACCCTAGCCAGACTGTTACCCACAGCAAGTGCTCTCGTGAGCAAACAGGATGAGCCCTAGCCGTACCCTAGCTGGCCCCCTCACCAGGCATCTCCTTTCAACCTTTGCGTGCATGACCCAACCCCTCCACCCCCTCCCCTCTCCCAGAGTGCGCTCAACTATGCCGAGCTGACTGGCGCCACCAGCGCTGCGGGTGGTCGTGACGTGTGGTCCAACAGCGCTGCTGAGCACATCATGATGCGCGAGAGGGACGCCATCCTGTGCGGGAGCATAGCCAGGGCAGCCAAGGAAACGGGTGAGGGGTGCTGGGGTTTTGAGGAGGGTGTGGAGTGGGATGGGGCCAGGGACATAACAAGGGTGGTTAGCGAAACGGGTGCATGTGGATGGTTGTGCATGGGGCAGAAGCAGATTTAATCCGTTCCATTTCTGTAGGCTACCAATAGTACTACCACTACTCAGACCTTACATTCAACGTCTCAATGGAAGTCACTTGACCACACACAACCCCAAACCAAATGCTCGATAGAATTAGCGCACGTCAGAACTACCGTACCAGGCGAGAAACGCGGGAATGTCCCACGCCGGGGCCATAATATCCATGTCCACTCCCGATGTCATTATGTATACTCCCCCCTGCAGGCCCCGACAGCGTTGTGGTGGCTGTGGTTGGCGAGAGCCACCTGCGGGGCATAGACTTCCTGTGGGAGTCAGGGCTGTGGGAGCGGCTGGTGGCAGGGGAGGATGTTATGAGCGTGCCTGAGGAGGACTTCCACAACGAGACGCCTGAGCAGCTGGCGGTGAAGCGGGCCATACTGGACAGCGTGGTGCGTGGGCAAGCCCTAGACCCTGGGTGAAGCCTGGCGCCTGTGCGTTGTTTAGGGTGTCTTGAATTGCTGGGGGGTCGTTGGAAAGCCCATTAAAATTCCTGACAGTGTTGAGTACTTGAGGGCATCTAGTAGGCAGAGGGCATCTAGTACCGCTGTTATCACCAAGCAGGCATTCTACCACCTCTAACGATGCCTGTTGGGTTATGCCCCTTGGCATCGCGGTCGCGCCTGCATTTCTGGCGTGAGAAGCTCCAGCACCCCTACTAGTTACCTTACCTTTAATCAAACCCTAAGCCTGCCCTCCCCCCTCCCCCAGGTGCGCCTCCAGTGCCGCCCCGAGGTGTGTCAGCACATGGCCGCAACCCTGGGCCCCGTGGCCTCCGACCACATGGACGCCTACATGCTGTGCCACGAGCTGTACGGCACCCCGCGCATGCTCATGGCTGCGCTGCCCAGGGAGGTGCTTGGGCAGGTGTGCGTGGGGAGGGAGTGCGACATGTGGGATGTGCTGGAGCCCCTGCGGGGGGTGCGGCCGGTGAACGGGGGCAGGGGGTTCTGTGAGGAGCTGATTGTGGAGCTGCGGGGGCTGCACTTTGAGCTGGGCTGAGGGGAGGCGGGGAGGGGGAGGGGGTGGTTTCACTGTGTGGGCCAGCATTGTTTACTCCCTGTTACTTCATCTGCATCCTGCAGGATGCCTAGGGAATGGCTTTCTTGAATCCCTTGTGTATCATTGTGCAAACCGGTGGTGAGCCAGAGTGTCTGCCACAGCGTCTGGCGGCTACTGGCATAGCTTGTTAGTGAGAATGATGGCGATTCTCCATGACTCCTTATGTATCGTACTGCATGGTAATTGTCCAAGCAATGCCATTTTGTTTCTCTTCTTTTCCTTCATTTCCTTCAAAAATTGAATCTTGAACTATAAAACTATGTTATGCCTGACAAGCCAACGCAGTCTGCATACAATGTACAGTGTTTAGCCCTAATTACCCTAGATTTAGTAGGTTCGGCCTGTCACTGACACTGTCTGACATGATGTGGCACATTGTGTAAAGCGCTGTATACGTAGCTACATATTATGTATACACAACCAAGTCCAGCGTGAGGAACAAAACCAAGTGGGCCAAAAGCGGCAAGCCCCGTGCCTGGCAGCATATCCTTGGAAACAACCACACAGCGTTTGCCCCGACCAGACGAATCGTCAGCAGGCAGCTATGGCCTACCTGCCTTGAGCGCATATGCATGCATGCATGCATGCATGCATGCACATCGCGGACCGGCCGAACTCGAGGCTGCGCAGGGTTAGCGCTGGCACCAAGCCAGCTACTGTACAGCACCGATGGCAGATGCTGTTTGCCAGCGAGCAGCGGACGGAATAGGACTCGGGATGCCGGTATGCATGCTTTTACTACAGTTTTACGGTCCCTCCGAATAGCGCCCCCTGGTGGTGTCACTGACTCCGCAGCACCCATAAGTTTGATCCGGCCCAGGAGACTCTCCAGAATACCCTCCGCAATACCCATAAGCTTGATCCTGTCTAGGAGACTCCACAGTACCCATAAGTCGTATCATACTTTTTGAGAGCAGGCGTGCGGGTTCAATGGCGCATGCTCAGGAGCTGGAGGCCCTGCCCCCAGTGGGAGGCGGAGCCCAGCCGGTGGACTAGGCAGACCCAATAGCTGCAGCTGCAGCCGTACGCTGGCTGACACCACTCGAGCTGTACAAGCTCCTGAAGAACGCCGCAGGGCACAGGGTGTGGCAGGAGCCCTGCAACAACCCAGCAAGTGCGCTTTGCATGCAGTATTGCAGTGGGGTGGCCACCATATGCATATCCAATATTCGCCTTCGCCGTCGCCCACTGGCCAGTGCGTTGTAACGTGTTTCACACAAAATGTTTCCCACCGAACGCTGGCTATGCTTGAAGTTGTTGCAAAGCCAACTGTAAGTGCACACCCTCTGTTCAACCCCAGGCCTGTGGTGGGATCCTGGTGCCAAGTTCAAAGGGCTTTGCAACCCCTTGCAAACTCATAGCATTGCTGACTTTTGCAATAAACGGGTTTGGCAGGTGTTGGAAAGCCATGTCTTGCAAATGGAAACTGATCACACGTTTCATGTGGCACTGCAAGTGTTGTTTAGACTTGTGCCCTCATTCTGACCCTTTGCGCAGGTGGCTCGTTGTACCTCATGCTGAGGATGAAACAGGGGGGACGATATATTTACAAGAATGACGGGCTGGAGGGCGTTGCGTGGCCACAGGGCGCGCAAGACTGGCACGCTCATCGCCTGCGGAGAGTGAGTGGCAGAAGAATAAAATCTGTAGTCTAGTCGGGGGCCTTCTTGTACTATCAATTTGCGATCAGCTGCTCACAGGCGCAGCCTGACCTCAACGTCAGGATACGTGCAACTTTCAGTAGTGAATGTTGCAATCTTTTTCCAAGATTGGTCTGCGGGTTGATGAACACCACATTGTACGTGCTAAGCTGGTTGCTACAGGGTGGCACTGAAATAGAACGATTTTACAAGCGCCAAAGGCTTGACAATGTGTTTGCAATGGCACGCAAACAGCCTAACACATGTGGCAAAGGTGGATGGGAGGTTGGCAGGCGAGGTGCCTGGAGGCAATGCCATGCCATGCCTGCGTGCAGTGTTCCCAGAGTATTCTCTCACAGCCTTTGTATCACACGCAGAATGACGAGGACCCAGGGGCAGTGACCACATGCTACTCCCCGGATGTGGATGGGGTGTCCCTCAAGGTACGTGCACACAGTGCACAGGCCAAACCAGCTACCAGCAAGACTGCATTCCCAGCCCCACCAAGGTACGTCGCTCACCAATGCAGCAAGGATCCAGGTGACGCTGCAATGGCCTAGTCATAAAGTGTATGCTGTGGGCCCTTTGCGCCTCAGGCGGGTAAGGCTTGTACCATTTGTGGCTGATTGTCTGGCCTAGTCTGACGCTGTTAGTGCACTATCTGCCTGGTGGGATGACACATATATGATGCCCATCTGCACAAAGTGCTGGGCGCTGTATAAGAACCTTGGGATCTCAGATCCCAAGGTTTATTTGTAGTTTTGGTCAGAAGACCTGGGAGCAGGGCAAACGCCCAGGCGTGCGCTCTGGTCGTACACCCAGGCAGCTCAGGGGTGAACACTTGCCAAGTGTAGTACTTTAACTGGGCATGGGTCAACCCTAACAAGGGGTGGTTGCAACACATGAGTTATGAGTATATTGATGGCCAATTTGAGGCACACGACTGCATACCTCCTTTACACGTAACCCTAATCTAAGATTGAACCCTAAACCCTTGTTCTCTCCTTACCGCCCTCAAGACATTTTTCCCGGAAATAGATTCAAGACTGTCCAGATTGTGTTTTAAAACCCTTATGTAGGTAGTAACCCTAATATAGGCAGGCCCAGACCCTGGACCCTGAACCCTTAGGGGCTTGGGGCAACAGCACCGATCTGGCCAGGTGTGGGACACTATTCCAAGGTGACCAATTGCAGTGGATCTACACTAGCATTGATCTCCTCTGGACCCTTACACCACAACAAATCGATGTTATTACCTATTTATACCACACACCAGCCCCACACCGCCCTTTCCAATGTTGTGGTATCGTGATCTTAATCCCATGTTTTACACATGCAGCGCCAGATTTCATGGCTCAAGGGTCACACGATGTTTCGCGTCGACCTGGTGGCCGTCCAGTACCTGAGGTGCTGACACAGCTTGGAGGCAAGCGAGGGACCAAGCGTGCCAAGGGATTCCTGGATGCGCAAGACCACGCTGGTGCCGCTGGTGACGACATCAGCCCTGGCCATGTAGGCCTTCATGCCTCCAGGGCAGTGGCGAACATTGCCAGGGCAACCAAGGTAGGAAGGGTAGCAGCAGCCCTCACATTCACGAGCACTGGCAGGGGAGCATTCCTTGTGTAGTATATATATATTTTTGGCGCCAGCCATTACTTTTTAGACTTTTTCGAAGGGAGGACGGGCCCCTGGCGGCCAGAACTGGCGCTGCTCTCACCATGCATGCCCCTAAAATCAAGCTGGCAGCACTGGCTGAGTGTGCTGGAAATGCTCATCAGTGGCCATTTGCGGACGACAGCAGCCTTTTTTTTTAGAATAGTAACCTACTGCACGCTTACTTTAGTCACTGCCCAGTAGTTCATACACCCGCGCCATCTTCAAATACAGTCACCATGGTACAAGTTTTTGCACAAGTGTAGTTCAGCTGGGGAGGCAAAGGGTGAAGAGGGCTTGCTCACCATCACACACCGCCTGGGTACCAATGCCGATTGTTAAAAGTGTCCAATTTCCGAAAGGTCTTGGGTTGTGCGATTGAAGCAGAAGCTTGCTTTCTCCATGCAGCATCTATGTCAAATGGTCACGTATGGTCAGGATTCACGACCCACTGGGAAAACTTTGCTTTCACGTGCAAGGACTAGATAGTTGAAGTACAAAACCCTCCCCAGTACACAAGAGTAACCCATGGTCTTCCAAAACAGTTGATTGACTCGAGAAACATGGCACCCTGCTGTACTACAACCGGGTACCTGCTAGCTAGAGTTTAGTGGATATACACAGACCCTAATCCAGGGTTTTATAGCCCTGAACGGTCCCCCCATATCCAGCTTGAGAGTACGATCGTGGCTACGCCTTGGCCATGGGTCATTATATCTGTGTGACTGACTCCTGAGCCAGTTACACGAATTGCAACCTGTAGCACTGTCAAACTTTGATTGCATGGTTACATACCCTAGCCGGGAGCCTTTGTGGCGTGTTTTTTCTAGGCCAGCAGGCGGCGGGTACCACCGACCGTTAGCTTGAAAGGCTATGGCATTGAGATGGCTACAAAGAATCCCAAATTCTGATTGGCAAATTCTGATTGACTGTCAAATAAATCTTGTAATTGGCTTTTTTGTGATTGCATTGTCCCCGCGAGTCACGCGACGCGCGCCTTACAACAACAAAGAATGCTGTTGGCCATGGGCAATTGTGGGCAAAAAAATGATATATGTGCGTATCCAAGCAAACGGTTCTGCTAAAGAAGAATTGTACAAGTCTTACAATAAAATTTAAAAAAAAAACAAAGCTCCTGCGCCATGCAAGGCTGAGAAGCTTGCTGGTGTGCGGGTAATGGCGATGCACAGCCTGCATCCAATGCATATGTTTGTCCAGTCAAACAACAGCACAGAATTATTGTTGCACGCAGCGCACCTCAGGGTTTATGTTCCCAACTCACAGTATCTGCCATGACATTCTCAGCTAGGTGAAACCATGCATGGTGGAAAGCACTGTTGACCCCAACATCTGCACAAAACAGCCAGCTGTATGTGGGTGATTAAATGCACTTGAGCCCCAAAATTCCTATTTGATCCACGGTTGTATGTCTTAAGGGTGCTGGGTATTCCGTTCAACGTTCAAGGTAGTACAAGGGTTCGCCTGGCGGTGGTCACGCGCACAGGGCTCGAGCAAAGGTGTATTATATGCGGACAGTACTGGCCCGGTGCATTGTTGCTGGCACCAGCCATTACCTTTAACGCTTGTTTAAAGTGGATGGCGGGCCACAACTGTCCGCCCGCAGTACGGGAGGCACGGGATGCACCCAGGCCACTTCGGTGAAACGTGTGGTACTGGGGGGTGCGCACTGCAGGAGCTGGATGGGTGCCACCTACCAGGTTGGTATGTCACCTATAAGGTTGGTTGTCAGGTTCACAAGTAAAGGGAGGCGTCGAGGTCGCGGCGCATGCAAGTTGAACTTGTGCATATGCATGCATTGTGCCCACATGTGTACATGCCCATCGTTGACACCAACCTGCACGCCGATTTGCTTCCGGCGTGGGTACAGTGCGTCTATCCGAACAACGGCCAAGGCCATGCCTGCACTTGTCACGTGGACGGCAGGCCAACGACGGGTTGGAAGCGCACTTTCGCACTTCCCGATGCCATGCACGCTGAGCTCTTGCCGTTGGGCGAGTGGGTACAGAGCGTTTGCCGAGCAGTGGGCAACCATTGCGTATCCAAGCTCCCAACGCTGCAACATACAAGCTGCAAGTCGATGGCAAGACTTCGACGATGCAGCACTTCGTAGAGAGTGCACCAGCCATGCTTGTGTTTGCACAAACACGGTTGCAGGGCTGAAACGTGTAGTACAGTAAATTGCCGAGCAGCGGGCAGACTTTACCGTACCACGCGCTCAACTCAGCGCAGCTGCAGCAGAGGGTACGTGTGGCAGGGAGACTCCAAACGGTACTGACACAGGGGATGATGGCAACCAGTGGCGCCCTGTGCAGCCACACTCCACTTCCACGCTCCACCAGCACTCCCACACCCCTAGCACAACGTGGGAAAGCACCCCTGTTGAGCTGCAAGCACCATGAGCGTGTGAACAGTGCACAGGACTCAGCAGCACTTCGTTCAGCAATCAAGACAGCCAAGGAGCACAACTTCTTTGAAATAGGACAGTGGCAGTCCCCTGCACAGCTGCAAGCCTGTTGCTCGTTGCTTGCTTGTTTGCACACTGCCACCAGCCCCTTGCCACCATCCCCCCACCCTGACCAGTTCACAGTTGGCACCGGTTGGTACCACTGGCATGAGGGAGGTCCTGCCCAACAGGGTTGCCAAGCTGGTGATAGACAACCGAGGAAGGGGGGAAGGAGGAGCATTTGGCAAACCCTGCTGGGTGGAGACATTCCTGCCAGCTGTTGTGTTCCGACAGGTTTGTTTCCAGTGGTGAATGTGCAAACTCTTTTTAGGTTAAGGCACAGGTGATAAACGCTAACAGGAACCAACACCACGCCCCTGGCCCGCTGTCATGGCCACCGCATCCACCTCTTGGAAGTCAAGCGCCCTAATCAATTCATACATCGTGACAGAGTTGTCGAAGCACTCAGCCAGCACACAAACGAGGCCACGCACCTCAGGTATGCTGGATGAAGTGTGACCTGCCATGCACTACAACACCGGCATCGTCACCGTTTCTACATTTGAGGCTCTGGCTGCTATTAATTCAGCTCCAAGTGCGATCGCCAAATTGATTGCTGAGTTGCAACTCAGGAATCAATTTGGCGATGACCATCTGTTGTGGCTGTGGTTGGCGAGAGCCACCTGCGGGGCATAGACTTCCTGTGGGGCAGTGGGCTGTGGGAGCGGCTGGTGGCAGGGGAGGATGTTATGAGCGTGCCTGAGGAGGACTTCCACAACGAGACACCTGAGCAGCTGGCGGTGAAGCGGGCCATTCTGGACAGCGTGGTGGGTGGGCAAGCCCTGGGTTTTGAGAGAAACCTGGTGCAATAAATATTTTTAAAATGCTTATGTTTATTTGTGAATATTATTACGATTTAGAAAATAAGAGTAAAGTAAGTGGCTGGCATGTAGTGTACTTTGGTGGCGCAGACAAGGTGGTTGTTGGTAGTGGAAAGCCCTGTGGAAGTGCTGTTTGTGGCGTCGTGACCCTGCAAGCCCTACATAGCTGCACTGCCCTCGTGTCAGCCTTGCGCAAAATCCCACTCTTACCCGAGCTGCCCCTTTCACCAACATCCTCCCTACATGTATAGAGGCATCATTGCAGCATCATCACCCCTTGCCAAAACCAAAACCCTGACAGCCCCCCCCCTTTCCCCACGCGCGCATCCAGTGCCGTCCCGGGGTGTGCTAGCAACCCTTTCAAATACCCTAACCCCCAGGCCAATAACCCTAACATCCCCTCTCCCCCAGGTGCGCCTCCACTGCCGCCCCGAGGTGTGTCAGCTCATGGCCGCAACCCTGGGCCCCGTGGCCTCCGACCACATGGACGCCTACACGCTGTGTCACGAGCTGTACGGCACCCCGCGCATGCTCATGGCTGCGCTGGCCAGGGAGGTGCTTGGGCAGGTGTGCGTGGGGAGGGAGTGCGACATGTGGGATGTGCTGGAGCCCCTGCGGGGGTGCGGCCGGTGAACGGGGGCAGGGGGTTCTGTGAGGAGCTGATTGTTGAGCTGCGGGGGCTGCACTTTGAGCTGGGCTGAGGGGAGGCGGGGAGGGGGAGGGGGTGGTTGCACGGTGTGGGCCAGCATGGGTCACCCCCCGTGCCTTCATCTGCATCCTGCCTAGGGAATGGCTTTCTTGAATCCCTTGTGTATCATTGTGCAAACCGGTGGTAGCATTTACTTGGTGAGCCACAGCGTCTGGCGACTACTGGCTTAGTTGATAGAGAATATGGTCATCATGGTGATTTCCCATGATTCCTTACGTATTGTACTGCATGGTTATTGCTAAAGCAGTGCCTTTTTGTTTCAAAAACCTCTTCTTTTCCTTTGAATTTTAAATTTTAATAATGACAATGTCATGCCTTAGACTACATAAACCGCTGTAGCTACGCATATGTACATGAACCTGTAACAATTGTCATTGCAATGAACAAGTGAAATTTTTTCCAGCCGCTGAGTCGGGCTGAGGACTCCTTGGCAAAATTCCATTAATGATTATCAAGGCCATTGACGGTGGCCACAACTTGGCACGGTGCACTGGGTCACCCACAATGGTCTGCAAACTGGAGTTGACAACGTGCATCCGAAAGAAAGAAAGAGAGAAAACGCCCACAGGTGCCTCATGCAGACATCACTGAAACATGTCTGCGATCATGTCTTCACATGACATGACTCATTGCTAATGGCCACTGCCGGCAATGGTGCATCATGAGCACTGCTGTGATATTGCATTAAAAACGAGGTCAGGCAATTTGTTTGAAAGTTCAGCTGAATGATTGTCAGATTCAATCATTGATACGGTGGAACCCAAACTAAACTCGAGAGCAAGTGCAAGGAACGACGCTGGCCCTTGGCCCAGATGGCGGCGCTGCACTCTGTGACATCAATTGTAACAACAGTATGATAGTATCCTCTGCCACGCTGAGCCACAGCGGTTTATGCTAGCCAATGGATTAATTCCGTAACCCCCCCCGCCCCTTCCAGGTGCTGCTCAACCCACACACGTTTCCCAATGCGCTGCCTCCGGGGTACTGGCTGAGCTACCAATCTGCAGGCACGTGTGGCTGGTCACCCTCCACCCGCCCCCTCCTCCGCCGCACGCGCCTCCCTGCACGCCTGTTTGATCTGAGACCAGTGCGCATGCTGGCACTCGTCCCGCAGTACCACACCAGCCTTCACTGGCACTTGCACAGGGCAACGGCCCCACCCGCCGCCACCCCACGATTGCTGCAAATCCTCTCCTTCTTTTTCTTCTTCCCTTTCTTCTCCTTCTCCCCTTGCTGCATTCTGACACTACACCCTGTGCTGCCACCAGACCCTTCTGCAGCAGTGGGCAGAGGTTGGTGTGGAGGATGGCTGTCGGCTGCGGATGCAGACTTGGACACGCCTGCTGCCTCCCTGTCATATGCCACTGCAGTGGGTGGGGCTAGGGTGGTTGAGGGAGACGTCGCCTGCCTGCTGGTGGTGGCCCTGCTGGGGCTGGGTGCAGGTGTCTGGTCCATATCACCTGCCTGCGGGTACTGCGTCTGTGTGCCCTCCTGCTGTAGGGCACGACATGGGTGAAAAACAATTGTGAAAAAAACTTGTTGACCATGGCAGCCATGTTGCATACATGTTACAGAAAGACAAAGGTTGAGGCTATACCTTGCACAGTGCTGCACATTGCCTTGTTTCAGTAAACAAATCCTCAATATATTGTGCAGCAGTGTGCAAGTGACATCAATGCATGCACGGCAAGCAAATATGGCACAGGACAGCCGTTAAACCTGCACAGGTTGGCCTGTAACGGCTGGGCATGTGCCCTTCCAGTGGATCAGTGCCAGTCAAGATAACCACCAGTCCACCAACAAACTGGCCGTGCTGATGGGATTTAATATGCAACTTCCATGGATATTGTTACACGGCCACCATACGTCACTGCATTGCCCGGCTGATGGGCCATTGATCTACCAACAGAATGCATAAGCACTACTACGCACATGGTTACACTGGTGCAGCTACGGCATGTCAAGTTGGAGTCAGAACGCATGCCAGGAGATCTATATAGAGGTCCGCAGTGAAGAGGGTGCGTCACTCAGCCCAAACCTTTTGTGTATCTTGCAGGTTGCAAACAGTATCTTTGAGACTGTTAGAAAAGCTGAACCACGGTTGTACAGCCCATCGCCAAAATAGAGTGTTTCTTTAACAAATGGTTTAATAATGCAGTTATGTAAATGTAAACAGTACTGCCCCACAGGGATGCATCCACCGATAGTTGCCAAGCACCAGGCACTCCTGTCCAACACAGTACGCTGCCACGGTAATAATATAATGCTCAACAATGATTTTGTGACCATGGTTTGCAACACCACTGCAGTTCCTTCCAGACTGGCAGGTGCCAATTGTGACAAAGCCGCTCTCAGCAGCTGTTTTAACCAGATGGGGTTAGCATTCAACTGAACCAGAGTAGTAGGTCGACCTGATCAGGTAGAAAATTACAGTGCTGTCAAAAACAACAGCGGTACCTCTGTGCATTACCTTGCCCAATACATAGCAGCTGCTGGCAATACGCATCCAACTTAATACATTGCTTTCTAAAAACATATTAAATCAAAGCAGTACCTGGAACTGCCCACAACCATCACACCGGTACGTGCAGCACTACCATCGGCATACTATCACCGACGGTCTTGACAAAATTAAGCGGCCAGCGCTGCAGTCAGTGGCAACCCAACAATACCAAGTCCTGATTGTACCTTCCGCCTTGTTGACAGTCGCACTACATTAGACTGTGTTCAACGCTATGATAGCCCTTTGGAAGTGTAAATCTGTCAAAATAACAACCTTGTGGGCAACAACGGTGTATATCAGGCACGCGTCTGTGATTGCACAATCCATCCATATACGCAAAGGTCCCCAAGCAGCACCACCAAGCACCACCCCAGGAAGGACCTGGAGCAACCACCATGTACCTACTGCTCTTTACTCCTCATCATCACACTTCTCCCCCCCAAGAGGTCCCAAACACCACACACCAGCGATGTTCCTGCCTGGGCCCAACCCAGACCTCAGTTGCGGCAGTACACACAGCCATCGTCCACATACCCTAGAAACCCTCCTTCGAACCCTTTGCTAGGGTTTTCCTCAGAAGCCTGGTGGCGGCGTGAACACGTAGCCCTTGTCCATCAGCTCAAAGCCTGCGCCTGTGGAGTGGATGCCTGTGCTGTCGCCATCGTGTGTGTAGGCCTCGGTGTAGCCGTCATGGCGCCTGCGGGTGGGGGGGTGGAAGGTGAGGGAGTGGCGGGGCAGTGGCGGGGCATGCAGACCCCATGACTCGTATGTGTATGCCAAGGCCAACAGACTGAGTCACGCAAGGTTCATATTGCGCAAGCCATCCACCCGCCCTTGCTCCAGGTCCATTTGCCCACTTCCCCATGCCAGCGGCAGCACCCTCCACGTCCCACCCAATCTGGCATGGCATTCCATTCATGCAATACAACCCCCACAGCAACTACCACCACCAGGGGAATCAACGGTACCTAGATGCTCCGTGAACCCATCCATCCATCCACCCGCCCGCCCCTCACCTTTGTTATCCCAGACTCACAACCATTAATATACCCATTGCCGCACCACCACCACCACCCGCGCCCCCTCACCTGCGCATGAGGTTGTTGTCCCTAAACCCTAAACTCTACACCCTACACCCACCTGCGCATGAGCTTGTTGTCCCACACCCTGAACCAGTTGTAGTACCCCCCCTTGAGGCCCACCAGGGTGGTGTAGCCCGCCTCGTCCAGCGCCTCCAGCGCATCAATGGAGTACTGGGTGCCATTGGAGCAGGCCACCAGCAGGGGGGTGTCAAGGTCGGGGTAGCGCTTGCGGACCTGCGGAGGGGAGGGGAGGGCCAGACAGGGTGAGGGCGCAGGCAAATTGGGAAATCTGGTGGGACTGAAGTAGACTAGGGAGGCCTATGGACAAATTGTGGTAGGGATGGGTGCATGCGCTTGGGAGAGGTGTGCGTATCGCGGAGAGATGCAGGCTGGGCAATGTGATGTGCTATGATGTAATGTGGGCCATTCGAGGGTGAGGTTTGGAAGGCATCCTCAGGCACAGCCATGCATGTGAATGTGTCGAGCCAGGCCTCAACTACCATGATACTGTCTGGTGGGGTTGTCCAATTAACGACCCCGACAAATGGACAACCCCATCATCCACGCATGCCCATCGCGCACAGCCGCTACACACCCTTCACAGCTGCTACAACAACACCCTATCCACCAAGGTAGAAGCAAGTGCCTTGGCTGTTGCTGTGCGCAATGCCTGAATTCTAATCATGCACCTGAACTTGCGACAAATGCGACCCGCCAACTAGGTTTATGACGTTCAATGGGTTTGCCCTAGGATTGTCTACGTACCATTGCGACGAAGTCGGGGTTGTCCTCACGCACAATGACCTGCAAGGTGGAGGAACAGGATTTGTGAGAAGGGAGGCCAAAGACCAAGCTGGTGGTGAGTGTGGAGAAAACCTCTCCGCGCCCTCCTTAATGCATCACATGCTGGCGTTGTGGCGGGGCCGTGCTGGAGCTCAGCAACCTTGGTGCACCTGGGTTGAACCCTAGCCAGAGTGTTGTTGCTGTGCTGCTGTGGCGTGGAGGAAGCAGCGCATGACCCCTCTGCCCTCCCTCGTGTTTCCGTCAGGGACAACCATGCCCTGCCGCATGTGACATATCAGCGCATGCTGTGTGCTGCTTCCCACGGGTGCTAAGTTGCCTTTGGCTGACTTCCTTGCATCCAGGAAACAACCCCCTGCCTCCCGCCCGCTGCCCTCCCACCAACACAACACACCACCTCCGCTGTTCCCTGCCTACTAAGGGCAAAATTACCCCTTCCTGCCCTCCCCTGCCCTCACCTTCTTGTTCTCCTCTGCCTTGTACACCTTCTTTGCGTTGACGATGGGTATGTTCACGCTCCCCTTCACCTTGCCCACCTCATCCAGCTCCAGCTTTGGCCGCACGTCAAGGTACACGTAGCCAAGCTCAGAGAACAGGACCTGGGGGAGGATGGAAAACCTTACTACTATGTAATGACTTGAAAACACACAAATAGTCGTTGTACATTCCCATGTGATATAGGAAGTCAGCTTTCCTACAAGTTCATGGTACCACAGGTTATATTGAAGTCTACCCTTGTGTTGCGCGCTCACGAATATTCCGCACCCGCTTGTTCCAGCGCCACCATGCCTGCTAAGGTTTGAGCCTCGAGGGGGCCACAGGGGTTCAGAGGCGAAGCACACACCAATGCCCTTCATAAGACACTCCAGCTGGGTGTACACTGCACCCACACCCCAGGTGACCAAAGAGGAGTCCTACTGGGGGCGATCCCTACCCAGATGCTGAGACAAAGCCCTACCGAGGGCGCTCAGGCTGGGAGGGAAGCACCTGGTAGAATTACAAAGGCAACCGGGGCATACTCCTGAAAAAACCTCCACCCTCCCCCTCCTACACTCACCCTGGCCTCCTCTGGGTCTGCCACCCCGTCCATGGGGAACCTGGAGGCTACATCCTCGATGAAGCGGGGCTCGGGCCACTGGGGGATGTACAGGTCCTCCTCCACCTCCTCGTCGTAGTAGCCGCGGGCAAGCAGGGAGGGGCGGGGGGCGGGGGCGGCGGAGCCGAAGGCGGACCTGCGGAGGAGAGGGTTGGTGATGTCAGCAGGGGGGCGGGGAGGGTGGTGGGCGGTGGGCGGTGGGAGGGAGTAGGGACGGAGTGCATTCGCTGGTGGCGGAGCAGGGTTGGCATTGGCGTGGGTTTTGCGCAAGGCGGGGAGATGGCACGTGTGTGCCCTGACACAGGGCTGCACTGTCCTGTGCCCTAGTAGAGGGTTTCTGAGGAGTACTTCCACAGCTAGTTGCCCGGGTGCTGCTGCGGGGTAGGGGCATAGGCCCAGGCATAGGGTGTGCCCTGAGGAAGGGTATATCAGCACCAGCACACGGCTTGCAAAGGAAAGAGCTGGTGTTGCAGCCTGGCTCCTGAGAACTGCTAACCTTGGGCTGTACTGCTGGAACGCATGGCCATACTAACACGATGTCAGGGGTAAGGCAACAGTGTGTCAAAACCCAACTTGGGGCTGCCACGGCAAGCATGGGGGAACGGACGTGGGTATTTCAAGCGTGCACAGTGCTAGCTAGAGAGTGTGACCTCCTGTTGTAGGAGTTTGGGAACGAAGCTGCCAGAAGGTTTACCCAGCGGGTGTGCACATGACCAACCTCCCTCCCCACAACCCCTCCCGTTCCAAGCACAGTACTTCAGAAACTCACCCCCGGCACACCGCTCTGCGCACACGGCACAGAGAGGACCAAGGCTAGGTGGATATGCATGAGTTTGGGTGGGGGGCGTGTGCACCCACCTCAGGCTCTTCAGGGGCGCACGGGAGGAGGCAGGGGCGGAGGCGCAGCGCCTAGCGCCAGCTGACAGAGCCGGCCAGGCCGCGACGGGCATGGAGGCGATTTGAGCGAACGCCATTGTCGCTGTGCTTATGTGCACACTTGCCCCTGGGAAAGAGGGAGTGATACGCTGCCACACCGGTAGGGCCCGAGCCACGCAAGTTACGCAGTTGCAAGCCGCGAATACGCTTAGCGAGTAGACTAGCAGTATTTGCGGCGATGTGTTGCTTTTCATGACGCAATGCGGGTGCGTTTCCACTGGGTGGTTCACCGCAGCCACGAGAAGCCAAAATGGCGGGAGATCTGATCCACTCGTTTGCAAATTCTGGGATTTTAGGGTTTTGGGGCACTGAACTCACCCTAATTTAGGGCTTATTGCCCCACAGGAAAAACTTCAAGTAATTTGCACCATTTTGGCCACTATTGGTGGTGCTGCAACAGCTGTGTGTGTGTGTGTGTGTGTGTGTGTGTGTGTGTTGGAGTGCTATTGCAAAAGGAGCGGGAGGATAGTCAGCGCTGTAGTCGAATATTCGTGTATTTACAATGCACCAGATCTGCCTTACCCAGAAGGACAAAAGAAAGGAAGGAAACGCCCGCAGGCGGATCTGGTGCACTGTCCGGCAAAAGAAAGGAAGGGAACGCCCATAGGAAAAGCACAAAGTGAGTCACTACCATTTCTGATCCACCATGAATATTTCGAGAAACGACAACTAAAGTGACATCAAAGGGTGTGGCGCAGCTATATCAACTGCAGTCAGGTGACAATCATCCTGGCCGAAGATGAAGCTATCCTAAGCAATAAGGCCCTCCCACAAGAAAAACTCAGTGTCCACCCTGGGGCAGTTGCAGCACATGTGCGCTTCCTTGCTTTTGTCAGCCTCGCGGGATTGGATTACAACTGAAGACAACCATGCGCGCCTGCAACATTCTCCACACACCCTACGCTAGGGTCAGCGTCCCCCTCAGGCCCGGCCTCTTCCCCCCGGTCGGCTGATGCTCATTGGATCGATTTCCTCCCCATTCTCTTTCCTTGCTGCAATCACCTCCAGGATGACCGGCACCACAGACACCGCCACTATGGCCAGGATCACCAGGGGGAAGTTGTGGCGCACAAAGGGGAGGTTGCCGAAGAAGTAGCCCGCGCCTGTGTGCATGGCAGGAGGATGTTACCAGGAGGTGCATGATGCAGCGCTAGATATATGCTGGACGTGGTGCGCATTGAGGAAAAATGCAAGTAGCTGACGACCCACAGCAACTTTTTGCTGCATTCCGCTTGCGATGCAAGCATGTATACGGTGGATGATTAATTGGTGATTGATGACGCGTGACGTGTGAGTGACACTGTGGCCTTCCGAGCATAGAAAAGCCATAGGCAATGTCACTGGGCATCCGAGTATGCAGATGTCCACCTTGAACCCACCCGCCCCCAGCCTCCACCCGGCATCCTTCTCATATTTGTGAACCGCTCATCTCATTAATTATCCACCGTATGCATGCCCGAGCTAAATTTCCAAAAATGCATGGCAACTGACTAAAGCACCCATGCACACAGATCCCATCCCCCCCCCCCACACACACATGCACCACCCCTGCGTTGCACACGCCCCCACCCCCATACCCACCACACACACGTCCACACTCAAACCCTTACCTGTGAACAGCACCGTCCACAGCGCCGCACCCCCCACATTGTACGCCGCAAACTTTGAGTACTCCATGCTCCCCACCCCAGCCACAAAAGGGGCGAATGTGCGCACGATGGGGATGAATCGGGCCAGCACAACTGTCTTGCCACCATGCTTGGCGTAGTAGGCCTCCGTCTGGGCGATGTAGCTCTGGAAGTAAGGGGATGGCTGGGCGTCAGGACCGTCAGGGTTGTAGAATTTAAATCCTTTGTGCAAATCGAAAAAAAGGGTATCTGCAATCATGTTTACGATGGCAATGGTACAATGAGTGTTGGGACGATTGCAAAGATGAAGCTGGTGCACATGATGCAGGTGGGGGATCTATCCTGGCCACTGTTCTGTATGCTTCTCACCTTGTTGATGAGTTGAGACTCTATGGCCTTGGTACCTGTGCGAGGGGGTGGGGGTCTAACGTTCAGAAGTAAACTCATGAGCTCACACAGATAAACCAGTGCACACGCTGCACTGCCTTGCCAACCAGCCATCACACTGCGGCATTTGAACCTTGGTGCCCTGCCTACCCCATACAGTGCACTGCAATGATGCGCAGGCCACCAAGATTGGTGTTATGACCAATCCTCTGCATCATGTGCCTCACATTCAGCAACATCAACTGCACCCCCCCTTGCGGTAATTCAAGCATGCACCCCACAGCCTCCTATAACTCGAATGGACCATTGATATGCCTCGTCAAGCACAGCCATACCCTAACCAAAGCCCTACCTAGCCAGTTGCCGACCGCGTAGTTCACCGCATCCCCAAGCACCGCCGCCACAAAGAAAACCCCAAACAAATACCCTAGGTTCAGGGATCCCAGCGCCGCAAATGCGCCGCAGGCAAAAAGCAGCGAATCCCCGGGAAGGAAGGGCGTCAGCACCAGCCCAGTTTCTGCAAACACGATCGCGAACAGCAGGGCATAGGTGCGATTGCCCCAAGCCGCGATGATGTCTGCCATGTGCTTGTCAAGATGGAGGACAAAGGAGACCAGGCCTGGAGGAGGGGAGGGAAGGGATTAGAGAGTTGAAAAGACAGCGAGGTGGGGAGGGAGAAGAAGGGGAGGGGGGTGAAGGAGGGAGGGGAGGACAGGAAGGGGAAGCAGCTGACAGCTGGGGGGGAGGGTGGGGGATACCATCAAGGGAGATCAATCCATTGCCCTCATGAGGAACCAGCTTACACATGCATTGGGGTTCTGAAGGCGTGCGTGTGGGTGACCCAGAGTCACAGCCCAGAATGCCGCACAGGCGATGCGCAAAGGGGAGAGGCGCAACGCAGCCAAAGAAAGGTGAAGGAAAGGGGTGGCGAATGGCGCTGCAAGAAATTTTTGGGATTGGGTAGGGCTTGCGGAAACACCCACTTTTTAGCACTCCCACCACTCCTCCTGATGTGCTGTCTGTCGTTGCTGCAGCAAGTGCCGAGGGGGCCGCAAACATGAAGACGCACACCGCTGCCACCAGCGTCAAACCCAATGCAGGCCGAGCCAGCACCGCCCATGGGCTATTGGAGGGTAAATCGGGTGGCGGCGTGACTGGTGGTGCGGCTGGTGGTGGGGAGGGTGTTGCAGTGCATTGGGTCTGGTGGCGCACCAGGAAGACCCTAATGCAGGGGAAAGGGGGGATTATGCTGAAGCATAGGGCAATGATGTACAAGGAGTGGGTCATAGCAGGGTAAAAAGTGGTTGCGTTCAGGTGAAGTACTGTGCGCTGACGGTGTGTGGCCAGTTGTTTGTGAGTCTAGCCAGCGAGTCTAGCCAGCGAGTCTAGCCAGCTGGAGTGAGTGATATCATCTGGGTGATGTGCATACACAGACAAAGCCGTTGATTAAGTATAGAGAGGAAAGCAGACACAAGCACGTGCAGGTCGTGCCAGAAGGAGAGTTTACATGTATGCATGCATCCCCCTCATATGCATGCATCACTGCATGCACATCTGCAACACCCACCTGGTAGGACGCACCGCGCCGCGCTGGCGCTGGTTCGACGCCAAAGCGGACGGCACATTGCAGTGTTGTTTGAGCGGCAGCGGTGCAGGGCGCGCACAGGCGGTCCGCCCACACAGCGCCTGCAGAGATGCCATCGCTATGCAGCTAGGCAGAGGCCGCAGGGCTAGGCTGAGGGGTAGGCCCACAACAACGATGGGCTGAAAAGCTCTGCAAAACCGTGGATTGGAGAGGTAACATACGACGTAACAGACTTGGAGAGAGGTATTATATGGAAAAGGTGGCAGCTTTTTAAGCGCAAGTACTTACAGGGGTGCAGTAATTACAGGAGTGCCCAACCACGGTATCTAGCTCTGTCGAGGTCGAGTTTATTGCCACTCGTTTTTCACTGTACGGTTGGAACAAGTCAACAACCAGAGGAAGGAGATGACTGAGTGACGACTGCACTGGTGTGCCACCCTGCTGATCACATCTGGCCTGCAACACACAGGCCGGTTGAGTTCCCCCAACCCATCGGAGCCCCTCACGCAAGCTTGCGCGTTGAAAAGGTGAACACTTTGCTCGGTAGCTTGAACGTTGCATGATCCACGCTAGTGCGCCTCAGAGCGCACTGCCCTTGCTGTTTGGCGCATTCAAATGCATGCATGTGCGCCATTATGCTTGCGTTCTCGCAAATAGGCGGATGGAACGATGAAACAGCCACTGTTGCACCAGGTGCCCCGCTCCATCCAAAAGGATACCTAATATTCTCTTGCCACTTTGACGCCCATCCCTTGCTGCCAGATCACCAAAAGAACTGGGGCCAAAAGCAGTACAGTGTACTCCTCACCTGTTGCACTGTGCAGGGAACACACCACCCTACCACCCGCCCAGGATACAGTCGACAACTCCCAGGCACACTCTCCTCTCCGAAACCCCACCACCACTGCAATGGACTCCGCCCCCAGCCCCGCCATGCAGGAATTCCACATCATCCTGCGCCTCACCATAGCTTGGTCGCTGCTGTTCATAGTGCTGAGGAGGGTGTTCAAGACGCGCAGCCTAGGGTTTGTCAATCGGGTGGTGTCTGTGGTGCACGCCGCGGTGTCCATCGCAGTCGCCATCCCATGCATAGACCTGGATGCGGGGCTGCTGTCGCGCGTTGGGGGCCCCTCCAGCCCCGAGGAGGTGGGTGGGGGCAGGGGTGGGTGGTGGGTAACAGTGAGATGGATGGGTGGGTGGTGTCCAGTGGACCAATGGGGTTGCTGGAGTCGCCGCCACCTTTGCCTGTGGCTGTGTGGCGTGGTGTGGTACTGCTACTTCTACAGGCTGCGAACTAGGTCCCTCCCCTCTTCACGTGCATGTCTCCCCTACACTCCCCTGAGAGCAAGGGAACGAAAGGCAAGGATATGCATGCACTGTGCTCGTGTTAACTAGCATTCCTCATCAATAACAATACCCTCACCCCCGCAGCTGCGTGTTCTGCGCATCAGCTTTGCCTACTTCTTGTACGACACCATCTGCTGCCTGCTGACAGAGGATGACATCGCCAACACCCTGCACCACCTGGTCACGCTGGCGGGGCTGGGGCTGGGCATAGCAAAGGTGAAGGTGAGACAGGGAAAACCCTACTGCCTGGGGCTTGAAACCCTAGGGTTAGTCCACCTGTGTCAACACTATGCACCACGTGGTCACTGGCGGGGTTGGGACCAGGCATAGCCAAGATGAAGATGGGGCAGGAAAAAGCTGAGCCCTATTGCCTGGAGCTTGAACCCTATACGCTTGGTGCAGCGTTCCCTGTACTACGCACACACCGCACACGCACTGTGTGTTGCGGTGTGCATGCACACCAGTGCCACCATGTTAACAGAGTAAAATTGCAAACAAGGGGTCCACATCGACTTGCGCTGTGTGATCAGGTACTGGTCACTGTAGCAGTGCTTTGCACTGGTACTGGTGCTGCATTGCCATTGTCACTACCTAGCCAAGGTACCCCATCCGATGGCAGCTTTTGTCATGTACTCACCCCCTCCCCCCTATATCCCCTGCAGTGTGGCCAGGAGCTTGTGCTGTGCCTGGTGCTCATGGAGGTGTCCAACCCATGCCTGCACACACGCTTCATGCTCAGGGTGAGGGGTGTGGGGAGGCAGCTGACAAAAGCCATGTGGTAGGCAGAGTGCGGTTTAGTTTTAACAATTATGCAGGCTCTTGACAATCTGGGGCAAGTTTGTATGGCAAGGAACCATGGAGAGAAGCTGTATTGTCCCCAAAAGCGAATTAATGCATGACACACCCTGTCCATTGCCACCATGTACGCTTTGTCATTGATCAGCATATTCACCGCATAGTGCATCCCAATTGCTGTGTACATTTGCAGCTGCATGAGCATGTCAGGTTTTAGCTGTTGGCAAGCCTCGGCTTCATCATTACTCCCTGCAATGTGGATGATGGGGTGTTGCGCACATTTAATGCATATGCACGGGGCCCTGATGGTGCACGATGCTGGTGCATTTGGCAGTGCGGGTGGCAATGCATCCTGGACTGCACGTGGCAGTACCTGTTGTGACGGTGCATGTGCCTGTGTGCAGGAGCTTGGCAAGAAGTCGGGCACATTTGCTACAATAAACGAGGTACGATATCGCGCTTATGCAAACAGCCGTTTCGACTCCGTGCACCTCAGTGTGGCTTTGCAGCTGCTCCAAGGGATGGACTGTGTCCTCCCAACCACTGCTGAGTAGCTCTGGGAACCTTCACCTTAGCAGTGTGACATTGGCTGATGGATAACTTTGAAAATTGTTTCCAGCTGCAACACTGGAGGCCCGATGGTTTTCTGCAATTATGCGCATTGATGTGCCTCGACCCATTCCTAAGAAATGCAACATCTGTTGCTTGCACCATGTGACTTTTACTTCATCATTACCCCCTGCAATGTGGGGCTTTATATGCCCACATTGCACCACCTTGACCCCTATAGCCTCTGTGTCAGGTAATCACCATTGCAAGCCTCCATGTGTTCCCCGCAGGCACTTTTTGCGCTCACGTTCACCGTGTGCCGCGTGGTGTTAGGGCCCCCCTTGGTGTACCGCACTGTCACGGCACCAGAGGTGGACCTGGCGAGTGTAGTTGTCAAGGTGAGGAGGGGAGAACACTGCCGGGTGCTGTCTGGGTGCTGTCTAGGATGCCTTGGCCCTTGCATGTGGCTTTGCTGCTGGTACTCAAGGAATTAATTATAATACATTGAGCTTTCTTTTACCTGGCGCATGTCACCAAGTCTGGTTGCAATGCAGTTGTATTTTCAAGATAATCTACAACATCTGTCGCTCCTCAGCTTCTTGCTTATCTGACCCTGTTGTACCCTTCTTGTGCATCTGACCCTACTCTACCCTCCTTGCAGGCTGGTGCCCTGGGCATGCAATTCATCAGCCTGTTCTGGTTCTACAAGATTGCGCTGGTAAGCAGGGAGATATCCACTGTTGTTGGTGGTAGGAAGTCCTTCCTGCAGTACCTTGCTTAATGACATGTGCGGCCATGCTGACAGAAAACCATGCCTTGCTGCAATTTCCCTACTGCACGCAAACCTCCACCCTCCACCACACTCTTTGCAACCCACACCCGTTGTCAACAGACAATGCTCAATTTGTCCTGGGGCTGTGTTGCTGCAGGCCTTCCAACGCAAGCTGCGCCCCGCCAAGGCAGCCAAGGCACACTGACCACCGCGCGGCCCAGCCTTGGCCCCAGCTGTGCGCACCGAGGCAGGACAGGGACGCAGACAACAGCGCACAGATACATGTGGAGGATGTGTGCACCCTGCTTGGACACATGTGGAGGCAGCTGTTTTGTTTGGGGTCTGGCGTGGAGTGCCGTGCTGTGTGGCATCCTATGAGGGCCAAGGCCAGAACAGCAGCACAGTGTGGCAGCACCGCAGGTTGCTCTTTTCAGCGGAGGTTGTATGCATGCGTATCACGCTCAGCCCAGCCAAATATGACTCATAACGGTTATGGATGTGACCTAGTGGAGGGTATCTACAGACCCGGGCTTGTTCATGCATGGGTTGTGCGCATGGCCTAGTGCATTATCATAATGTGATATATATTAGCAGTAGTGGAAACCCCAGGACCAGGTCCGGGAGTCGTATGCATCATATGACCATGGCATTGCAATGTCCAGCCAAAGTTGGTCCGGAAGCCCGTGTAATGCTGTTATACACGCGCATATAAAACTTATGTTAAGTCACTGCACCATGCAGGGTGCGACGTGATCAGTCCACGATTGGAATTGGTCGCAGATTTGCAATATTTGCATTCAAAGCTCAATATTTAAGTAATTTGATTCTGATTCAAGATTGAATATTAGAATGCTTGAAGGTCCATCCTTGAAGGACTACACTATCTTAGTGTCTACTAGTAGTACTCAGGCTGATGAGGGCGCGAGAATAGGGCGGGATTTCTCAATTACGGAGCGAAGAATATCAAATATCCAATTTGACCACCTGCCAAGCCTGCCACAGACTGAGATGCGCTCTTGCTGGTGTGCGCCCTAGGCCCTACAGTGTCACGATGATCGGGCTCCATGCTACTCATGCTTCAAAACAATTATTTCCAATGGATAATTTATTTCCAATGATTTCCAAATTGAATATAATTTCCATACGGATGAATTAATTTCAAGTATTTGTCATTGCATGAGACGCGTTGTAACAAGTTGTACCACATGCATGCCCACAATGAAAAGTAAAACCACCAATTGCACTGGGCTAAATCTTAACCCCAAGGCTTGCGTGGTGCTGTGGCATTGTGCAGCCACACATGCCAGTGCTCCCACTCCTTCTTGGCTTCAGGCATCGAAGCAGGAAGGAGCGGGGTGTCCTTTGGGGGCAGGTGGGGTGATCTGCGCACCACTAAACTGCCATCGGCCTTCACACCCAAGATGTACACGCTGTGCAGCCCCTCCACACTCAGATCATCTTGAGACACTGGGTCGTCCGGTGGGACCCATTTGGGCGTGATGCGCCACTGTCCCATGCGCAGGGCGGGGTTGATGGGCATCTTAAGGTGTACGCTGTGCACATCCCAGGGCGTGAGTAGCGTGAGGCTGGGCATGACTGGCAGCACCAGGGGGTCATTCAGGTGGGCAATCCTCAGCTCCTGGAGGTTGGTGAGGAGGGCCAGTGCTGGGGTCAAGCGGTAAATGGTGGCGGCGGACAGTGCAAGTGAAGTCAGCTGCACAAGGTCTTGGACAAGTGCCATGGCATCAACCTCCGCAGTGTAATTGTCCTCTGAGTCCCACTCCAGGTGGTTCAAAGACGTGGGGCAGCAGCCAGAAGGTATAGGCATGTCTCTCACGTGCAAGCTCTTTAGTTGTGTGAGCTGTTGCAGGATGGTCCTGGCAGCTACCTCTTCGTCCGCTGGGAAGAGGAATTCATCTATTACTCCTGATAGACATAGGCTGGTCCGACCAGTGGTACCACGCTGGTTTGCCAGTATTGGCACGTCCAGGAAATCACTGACCGTCAATGCTGCAAAGGTGAGCTTGGGAAGCCAGGGAAGCATTGGCCACCTGTGCTCAGCCTGGCCACCAAGCTCAGGGATTCTGACATCCAGCTGTAGCCTCTCCAGGTCGACCAGTGCTGTCATGGCTGGCAGCCAGGGCTCCACCTGCTCCGGGGTGCAGCGCAGGGCTAGGCGCAGGGAAGACAGGGATGTGAGGCGGAAGGCCTCAAGCAGCTGACCAGCACTGTCCCCATGGTAGCCATAATGGGCAATGATTGCCCATGCCACTGTGGGGATCAAAACGTCCTTTGTGCTGAATCCGCCGATGGCAGTGAGACAAGAGGGGCTGACGCTGTTGAGCACACGTAGCATACCATCTGGCTCCCCTTGCAGACTGCGGATGCACTTGGTTGCAGCCAGCCTGGGGCACAGCCAGTCCAGGAAAGACGGACTGAGGCTTGGATGTCGACAGCACACCTCTGACCACGCCTCACTTGGACCCTTGAGGGCCTGGTGCCAGCCCTTGCACACCAGCTGCAGCCCTACTTTGTCCCTTACTGATGGTATCTTGCCAATGATGTGCTGCAGCAGCTCCTCTGGGAAGTCGTTAATGTGGGGTATGTCACCCATGGTGCACCTCAAACGCACACTCTGAGCTGCTGCGTCTGCTGTTGCTGTGTACCTGACTGCTGCTTGCACTAGCTGAGTGGGTTTTGAATACTTTCAGCTCACTCTGTAGGCTCTCGGATCTGATAGAGGTGGGAGCTTAGTTTAAACTAGTGAAAGACAAAGCGGGATTCCATGTGCCTCAATAGAAACAGCCCAGTTGATATAATGAGTTTGGAAAGCTCAATGCAACACTGAAACAATGCCTACCCAGTGCTGCCTCTGGCTCAGACTTTGAGGCGCTGATGCTGCTGTTGCTGGCCATGTCACTTGTTGTTGGCTGCAGGCTGAGGTATTTAGTTATCTTGGAGTCCAAGGAGAGTCAGACTCTGGCAGATGGTCGGCATGGCAATGGGAGTGACAGTTCACACCCAGGCTTGTAAAGTAGCAGAGGGAAATGCCAGACTATGTGATGCCATCGGTAACAGAGGCTACTTCTACATGGCAGGTTCAAACCGTTGTTGAGTTCTCGAAACACGAGTGGAGCAGCTCTAAATTCTACATGCGATGGGCCCTGACACAGTATCCGTTATAACGGCATGTGGGGATGCCATCACTCAGTCGGCCCCAGCTTTGCCACTGGCAATTCCAAAAATTTCATGCAAGGCTGAAGAACAGCGTTATGACAACAACGCCTCACCCGCCTGCGCCGCCTGCGCCTGGTAGGAACGTGTGTCGATTCCCCTTGGGCCTTTGACAGCATCTCCACCCTCACTGCCCTGGAGCATCTGCACATGGGCCACGATTTTAACCCCACGCCAGGTGAACTGAAGAGGATCATGTCAGGGGCAACATGCATGCGGAAGCTAGAGGTCAGGTGCACAGACTCTACCAAAGAGAAGCTGCGCCGGAACAGTGCAGGGCTTCGCTGCACCGTGCTGAGCCCGTAATTTTAAGTGTGTAGGGCCCTACGTTGTGTGGATATCATGCATTGTACTAGCAGTGATTCAAATGTGGCAATGTAGGGCTCCATCCTTGCGCTATAGCTATAGGTGGGGTGGGGTGGGATATCACATTGTGCGCAAAACAACATGCCATGGGCGTTTTGATATCAGTTATTACGAGTGATATTCAATAACAGTTTGTGCATGCACAGTGCCACTTCAGTGAACCTATCCACACGGAGCCCATGCAACTGCATATTTCTATCCATATTATGCATGCATGCCCAATTGATTGCAGGGCATATGCTTCAAAAATGCAAGAGTACTTTTAAAACTTTGGTACTATGCGGCATGTTGTACATAATGATTGTAAAAAAATAGTATACACCATATGTCATGGCATTGCTCAGCCATGCACTTCCTGTGTCCCACACTGCATGCATTGCAATTGCCAAGTCTTCTAAGCAAGTTGTAAGACTATGCCTTTGTGCATAATTTATGATAATGTGAAATTGGTTACATTGTCGTCACCACCAAGGTAGACTGTCGCACAGGGCGAGCACCTAATAATGCATGTGCTGGTTGACCCTGGTGGATATGTGCTTGGCAAGCAGCTTAGCTGCTATGGTAATTTTTACCTTAAAGTTTGCACGGTGACGATTGGTCACCAAGTCAAGTCAAGCAGCTGCAAACTACGATTGTCACCAGAGTCTTGAGGTTGCAAAGCACTAACACGCAAAAAGAAGAGATGGAGAATGCGAGTCAATCAAAATCCTTCCTACATTGTATCTGCCATGTTGCAGGGGGGAAAAGCACGAAAACTGTCGAAAAAATGGTAGAATGCAGCTATGATCCCATTTAAGCCACACTGTGCGACACGGCAGACCACCCAGCAGAAATACGCGCGCACTCAATCTCTCTTCTAAGCCACTTGTCACATTCAGGTCTGGCTGCCAGTGGCTGTAATATATGAGCGACGATCACGTGCAATTACTCATTAGTAGTTAGCTGGTGTTTCGGTAAAGTCACGGTGGGCGGTGGTGGTGGGTTCCGCTGCTGGCACAACCGGTGATGGAGCCCACGCCATCTAAAACAAATCTCTCACGCTAGGGATATTTATTCCATTCCCCCACTGCAGTGCGCTGACAAATGCTTTCTCATTGCTTGACTAGACTAAATACAGGAGGTTCCTTCAGTTTGCCCGCGTTGTGTGAATTGAAGCTCTCCTGCAAAATACGGCTTGGCCGAAAATTCAGCTGCAGAGGCTGCGCTTCACCATTGTTGCTAATACTCTTAGCCCAAGCAGTGTGCCCCAGCAAGAGCCATCGTCCTCTAAAAGGGCAAGGAGCATCCATCCGAGAAGTAGCCTAGGCCAGGCTGGCAGCAAGCTGACTTGCTAGGGTACACGCGTAGGGTTTCGCTGCTGCCCGGCACATGCTGCTGCGTCCAGTACTTGTTGCAGATGGCGGGCTGGTTGACGCACCTAGGAGAAAAAATAAATTTGGGTGTCAGCAAGGGAGGAGAATATTGGCACCAGCACACCAAGGTCACATGAAGCGCAGGCAGGGCAGTAACCTTACGCCACCCAACCAAAGTCCCTGTTCAAGGACAGGCTGCACATATTCTTTTGACCTGTATTGCTGTTGTGGCAGGGCTATCCCATGACTGTAACCGTGCCACCAAGCGAGCGCCACTGCCTCCCCACCCCACCCCTCCCCACCCCTTGCGCACCTCCTGAACGGCCCCGTCCACGCGCCTACCCAGCACCCATGCTCGCACTCTGGTCGCGAGGGGCGGCTGGCCAGCTTGGCCTGCACCTGCTCGGCATGCGCACCCACTATGGCCAGCGTTGAGTCCTCCTCCCGCACACCGTAGTCGCCCACCCCATGGTCAGGGTACAGCTCAAGACCCCAGCGCCAGAACAGCGAGCCGCGCAGCGGGGCGTCCCTGCGAGTGGGGTGGCGAGGGGTTGAGCGGTAGGGCGTGGGAGCTGCCACTCTGCCATTTAGTGACAGGATATTTGGGTAGGGTGTGGATGGCCTGGCCCTGCCAGCCCTGAGTTGCGGCGGGTATGTGGGGACATTCTGGCAGGTGGCTGGCAATGTGGCGTTGCCGCATGTTTCCATTGGCAGCGCATGCGCACATGCATGTCCAAAGCAACAATATGTGCAAACACGCATGAGCAATCCTGATACTGTTCAACCCCCACACCACCCCCGACCCTGCTCCAACCCCATTGCATGCCATCAATGCTCACACTCCTCTAGATGCACCAAAGCAAAGTACTGATGGCCAAGTGTGCAATTCAGTGCAAGGCATTGCTTATATGGCTACCACACGCCGCATGTGCACCCCTCCTCACCTCTCCATGGCCGACTCCACGTGCTTGTAAACCGATGCATACACGGGGTCACGCGCTGTCTTTACAAGGAGCTCGCGCTGCGCTGGGTCCAGCTTCTTGCCAAACTCCTCGAGCAGCAGGGGCTTATTCAGGCGCTGCGTGTCGCGGTTATGGGCCTCCAGCCAGTCATTCACAAACGACTCGGAGCCGCTGCGGAGGGGTAAGGTGGTGAGAAGGGGCTAGATGCAGGGTATTGCGCATCAGGGCTGCATGCGGGCAGTTTTGACATGTGCAAGCTGTGTACCATTGTGCGGCACAGCTCCAAGCAGATGCCATCCCACGAGCCTGCCCATGCTGATGCATGAGGCAATGCCACGCGCTGCACACAGACACACACACTCGCCAGCTGTCCACACATACGCGCCACCAACTGCCTGACTTGCGCTGGCCATTCATCTGCCAGGTCTGTTGCAACCAAGCCTCATTGGACCAATTGCAATGCAATTTAAAGGATGTTTGCCACCAGAACACCTCAGGTCTGTGCGCGCACTTACTTGCCCCAGTTCTCTGGCCACATGTGGATGGACGCAAAGTCAATCTCCTTGATGGCGTGGTTGCCGGTGAAGTTCTGGCCCATGTCAGCCCCCCAGGCCGCAGGGTTGCCCCACGCAAACTCCGTGTCTGTGGAGAAGAAGCCGTCCGACCCGATAGTAAGCAGGTGGTTTGGGTCCTGCTCCTTGATGTAGGCGGACATCTCCTCAAGCCATGCCTGAAAGTTCTTGGTGCACTCGGGGATCTGGGGAGGGACGGGGGTGGGGGGTGAGGCGTGGTGCGGGGGTAGGGCCAGTGGGTGGATTGGTGCTGCCACAGGCAGACACAATATGGCATGCCGTCATGTGCATGAGGTGCTGGGTGTCATGTGCATTGGTAGATATTATCGCTTCACGTGGTTTGTATGGGCATCCACACCAACCCATTGCTTGTTGGGTAACATGTGGTCTGGCAGTGCCTGCTCAGCAGCCGCCCATGCACCCTCTCCGCCCCCCATCTGCACTGGCTCCATCCTATTGGCGCCCAAGGCAGCCCCATGCCCCACCCACACAGTCAAGCAACATGTGCGTTCTCAGCCCCCCCCGCCGCGTACCCTCCACGCCTCGCATCTTGGCTCATTGATGAGGTTCCACGCCATGATGGTGGGGTCGTCGCGGTACAGCCTGCCGTTGAGCGTGTTCCTGCGGTGCACCAGGCCGCGCACGTGGTCGCGGTACAGCCCCCGGGTGCCTGGGTCCGTGAAGAACAGCGCGTGGCGCTCCACCTCGTACACCTTGCGCACCTCGTCATAGTCCTGAGGGGTGGGGAGTGGGGTGTTGATGAGGGGTGCACAGGGGTGTGCGGCATGCAGGTGGGTGCAAGGGCCTACTGGATGTTAAAGCAGAGGCAGCAATTATGGGAATAGCGGGCTTTATGGGCTGGCCGCGCTGTGGCCTGTAGTCCATGGCATGGGGGATTGAGATGCACTGTCGGGTGTGGCCGATGGCCTGCATGCGCATCCACGGCCTGCATGCACCATCCATCATTCATTGCCAGTGCCCTCGCAAATGCTCATCCTAGTGCAGCGGCTGTGTGTGGTGGTGTAAAACGTGAGGCCATGTGTGCAGCACCCCCTGAGGCGCACCATGCGTGCACCCAATTCCGGTGCGTCAAGCTCCCAGTGCCATCCTTCCTGCTGGAACCAACCCTAAACCCTTCCCAAGGGTTTGTCCCCATCTCACCTCTGGTGTTGGGTCTCCCAGCTTGTTGACGGGCTTATAGTCTGGGTTGCGCATGGGGATGGAGTCGCTCCAGTCCACAAATCGGTCCACCCCGCCAAAGTACTTCCAGTTGTTGATGATGGTGACGATCACCTTGAGCCCATGCTTGCGCGCCTCGTCAAGCACCATGTCAACAGACCTGAACACCTTCTCGTTGTACTTGCCAGGCGCCTCCTGTGGGGGTGCAGGTGGTTGGGTTGGGCGGTGGTGGGCACAGGTGGGCGGATCGTACAATACACTGACGAGGGGTTGGGGTGTACTGGGTGGGCATAGATACCCTCGGGTGGGGGTAAACGTACAGTACCCCCACGCCAGCATGATTTGTGCTGGTTGGTGCGCCAGGCGCCACCGCCAGGTACACAGGGCACCTCAGTTGCCAGGCAAAGATCTGCCATGGGGCCGGTCAGGCAACCCCATGCCCCACAGCCATGAAAGAGTGCGGAATGCAAAGGAAGACTGGGCACTCATTGCGCAGCTGCTGCGTACCTGGAGCGGGTATGCCGGGTCTGTGGCGTGCGCGGCTGTCCTGACCACGTTGAGCCCCAGGCTGGAGGCGTGTCGGAAGATGTTGCGCACCATCTGCTTACCAGCAAGACCACCTGGTGCATTCTCCCTGCCCGCCTCGGGGTGTATGAGCTGGGCCTGTTTTAGGTCGTCTGTGTTGAAGCCAGCTACATAGTAGGGCCGGCAGTCCAGCTCAAACTGCAGCAGGAGCGGGTATCAGGGCACATGGCATGGGCACACTGGCGCGCACGCCATACTGGTTCATAAGACATAAGACAGGATATTTGGGCACTACCAAACATTAATGGAGAGGCAAGGAGGTGCAGAGTTGAGTGGTGCAAGGTGGTTCTAGGGCTGTCTCCCAATCTGACTGCCAATCTGGCAGATGACTAAGCACACAAAAGTGGCCAGGTTCAAAAACAAAAAAACCCTCAAAACCACCGTACGCAGGTGGGTCGAGGCAATCGGTGCCTTGCGTGCCTCACCTGTGTGCCAGACACCCGTACAAACCCCTCGTCCTGAGGTATCCTGCCAGCTGGTGTGGCCCACAGCACCAGCGTGCAGTACCCTAGCAGGATAGCAGACGCCACTCCAGCAGTCAGCTGCAGTTTTCGTCGCGTGTTGCAGCGCTGAGGCCTCTCGACGTGGTCTCCGTGTATAAGGAGTGATGTGAGTTCGTCTGGTGTCGCAGATCGGCTGACTTTGAGGAGTCCCATCTTGTGAAGTATCGTGGGGGAGCCAGGTGGGAGCACGGTGACTGCGACTGCGTGTGTCACAGGTGCTGCAGGCTCAACAACGGCAGCTGCGGGAGGACTGTCTGAGGCAAGCTCCAAAAGCGCTTGATGGCAGCCCGTTCGTGATCTGACTCTCGGAATCACAGGCATCTGCGGTATCCTGCAGCACACGGCCGTGTTCAGGCACCATCCACCCCCCCGTCCACACCCAACACTGCACTGTGGAAGAGAGGCGCGGCGGTGCAAGCTGCTGCAGCCAAAGCAGGTAATACTGTTATCAACCGAACTTGCCGCGTGTGGTTGGGCGCACTTACCTGACACCGCTGCCGTTTGGCTTCCACTCCCAGCAGCCAATACCGTTGGGCCCCAACGCATCTCTGCTGTGCGTTGCAGCCTGCTCCTAAGAGTGGGTTGGCGTGCAGGTAACTAAGGAAAACCGGCACGATTATACAGACAGCGGGCAAACGGGTTTTGCTACGTCCAACGACAGACTTTTTGAAGGTGCTCAAGTCTGTCTCAAACTAGATCCAGCACAAAGTGGCACGATTGGTGATCAACGCTTTCCAAGCCAGTGGCACCTTGTTGTGGCAGAACGACGGCGGTTTGGTACAAAGTGTGCTTCTTGGCCGCAATGCAGCTTTGCATGGCTTTATAGCTCCATGGTTTGCTGGAAAAAGTTTGCTGGTCGGTCGGTCGTTGGGCTTGAAGTGGGGATAATAGTATCAGGGAGCACAGAGCTTCATCCTCGTTCAGATTGAATTACATTACGGCCCCTTGAGAGCATGACAATGTCTCACAAAGAACACCAGATTTGCAGGCTAGGTCAGCATTTCGGAGACTCCTAGGCAGCACCTACGTGCCGTTATTTTGCCAGAGGGCGCTGTACGGCATTGCCAGTGGTACAAGGACGGAGGCCCCTAGCTACTGGCCAGTGGGCTTGAAGGGGGCAGTCGCCCCACATGGGGCGACTGGCAAGGGCCTGTAGACTTGTTCCAGCGCCCTACCAGCTGTCATGGTAAGCTCAGCTCTGGGGCGGGCGTGAACGGGGTGCTGTCTTGGCATGCACATGTGCATGCATGTTCGCATGTGCATGCATGTATAACCAACCCACCCTGCCCTTATCCTTCATATTAGGTTTGGCCAGCAGTTTCAGTCGCAAAATAAAATACTTGAAGTCCATACCGTTTTCCCTAGTGTTTGCACCACCGCCCACCACCCACCATTCCACTAGGTGCAGGCACTCCACCACCCCCACCCCCACCCCCGCCACCGACATCGCCGACACACTGCGCGTGTCGAGCCTCATAGGCCTGTTCAGAAGCTGGGGGCACCTGGCCGCCCGCCTGGACCCCCTCCAACGGGTGGCGCGGGGGCCATGGATGCAGGAAGTGGGGCCGCAGGCACAGCCATGGTACACACCCTGGGCCCCCCACCCACCACCCCACCACACACACCCCAACCCACATGGGCATAGTGCATACTCTATGGGGATGTGTGTGTTCAGTCAAGCCATACCTGGGTCCACATGCTGTGACCGGCTGACACACTTGGCCCGTTTATAGGGTTTTGCCAAAGGTTTTCCAAGTGCACGCCTGCTCATGCCTGCTCCCCCCACCCTTCCCTCCAGGTCCCAGCCTGTGCTTGACTCTGTGCTTGCGGCTGTGTCCGACGCCTCATCGGATGATTACCTAGCCAGGAGCGTTGCCCAGGCCATCGGGCTGCAGGGGGAGACACACGCACACAGGTGGGTGGGGGTAAGGGGGGAGCACACACACACAGGGGCGGGAGGGGGTTGGCGGGGCCACACACGGCGTACTGGTGAAGGGGACACCTCACCCACTATGTCAATGGGGAGTCATACACATTTCTCATGAAGGTGGAGGACGGTGGTGCAAACAGAAAAGAATATCAAGGATAAGAGTAAAACAAGAGCACTTATTGAATGGGTAACCTTGCCTGGCAGCCATCGCACCCCCATCCCCTTGTACGCGCAGGCAGTTCTTCCTGCCCGGCCACCTTCACCATCCCCACCATACCTCCCCATGGTGGTCCCTACCCCCCTTGGTGCGCCACCTGGCGGCGTCATATTGCGACACGCTGGCAATAGAGGCAGAAGGGGTGGCGAACCAGGCGGAGAGGGAGTGGCTTCATGCCAGGGCTGAGACCCCATCCCCCCTGGGTCCGGGTGACCTGCGCGGCATGTGGCGCATGCTGGTGCAGGTGACGGAGCTTGAGAAGTTCCTGGAGGCAAAATTCCCGGCGTCAAAGGTGGGGTGACAAGCCACATCAATAGAAACACATCAAATGCGAGCAATAAAAGGTGCCAAAATCATTAAAATCAAAATTAAGGAGCTAGCAAAAGTAAACATTGTTTATTAAATGTGTACTTAATCTAAAAAAAAGAATTCCATTTCAAATTTAAAATTACACTCCAAAATGAAAGAGAAACAAGGGACAAAGCCACACAACGACCAGGTTGGCATTGGCAGTGTGCAGGTTTACTGTTTTCTTGAACTATGATCTAACTTCACAACATGCCCCCGTCTGCCGTTGCAGCGCTTTGGCATCGAGGGCTGCGAGGCGCTTGTGCCTGGGCTGGTGGCGCTGTTCCAGGCGTGTGCGGAGAAGGGGGTGCAGCGCATAGAGGTGGGGGGCGGAGGGGTCTGTGCCAGGGGTGGGGTGGGGACTAGCTGTGCAGGGGGTGGCGAGCAGCAGCTGCATTGGGAACATGTGTGTGCAATCGGACTAGTAGTGCACGCGCGTGTGTGCAAAGTGTGCTGTGGTCTGTGAATGAGCATGGCCACGAATTGTGAGAGCCTGGGTTGTACAAGCGCAAGTGCACGGGCATGTGGTTGTGCATGTGGCATGTGGCTAGTGTGGATTGGGACCCACTAGGCATAGACTGGCAGCTGGCGCCTCTACCCCATGTGGCCCACCTGCTCTCATCACCGTACACACCAACACACCTTGTGAGAGTCTACCGTGACCAACCCTACCAAGGCCTCCCTTCCACTCCCCACCCCTCAGGGTATCTGTATCGCCATACACACCAACATGCCTACCAACCACCGCCTCCCCCCCAACCCTCCCCACTCCCCACCCCCCAGGTTGGCATGGCCCACCGCGGCCGCCTGAACATCCTGACCAACGTGCTGCGCAAGCCCGTGGGTGCGGTGTTTGCCGAGATGGAGGGGCAGCACAGCGACTTCCACGTGGGGGACGTGAAGTACCACATGGGGCAGAGCAGCAACCTGGTGTTCAGGTCACCGCAGGTGGGTGGGGGGTGGGAGGGGTGGGGGGTGGCGGTGGCGTTGACAGGTGGGATTTGGGGGCGTGCTTGCCAGTGCAGCAGCCATGGTGTTGGGGTTGCTGTGCAGGGCCCAGAGGACTGTGGCAGTTGGGTTGTTATAAGATGGGCGCAGTGGCATGACGACCAATAAGGCATGGTTACGCAGCATTATTTTTGGGCCCTAGGAGCCATGCCCAAGCACGCCCATATCACATTCCTGGCTGCTGCATGCTCCTGGCAAATAGCTTGCCCTGGCGGTGGCCTCCGCCCAGTACCCACCCACCCATTTACCTTCCCCCCCTCCTCCAGGCCCCCAACCGCACTACCTCTGTCACTGTGTCCCTCGCCCCCAACCCCTCCCACCTAGAGGCAGTGGGAGCGGTGGTGCTGGGCAGCGTGAGGGCGCAGCAGGCGGCACTGGGGAACGGAGGTGCACGTGCGGGCTCCATGGCTGTGCTGCTGCATGGGGATGCTGCGTTTGCTGGCCTGGGACTGGTGACCGAGACGCTGGGGCTGGGGAGGGCTGATGGTGGGTGCCGGTGGGGGATGGGTGGTGTGCTGGGACTGGGTGGTGGGGCCTACGTCACGGTATGGGTGTGTGATGAGGGGATCGTTTGGCCCCAACGAGTGGAATGATAATAGGGTATATGGTGCAGTATGTAAGGAAACAAGGGTGCACTGATGAAAGGAAATTGCACCATGGATATCCACCACCCCGGGGCACAAGAGCCAATCATGGTGCAGTGGCAGGGGCTTGGTAATCAAGGCCAGGATCACCCCATACCAGGGCATCCTCACACCACCCCCACTCATCGTCCACACCACCCCCATCCCTCCATTTTAACTCTGCTGGTCTGTGCAGGCTATGACACAGGCGGCGCCATCCACATCGTGTTGAACAACCAGATAGGGTTCACCACGGTTCCGCACAACGCAAGGGCATCGCCGCACGCGACAGACGTGGCCAAGTTCCTTGGCTGCCCCATCATTCACGCCAATGCCGACTGCGTGGAGTCTGTGGTGCGCGCGTGTGTGATCGCTGCGGATTGGCGCCACACGTTTCACAGAGACTGCATTGTGGATATTGTGGGGTACAGGAGGTGGGTGTGCGCTGCATGTGGTGGTGCTCTGGTGGTGGTGTTCAAATGTGTGTAGGCTAGTATAGCATGTGTTTCATTAGGGTGCAGGTGTTGGGGCATGCGTATGTGTATGTGTAAGTAGGGTTCAGGTGGTGGGCGTGTGCATGCGCACACCCTAATAGAATTCAGGAGCATGTGCATGTGCATCTGCATGTGTATGTGCATAAGTACTTTTCTGCGTCATTGTGTTCCACCAATGCACCTCTTCTTACCCCACTTCCCTACCCCACACACCAGGCACGGACACAATGAGCAGGACGACCCCACCATCACACTCCCACTCACACACCGCGCAATGGCCGCACACCCGCCCGTGCTGCAGCTGTTCAGCGAGCGCCTGGTGGCTGCGGGGGTGGGCGTGCCGGCGCAGGTGGAGGGGCTCCAGGCGCGGCTGCAGGGGGGGTACGAGAGGGCGTACCAGGGGGTGAAGGCGGGGATGTTCAAGGAGACGGCGGAGCACTTTTTGGCCACCAGCTGGCAGGGGAGTGCGCTGCAGGTGAGTGGGTGGGGATGGGTGGGCGTTCATTTGGTGATTTGAGGCAAATGGGGCATTTGCAGCTGTGCCGGAAGTTGACATTGCCTGGATGACATGGGGGCCAGCGCGTGGCGGTGGCCAGCTCAGACTTAATGACAATTGGAAATGAAAAATGCCATCATGTGGCGTTGGCAACTACCATGATAGCAGTAGCAGGGCAAGGGTAACGGTAATGGCAAAGCAATGGTGCTCGTCCCCTGCCGCAGGCGCTGGGCGTCGGGGGCGGCAGCGGCGGCGTTGGCAGGCATGCCGAGCCCACAGGCCTGCCGCTGTCCACCCTGCAGTGGGTGGGTGAATCGCTGTGCAGGGTGCCGGAGGGCTTTGCGCTGCACCCTAGCGTCAAGGTGCTCATGGACAACCGCAGGTCGGGGCAGCAGTTGGTGGGGCGGGGCTGTGAACTGGGCTGGGAGTGTGGCTTATGACAATTTTGCAAGCGTGTAACAGACAACCTTTGAATGCATTCTGGTGCTTTCACCATCACTTGCATACCATGGGTATGTACCATCTCATAGTTTATATTCGGCACGTACTAGATGCACCATCCGCACATTTCTTGGAGCCAGGACTAGAAACAATAGAAATGATTGCCAGAATGCACCCCACTGTGTATCAATTTACGCAAGTCTCATCGTTACCTCTGATTGGCATGTGCAGGGCCATGGTGTCTTCCAATCAGTCCCGTGTGGACTGGTCAATGGCGGAGGCACTGGCGTTTGGCACCCTGCTGCTAAGGAGGGGCGCAAAGCCACCGGGCGCACCCCCCGCTTACAAAGACCCTCTGCTAGGGTTGAACTACGGCCACTACCACGTGCGCCTCACTGGGCAGGATGTGGAGCGGGGCACCTTTGGTCAGCGCCATGCGGTGGTGCATGACCAGGGGAGTGGGGAGAGGTGGGTGGTGGTGGGATATCACCTCGCCAACTGCATGCTTGTGAGTGAAGCAGCCATTTGTGTGATTTTCCTTTGCTATCGTCGTATTGCACAAGAAATTAGACTTTGATGTACCCTGGCCAGGCCGTACAAAATGTCCAGTGTCCCCAATGGCATTGTCCCTCGGTGCAGCATGCTTCCAATAATGACAAGTGTCTCCTCGCATAATAATAAATGACGTAGCCCCCCTGGCTCACACGCATCCCCCCCTCCCCTCAGGTTCACCCCCCTGTGCTCCATCGCCCCCGGCCAACAGGACTCCTTTGCGGTGCACAACTCACCGCTGTGCGAGGCGGCTGCCCTAGGGTTTGAGTACGGGTACAGCCTGGCCACCAAGGGGCGCGCGCTGGTGGTGTGGGAGGCGCAGTTTGGCGACTTTGCAAACAACGCGCAGGTGGTCATTGACCAGTTCATCGCGTCAGGTGGGGGTGCACATGTGCGGTTGGTGGGGTGGTTGGACGCTGGCATTGTATTGACAATGTGATGGGCACATGGCTGCGCCATAATCAGCAGCAGCGGCAGGTGGGCACCCAGATCCAGCAGCAGGTTTGTGACATGTGCATATCAAAGAAGCGGCGCGGCCAGCACTCATCACGAGTCATCCTGATCATGTGTAAATTAGTATGCCTGCCCTATTCCTCCTGCCCCAACCCCCCACCCCACCTCCCCACCTCCCATCAGGCGAGGAGCGGTGGGGCCAGGACGCCTCCCTTGTCCTCATGCTCCCACACGGGCTGGACGGCCAGGGCCCCGACCACAGCTCTGCCCGCATGGAGCGCTTCCTTGCACTGTGCAACGAGGATGCGGACCACCTGCCGGGACACTCGCCGGGCAACAAGAGGCTCATACAGGTGGGGCGCCACAGGGGATGTGGTCAGGGACCAGGCTCATATCATGTACATGAGTGGATGTATGCGTTGGTTGGTTGGTGATGTCTAAGTTGTGGTTTTGGCTGTGTGTGAACAGATAGCTGTGCCTGTGAGTGGCTATGGCGTGCTCCCTTTTCTTTGAAAGCGCACCGGTGAGTTTGGCATCATGATGAGTTTGGCATCATTTGTCTACTGGGATGCTGCAATGACTGGTTTTCTATTTGTGATTAGCATACATCTCCACATGTCCTTTTTTTGCGACCTGTGCACCTTGATCCATTATGAGCCCTTCCCACCCCCAAACCCCCTCCTTTCCCCTCCGCAGGCCACCTTTGCCGCCATCTCCACGCAGTACGGTGGCAAGCTTAGCCGCTCCACAACCGGCGAGCTACTGCAGAGCATTGGTTTGGGTGGTGAGGGGGGTGGGGGTGAGCTGACTGAGCGCATCATTGGGGAGCTGTGGGGGGGGTTGGGGCTGGAGGAGGACGCACCCATCACTCAGGTGGGGGGTGGGGGTGGAGAGCGGGTTGCCAGTGGAGTTAATAAACCTATTTACTTCTGTCATAGAGAGAGGTTCAGTCATGTGTTGGTAACAGTGGTATTGGACAGAACTGAAATAATATTTATAAATCGCATTTCCTTTCGTTGTCAAAGAATAAGTACGTAGACATTCCTTGACGGCAGAGACTATAAATGTTTTCTAACATATTTTTTTATATTTATTTGAATGTTTTTAGTTTCTGCTGTCGAAGATTTTGTGCGTAAATATTCTTTGACAACGAGAACTAAACATGCTATATACATATCATTACAAACCATTGGCAGCTATGTTGTATCTGGGATAGCATCTCCCCCGCCCCGCTGTCTCACCCCCCTTCCCTTCCCCCCGCCCCCCCCAGGATGTGTGGGAGACCTTCATGGTGCGCTTCATGCGGCGCAACGCTGAGCAGCACACCAACATGTTTGTGGTCAACGCCACCACACCCGCGCAGCTGTTCCATGTGCTTAGGGCGCAGGTAAGAAGGCGGGGGCAGTCAGGGGTGGGGGGACGCCGATAGTGTCACATGCCGTAATGCCAGCACCTGGTTGCTTGCAAATTAGATAAGTAAGCAGAAAAAAAACTCAAATAACAAAACGTTTTTAACGCGAGGGGCAAGTTGCCATGCAGAATCTCACTGCAGTAACAACTCCGCGGTGTCCCTGTGTTAGACTCGATGTGGGCCTCTCAGTGAATCCATCCACTCAGTGCCCACCATTGCGTGGCGGCGCAGACCCATATGTGAACCCCCCTTCTATCTGCTCCCCATACAGGTGAACCGCTCCTTCTATAAGCCCCTTGTGCTGTTCACTCCCAAGCAGCTGCTGCACCACAGGCCATGCACATCCGCACTGGAGGACTTTGCAACAGGTGGGCGGCGAGGGGTGGGAGTGCGTTTTGTGTGGGGATGGTAGGGGCAACCAGCAGCGTAGCCTGTGACAGAGTGTGTGGTGAGCCACCACTGGCGACACACACCCCTGGCATTGCGTAGCTATACCCTAGTCCTACCGGCAGGGTCAAAGCACTCTGGACATCAATGTATGCACTCCCTCCCACACATGCGCTGTGATGACCCACAATCTTGGCAACCCTGCTCACGCCACCCCACTGCTTGCACAAACCCTCCCAGGCACCTTCTTCAACCGCGTGATCGACGACGGCAAGGGGAGCGACAACACGCGCCACCTGGCCCGGCACCCCACCAGCGGCCAGCCCTACCTGCAGCCACCTGAGCGCATCCGGCGCGTGATCATGTGCACAGGCCAGGTGTACTACAGGCTGTCACGGGAGCGGCGTGCGCGTCGTGTGGATGACGTGGTGCTGGTGCGCCTGGAGCAGATCTGCCCCTTCCCGCATGACCTCATCACAAAGGTGGGTGGGTGAATGGGTGCAGAGTGGAGAGACATGCGCTGTAGCTTCATTATTCTTAACAGTATAAAACCCTGCTTGGTAGTTCTGCAGATGAACGTGTCCGCCATAGGACCTACCTGGTGGTAGGCTAAGCACATGGTGATCGGCACTGCCGATCATGAAATTGCAACAAAACTGAGCAACGAAAACAAATTGAGATTTACAAACCATATGGCTGTACTGCTAGAATTGTGGGTACCTTGAAAACTGCCTTGATTATTAAAACTATGAGGGCATGGCGTGTATAAGTACAGTATCTTACGCATGTACGCAACTTGCTTTAAGCAAGATACATCTTATAAGGCCAGATAAAGCTCTGGATGAGCACCAGGTCCTGCAGCGCGCTTACCTCCTGCCATGCAACATGCAGGGGATTTCACTAGCACATCCAAGTCAAAACTGTACAAAAAACCCTGATAAAATGATGCGCAAGGGCTTGGAATACAAAACGGTATTCTGCGTCTACACAAAAGCACAAGGAATACAAAACGGTACTCTTAGTCTACACAAGGGTTCACGCCGTGAGGGACAGCCGCAAGTCACGCCGTGCAGCAGCAATAACTGCACTATGAACACATAAAAAACTGAGTCTTTCTCCAACCAAGACTGCCCACATCTCTGCACTGCACATCCTGCCTGGCTCCCTCCATAGCACACCCTCCCCATCTCCCTGACTTGCTCCCCTCACCCCACCCCCCTCAGGTTGTGTCCCAGTACCGCTCCGCCGAGCTGGTGTGGTGCCAGGAGGAGCCCAAGAACGCAGGCGCATGGCTGTTTGTGCAGCCGCGCATGCACACCGCGCTGCGCCACCTGGCGGAGGGGTGCGGGGGTGGCGGCGCCAGGGAGCTGCGCTACATTGGCCGGCCCTCCTCCTCCAGCCCCGCCACCGCCTCCATGGCCATCCACCAGAGGGAGGGGAGGGTGCTGGTGGACCTGGCGCTGGGGGGCTAGGAGGGGTGGGGGGTGGCGGGGTGCGGGAGGTAATGGGAGGCTGGTTGTTGGGTGGGGTGGGTGGGACACAAGGTACTCTTGAATATTGATGTTGAAATGTTGAATTCAGAATTGATGGACCGGGGCCAGCAGTTGGCCAGGGTTGATTGCCCTTGCTGGAGCTGTACACATTGAGTGTGCGAGCAGGTGTGGGTAGGAAGAGCGAAGACAGCGCAAGGCTGCAATTTATCCGAGGTAGAAGAGAAAACGGGTGAATAGGTTTGAGAAGCGAGAGGCAGAGTGAGGCAGTTGCGTCTGTTGTTGAGGATTATGGGGTGGGTGGCGGGAGCTTGACATGGATTGTGGCGGCAGCTGCATGTGCGCCGTCACGAGCCAGTGGGTGCGATGCCTCCCCTACGTGTGGCATTCATCTTGAGCCCATTGGCTGGCAGAAGGGTGAGGATGACGGTTGCAGAGCGCATGACGCCCTCGTAGCCGCCCATCTGCGCACAGGGCCAGCAGCAGGGAGTCAGCACAAGCCACAACGCGTTAATGCAAACAGTTGCTGACATGCGTTTTGATGGAACATGTGCTTGCTAAATAAGCTTCATTTACCATTACACTCTGGTCGTCATTATACGATCATATATTATATCGATCTCACATGCAATGGCATTCTCTTCTAAATTATAAGTATTCTGCAATGATTTTGTGTTTTTGCATCGCTGTTCCCACGTGCTATGCATACAACCAAATTTTGGTGGATGACGCCGTGGCATGCAACCGTTCTAATTCCCATGTGCGCACCACCCCCCGGCGCCCCCCACGCACCTGTGGGTCCAGCGTGAATGTGAAGTGCCCAAGTAACCCAGCCAGCGCCGCCATGTAGTTGTCGCGAGCCAGTGCACGCCCCACACAGCTGCGGGGACCGTCGCTGAAGGGGAGGTAGCGGCGCGGGCGGGGGGTGGTGGCTGGGAAAGGGTGAGGGGGATTGAGTGGCGAGCATAGGGGAATGGTGGCATCATGCCATGATGGTACACACAGGGTAAAACACTGATTTGAAAGTGTGGTTCCTAGGAAATGGGATGCCCACACTGTGTAGTAAATTTGGTAAATATACATGGGACACGGGCTGCACATGCAATTCCAGCCAGGATGTATCGCAGGCCTCGTTGGGCGTCCCTTTGGATGCACCAGGCGGTACACGCACCATCTTCTGCCAAGCCCACAACTTGTGACAGAGACGCATCTGTGCCGCTTGCTCCCGCCCATGCGTCATTCCCCTGGGTGCACATGCCACCCATTAACCCTGGTAACAGCCTGTAGGCTATGCCTGTGTTGGATGGCATTTACTAGATGCCAGAGGTTGCACACATAGGCGCACTGCAGTACATGACAGCTGAGCAGTTGACCTGTCAGACTTGACGAGACTCACCCTACAAATGCCAGAGGGCTATAGATAGCATACGGTATGCATGATACAGTGCTGTGTCACTCAATCGAGCACTCTCTAAACTAAACCTCTCACACGGTACCTTGCGCATCGCATCCGCATACTCTGCACAAGGGTCAGCCCAGCGCTCCTGTGATCGGGGAAGGGGAGGTGGCCACGATGAATACTAGGGGACCAGCAAACCACATGCAATGCAAAATAATGGATGCATTCCATTGCGATGTCAATTCGTTACTGATGGGCACACTGGGGAAATCTACTGTGATATAAAATGAGATTTCTTGGATTTTACATCACAGTGGACATGGTCAGTGCAGCAAAACATAGAGGTCCATGCACCACTTCCATGGCATGCACCCTTCTTCTGGGATCCCCAGACCCTCACCGGCCTGAAGTCATGCGGAGCCTCCCAGTTGCGCGCGCTGCGGTGGATGCTGTATATGTTCATCCACAGGAAGGTCCCCGCGGGGACGGTGTGTGTCCCCAGGCGCAAGTCGCGGCGGCACTGGCGAAGGGTGGCGTCACCTGCAACCGGCATCAGCCGCATGGACTCCTGCGCAGTGGGAACGTTCAGGAGCCAGGGCCAGTGCTTATGCAGGGGCGTCATGGGACTAGTGGGCAGGTGTGCCTGCAGCCTTCTCCCCAGCCACGTGCACCACAAGGACATTCACCTAGTTGCTGTAGCGAGCCTGGTCCTCGGTGCTTCTCGTTGATTGCACAGAGCCTTTTGCGTGTTCCAAGCTTCAGGTTAGGTAAATGCGCTGCATAGATCGGAAAAGCAGGCCCAGCAATGCTGTAAGTATCACTGGGCGTGTATCCAGTTGCAGACGGGAATGTAATGCACAGCAGGCGTCCCCTTCCTTGCTCACCTTGACCACCATTGTCAAGTAGGGCAACCTCCCCAGGTCCTCGTAGCACACATCCCTTGGCACTGGCCCCTGGTGTGTGGCTAGTAGTCCCAGCCCCTCCAGCTCCTTGCATATGCACGCCTCAACATCGGGGTGCTGGGATATGAAGAACCTGCAACAGGAGGCAGGTGGCACACCGTCACCGCCCCCTGCAGCTACCTACGCCTACTCATCCCAGCTACTGGTTGGAGCAAAACTGTGGTAGGTACACGGTGGTGCCTGGTAGCCTCAAAATTCAACCAATGTACAGCGAGCATGGATGCAGGTGAGAGCCAGGCATATAATGGGTGTGCAGAAGAAGAACGTGCTTCAATAAAACATTCCACACATACCCAGAGACAATGCAGCACCCACTCCCCTTTCTGTCATGCCTGCCTAAAGCCCTCTACTCACAGCGTCCACGCCAGCGTGTGCCCGGTGGTGTCGTGCCCCGCCACAAACATGGTCATAACCTCAGGCGTCAGCCGGGCATCAGACAGGGGCAGGCCAGTGGCGGGGTCCCGCAGGCGCATAAGATGTGCGGCAATGGACTGGTCGCCAGGGGGCGGCTCCCCTCGGGCCTTGATGTCCACCAGGAGGGCTTGCATGTCCTGTTGGAAGGCGGTGCATGCGCGCTTGCCCGCCCTCACCGCGGGGTGCCAGGGCATGTATGGCAGAAGTGGGTTGGTGAGGCACTGGTAGATGTAGAACAGCGCTGCCTGAGGGGGGACAGAGCGGGAGGCGTGTTGGATTTTGCCACGCAGGGAGGGAGCGCAGCCATATGGTGATGTGGTTGTAGTGTCATGTGCAGGCATTTGCAGCTGTGCCCGCATCCACTGTGTAATGCCATCAGACAAAGAGATATGCACAGCTCCCACTGTTCCTCATTGAAAGGGTGCACGCGCCGCTCGAGGGTGCGCCCTCTATTGTGCAACCTGTGGCCACGCCAGTTATGCACGCCACACGACGCCCACCCCAGACCTACCCCTACCCCTTACCCACCCCTAATTTTCTAGCAAGATCCTCCCCTCACCTTGAGATGCTCTAGCACGTGACTAGTTGAGTCCCTCTGTCCCACCCCCTCCAGGCTGTTGAACTCAACACCAAACCCCACCCGCCCAATCACGTCCAGCGACATCCGCTGGAACGCATTGTCCACATCAACTGGCTGGCCCCCTGCAAGGTCAAGGACTGACCGCAGCTGGGCCACGCAGGAGACGATGTGGGGGAAGCCAAGCCTGCATGAGAATGGCGGAGTTTGGCGCTGCAAACATTGGTGGAGTGACAAGAAGCAAGTACGGGGTGGGCTGGCGTGGAGAAGGTGCTTGGGGCATGACGGGCAAAGGGTGGGTGTGGGTTGTCATGCAGGGGGCAGCGCTTGAGGTGCTCTAATTGCACAGCATACCTACGCTGGAGTGCACAAAGGGAAGACGCTGGGCGGTGCCCTTGGCTCTCAAGCCACACAATGGCATGCCGTCTGGCGGCATGCCTTATTCAAAGCCATGCTAGTGGGTGGTAGATGGATATCCTACCTGAGGTTCTTGGGGTTGAATGCTGGACTGACCCCCTTGCGCACCGCCTTCCAGTGTGGGGTAGCCCTGGCGCTGAACAAGCCGGGATGGGCGCTGGGGCCACCAATCTGGATGGGGGGAGGGGGAGGAGGTGCAGGTGAAGTGAAAAAATTGAAAATAGGTGTAGGTAGGCTATGTGCATGTTATGACCTCCCTAGGGTTTGATTGCCGTGTCCACCTCAGAGGGCAAGCTGTGACCCTTTATGCTCATATCAATGCAGGGAAATACAGCCTTGGACCTGAAAACCAGAAGGTAGTGAATCAACCCCGATGGCTGGTGGTCAAGCCAGGTCATGGCGTTACTTCAGTGGCCCCTACCAGGTTGAAGGAGTCATATGAGTCTGCCTTGTCCAGCGCAGGGTCGCGCGCGTGCAGCAGCGCGGCCACCAAGCAGGGGTCGGAGATGATCACAAGCTGGGGACAAGGGTGAGGCTTCCTCAAGTAAATCCAGAGACAGGGTGAAGTGAAAGCTTGTCAGCACGTGTGCACACCCAGCGCTCTTAGCGAGGTAGGACACATACAGGACACACACATGCAGGGGTTTCTGTGCAGGGTCTTACGTTGACCCATAGCAGGCGTATCCTGTACACGCCCCCCAGCTCGTCTGCCCATCGACACAGGCTCAGGAAGTACTGCGGGTCTTCCATCTCGGCCAGCACGCCCACCAGCCACGAGCCTGCATTGGGGGATGGCAGGCGAGCCAGCAGCACGCTCGCCCTCACCATGCGATACACCCATGGAACTGCAAGGACCAACAGGCCCAGCAAACCCGTGAAGAGTATTAGTGGTGGCATGGTATAGAGGAGGCCTGGTGGCCAACCCTAGCACGCGTGGTGCGAAGCGCCCGTGGATAGAATTTGTGGATGCATGCATGCATATATGATTGTCAACAAATGCGGGGTTGCTGTGGAACTGGTCTTGCTGTTAGTGGTGGCAGTAGTAGACAACCCAAGCACTATGCTGCAGGAAAGTTTTCACGGCCTTGTGTTGCCACAGCTTAAGGTGTATTTAAATGACCAACACTGCGCTCGTTTAGCGGACTCTTGAGTTGGAAGCCTTTTTGAAACTTGAAACGTTTACAAAGCAGACCTCGCCCAAGATGTTTCCACGGATCGCTCGTGGCTGTATGCATTCTCTACTGCAAAGCAAACAATAAGCTGCATCTTGCCTACCGAGCCGAAGTCCCACCGTGGGAACACCAGCACGGCAACGCAAAGTTCGGCACCGTTTACACGACATCTATGAACGGCCTTGCACTTGCAACGACGCACGAGCAATGATAAACTAGCACAGCCACCACGATGGCGCAGCCCTTTCAAAGTGGCAAGCGCCCTGCCGAGCCGACTAACTACCAGCTAAAGTTCACTCTACGCGGCCACAAGCGATCAGTTGCGAGCGTCAAGTTTTCGCCAGATGGCACACGGCTAGCCAGCGCTTCAGCCGACACCACCGTGAAGATATGGGACGCAGCCACTGGCGAGCTGCTGCAAACCCTGGAGGGTCACACCAAGGCATGTCGTGGCGCATATGCATGCATATGGGCATGCTGCATGCCACACACTCAACTGTCCAACCACCCCCTGACACGGCCTGTGCACCCTATACTTGCAAATACCATAATGATGTTGTTCTGCCTGTCCCGAATGGCAAGCCACCCAAGTCAACACATCTTGCTGTGTTGGGCGCCCAGCTGAACACCATCAAGAGGTCTTTAATAGTATCATCAGAGCTTACCCAGGGTCCCATTTGCTCTGCCTGCGCCAAATATATGCCCCCCAATCCCATGCAGGGCCTGTCTGATGTGTGCTGGGACAGCGAGTCCACCTACCTGTGCTCAGCCTCGGACGACAAGACGCTCAAGCTGTGGCGGGCGGAGGGCGGGGAGCTGCTGCGCACACTCACGGGCCACACAAACTACGTCTTCTGCTGCAACTTTAACCCACAGGGCTCCCTGCTGGTGGGTACTGGCCGCGCACACACCTGTGCATGGTAGCGCTCACTAGGCTGTGGTGCTCATCTTTCACCTGTATTGCCCACACAGCTTTCACCTGTATTGCACGTTGTTGTCGCATATCCTTCACATGTGCTGCAAGGGATATGTTGTACACATATCCTGTCACAAGAAGAGTGTACCTTAGCTCTGGACCTCTCAAACCTGCTGGGTGCTGCGCAGGTGAGCGGCAGCTTTGACGAGACTGTGCGGCTGTGGGAGGTCAAGACAGGCACATGCCTCAAGGTGAGAGGGGCTGACATGGCAATGCACAAGCACTCGCATACGCACATGCTGCGCATCTCCAGGTGCATGGCATCAGCCAGCTTGGGCTGCATGTGCCAGTAGCCTGCAGTGGACAGGAAACGCGGACAAGCGCTCGCCGTCCCTTGCATGACCACCATGCCAGGCCGGCATATCCTTCATTATTTGCAAACACTCTGTCCGTACCGTGCAACCTACAGTAGCTGCCTGCATGTATTCCCCTGGCCACCTGTGCCCAACACCCTACTCAATCACCGCCTGGATGCCACCCCCTTGCCTCCTGCCCGCAGATGCTCCCCGCCCACTCCGACCCCATCACAGCAGTGGACTTTAATCGCGATGGAACCCTGCTGGTGTCAAGCAGCTATGACGGGCTGTGCAGGATATGGGACGCGCACGACGGCCACTGCCTCAAAACCATCATTGACAAGGACAACCCCCCTGTGTCCTTCGTCAAATTCTCCCCCAACGGCAAGTTCCTGCTCACTGCCACGCTGGACAGCACGCTGCGCCTGTGGCAGTACGAGGGCGAGCGCAGCAAGATCGTGAAGCAGTACACAGGTGGGAGGGGCTGGAGTGTGAGGGGGGCCCACATGGGGAGGAAAATCCAGTGCTAGGGTGCCTCATGGGAGGAGTCGCATGGCATTTCACCTACACCAGTCTGGGGGAGTTCCCAAGCTGTATGAACTGGGGTGGGCCTTGCATCATGATAGATGAATACTGTATATACCTGGCTACCTGGCTGGGTTGCAAGTCAGATGCACATTACGGCGTCACATGCATTATTCAGGCATGGCCCGTGCATGGCCTGCAATGCTGTACCCATGCAAGCTTGTTCCCACAAAGAGTTGGCAAGGCAGGGGCAGCGGCACTTGGCAGCACATCACCCATCATGTCCCGAACCACCTCATCCCCCAGGTGGCACATTGCCCCACCCACCATGATTGCCCATCACCCCACTTGTTGGCATTCCCCCAAGTGGGCATTTGCCACCAAATGGTGCCACCCTGCATGCACCACCAACGACATTGCTCCCCCTACCCCTTGCAGGCCATGTGAACACTCAGTACTGCATGTCCGCTGCCTTCATCACCACCCACCCACTGGGCAAGTACGTCACGTGCGGGTCAGAGGATGGGAGCATAGTGGTGTGGGACCTCAACAAAAAGGAGGTGGGTGGGTATGCGCACAGGGGTCCGTAGTGTGGGATGCTGTCACTGGCTGCAGCACACCAAGCAGCTGCAGCTGTTGACAGCCATGCTGCTTTTTTTGTGTGCAAGTATTAGCGGGGAGAGGAGGCGCTGCCGGCTGATTTATTGAAGCCGGCATGTCATTTCTGTGTCATCAGTAACAGGCAATTGTGTGGCAGGTTATTCCTGCCGATGCCCCGTGTACTAAACAATAAGGTGGCGCATGCACATAGTATGGTATATCCTGACCGCTCAATTTTGTTGCCAATCATGTTGACTGTGCCTTGGTAGCTGGCACAGGTGGTGCAGCGCATCCCGGGGAGGGAGAATGCCACAGACTCCGGTGATGGGCACTGCGATGCTGTCCTCAGTATTGCTGCACACCCCACGCGAGTGCTGCTGGCGACTGGGGCAATGGAGAAGGATGGCACAATCAAGATATGGGCAGATGCGGGCGCATAGGATTTGGTGGCTATTTTTACAAATTGGTGTCCAATACAGACACACTGACAAAAAGTGATACTACAAGTGAATTCATGTCTTCCACTGCCACGGTAATTAATACTAATGGAGGTGCTGCTGAAAACAACGTGGCTAAGCAGTTGCCTCGGCAAACACCCCCATGCCAACTGAGGCCAACCCCACCCATCCGAGGCCAAGGTTCTTGACTTTTTTTAACGTGCACTGCGCAGAAGTTGCCTGCAAGAGAAGTTTGAAAAATCAATTGACCACCCAATGTCCTACTTTCCCTTTTCCCTTTCAATATTTATCCCGCTTGATGGTTGACTGCATTGAACACCATCTAAACGGTGAACACGCAATGCTGTGCACGGGCAACTGCTATTGCACTGACAGCGTTGTCGCAGTGTTGCGGTGGTTCTGCAAAACGGCAACACTGCTGACCCAAGCTTCAATGACCCCTTGCACTAGTGCCATCCCACTCCGACTGTGCATTCCAGATGTGCTGGTGAAGCGGCATCATCGCTCGCGCAGCTATCTGTACATAGCCTCGCTCTTCAGGTTCACTGCTATCTCTGCCTCCCACCTGTCCCCGTTTGCCAGCAGCTTCTGCTTGTCATACAGCAGCTCCTGCACCAAGCAACACTTTCTTTCCGCGTGTGCCCTGGACAACAGGCGTTTCACACCAAGACCAGTGCCAAGAAGGATAAACCCACCTCGTGAGTTTCGGTAGAGAACTCAAAGTTGGGCCCCTCCACGATGGCATCAACTGGGCAGGCCTCTTGGCAGAAGCCGCAGTAGATGCACTTGGTCATGTCCAGGTCGTACCTGCACACCACACCCCAGGGGTGAAACCCGAAAACCTAGAAAGGGATCAAGTGGCCACTGCACACACACAAGCCCCAGCAGCCCAGTCCTTCCCAGTTCTCATCGTGCAAGGTACTGACTCACCGCGTGGTACGCCTGCTGCCGTCCTCTCGCTCCTCTGCCTCAATGGTGATAGCTTGGGCTGGGCAAATCTGCATGCATATAAAGCAAATCTAGGTATGAAGTGCACGTGCCATCTAACGGCTTTAACACAGTGGAGGACAGCAAATGGGCTGTGCATGTGAGGCTACTATGCGCTATGCACCCACCGCTTCACACAGCTTGCATGCGATGCACCTCTCCTCCCCTGTGGGGTATCTCCGCAGAACGTGCTCGCCACGAAACCTTGGGCCGATGGGGCCTTTCTCAAAGGGATAGTTGATCTGCGAGGCAGGTCCAAGCATGCTTAGTGCACCCACCACCCACCACCCAAGCAGCTGTACCCAGATTTTCCTGGGTAATTTGTGTGTGGCATACCGTGAACTTCGGGTCGAAAAACGTCTTGAGGGTGAAGGACATTCCACGGAACAGCTCTGTCAGGAACAAGGTGTTCGCGCTCGCATCAAGGACTGCAGACACGACACAAGTCAGCACATATAAGCTGGGGTGTGGGTGATGGTGACAGAAGTGGGGGCCCTTACCTCCAGCCAAGTCCTTGGGAGGCTGCCTGACTGCTGGGTCGGGAAGCGGCTCGGATTGGCCTACAGAACAAAATAAAATCAAGGCAAGGGATACAGAGGAGGAGTGGGTTGCAGCGAGAAAGGCATGTCCCCTACCGCTGGGGGTGGTGAAGTGGAAGGCCTCCGAGCACGCATATTGCATGCCCTGGGTGGCCCTCCCGGAGAACACGCGCCTGGGTATGGCACTCAACATCTTGCAGACTGCAGGCAGCCTCACAGGGACACCGTGCTGTCACGAGCAAGAGGAATGGACCTGCTTGTTGGCAGTGGCCAGACTTTGTATCGTGCAAAACCAATTAAATATTGTAATAAAGCAAGGGGTAAACCTTTCCCCTCCCGCGAGACCTCGCCAAGCAGGCGCTTTTAAAACCAAGCCTTTGCTTCTATTCAAAAGAAGATTCCAGCATATCAGCCTCCTAATCACTGTTGCCCCTTGCCTTCACATACATCTGCACTGCCACAGTGGGTGTACGCTTGTCTCGCGCGGGTGTATGCTTCACGGCACACTGCAAAATGGGCGTGTGAGCTTACAGGGTTGTTCCATTTGAATCTCCACTGTTGAGGCTGTGGGGCACTGTTTTGGCTCCCATACATATACGGTGATTGACTATTGCACTGGAGAGCATATTCATAAGGGGGTTTTGGCCAGCGCACGCTTTTGATCCCCCACAGCACAGTCCCTGGTGTTTGGATCTCGTGGTTAACCAAAGTGCTGTTAACCAACAACACACGGGCGTATCTCCGGAGGCTAGGTGGTACCTGTGGTCGGTGAGTGCAAACCTCGCATGTTTTAGTGGCCATGGGCGACGGCCTGGCCTTGCCTCTGCGTGGGACTTTCAAAATGTGGCACAACTGGCACTGGCACTGGCGTTCAGTCTGTGTTTGAAGGACAGGGCCGGCGTTCTATGTATGCACCCATAGTGCATTTGTCATACCCTTGCAAGTTTTGACCTTGTGCCACGTTCGCTGCGTCGCGTCTGCTTGCATCCCATCTGCTGCCGTGGTGAGGCATGATCTCAACGTCGTGGCTGCGAACCTTCGCAAATGGCTGTTGTTATATGGGCTGCCACGCCCCCGGTGTGCCTGGTGTAACACCAGTGGTTTCTTGGTGTTCGTTGTATGCATACGTGGGTGAAACTTGTTGCCGAAGGTGGCACTTTTTTTGGCATTGCGTTTCATACATGACCATCGTGGTCACTGTGCAGGCCGCTGCTTGAGGCCTTGGCAACATGCCTTTCCCGTTCCAGCGCCGCAATAAGCAGAGTGAGCCCAGCACCCCAACAGCGGAGGTATGTGCCAGCGCCCAGCCCACTTTGACAGGGGTCGTTTCGTATCCCCCTCTTGGTCCCTGCAGGCTGAGTGGCTCCCCCGCTTGGTTGCAGGTTGCACAGTTCCCGCTCAGTGAGACCGAAGGACCTGCCTTTTCTAAGGAGCTCACTAGGTTGAAGAACGAGTTGACAGTCAAGTCCAAAGCTTTGGAAGAGGCTGATAAGGAGATCACCACCTTGAAAGTGACATTAGGCACCAAAGACAAAGCGCTCCAAAAGGCCTCAGAAGAGTGTGGGAAATTGAACAACTTGCAATTACAATCTGAAGGTAACCGAACAGCTACCCAGCGTTTGCATCAATCCTTGCACCAACTTGTTTCACTGTTGTCACAAAGCTTTGCGCACGGGTTGCAGAGGGAAGGAAGGCAGCTCTCAGTCGCGTCAGGGAGCTTGAACAAGAGCACACGAAGCTGCACTCACAAACAAGTGACGCACAGCGCCATGCAGACCGCCTGCAGCAGAAGCTGACTGCTCTGGCGGCATTGAACCAGGTGAGAAGGGTCACCATGCGGAGTGCACATGAAACAGTGAAGGGCGGACAGGACAAATGCGAACAGGAAAGGCAGGCTGGCAAACACCAACTTGCTGTAGTAGCCGCTGCTGGTGGTGCTTACCTTTCTACTCACTGCATGTGACACCTGCACAGGATGAAGCTGCAAACAAGTATGCCTCACTAGAGGCAGACTTCAAGTCCTTGACCAGGGAGCTTGCCAAGGTGAAAGAGGACAACAAAACCTGCTACAGCGTCATCAGGAGTAAAGACAAAGAGCTTGACAAAGCAGCTGTCAAGGTCAAGGAGGCAGAGGCGCTTGCTGCCAAGGTCAAGGTGAGGCAACTTTGGGCTATGCAGGCTACACGCTCAAGTGAGCAGTGGGTGTCCATGTTGGCGGCGGTTGATCCTGACAGAGTGTATTGCATTTGCAGGAGCTTGAGAACGCCAACGCAGATATGAAACGCCTGGTCAAGGAGGCAAAGCAGGAAGTGCTGACGATGGAAGGGGTGGTGCGGCAAAAAGATGCAGACGTCCAGGCAATGAATCGCAAGGTCGAGGAAACTGGTGCAGCTTCCGCAGCCACAAATGCGCAGTTGGAGCAGATGAAAGCAGATTTGCAGGTCAGCACCCACAAATTGCACAGCACTTGTAACGTGCTGGCAAGGCTGTGACTCCCAGTGCCACAGGATGCATACAGGGTGCCCTCGCTGGGTGACTCACGACCCTCTCTCCACTGCAGGCGCTGCAAGAAAAGTTTGACTCCACGTCTTCTGAGCTCAGCCTGACCAACACTGAGCTGATTCGCGTCAAGAATGTGGCTTCCAGGGTGGCGGTTTCTGAGCACCGTGCGGGTGACAAGGAGGGTGGCACTGTGGCCATGACCAGGCACCTGGAGGAGGTGCACTACCTGCAAGGGCAGATCGAGCAGCTGAAGAAGAAACTGCAGCTGACTGAGGCCTCCGTTGAAACCATGCGCGCATACCAGGTACGTAAGTGGCTAGCAGCTGGGTTAGATTGCAGTGCCCGATGTCCTTGCAGCCTGCCTAGCCTATCTGTCCAAGTTGAAGTGTCGCTGCGCTGATATTTTGTGGTGCTGTAGTAACTTTTGTTGGTTTCATCCGCGCAGGACAAGTATCACCAGCTGATCTCTCCAGGCAAGGATGCCAGGCCACCAACCCCCAAGGGAGGCAAAGCCAGGACGCCAACCCAGCCAACACAGCCTGCCCTGGTGCGCACCCCGTCTGCTGGGAAGGGTGAGCTGTCTGCGGGCAAGAGCAGGGCCTCCACACCCAGGGCGTCCACACCCAAGGCATCAACGCCCACGGCGCCTGCACTGAAGGTGACAACAACACCCAAGTCATCAACTCAAATGCTCAGTGCGGGTTCTGCGGCTGGCAAGGGCAAGGATGCAGCGACACCTGCCAGGTCTAAGAGTGGTGCTATGACCCCCCGCAGTAAGGTTGCAACACCAAAGTCCAAGAGCAATGGGCTAACCACTGAAGACTCAGCGCAAGACAAGTTTTGAGGGCGCTCGGCACCACCAGCCCATGTTGGGTATTGAGCCTGCACTACAACACGTGCTTTTGGTCGTGACCCATGTTTGAGACTGCACTGCAACTCACGTGCATTGGCTATGTGACCCACTCTTGTTGAGTCGTCGTCGACTACGTTGATGTCAGTAGACTCGCCACCTTACCAGTTGTGCTGCACTTTTGTCGCTGTTTTCTTCTCTCTACCTTAACATAAGCTTCCGCTGTGTATTTATGCCTTCAAGGATAGCAAGCAAGAAAGCCACCGTTTGCCTATTCGTTGCCCTCTTTGCAACTCTACAAGTCGCAGCTTTGATAGCAAATGAACCCAGTAAATATGCCACCACACCTGTTTTTTGCAGAGCCAATGGTGTAATTTTCTGTGGCCATCTTATGCCACTGGTTATTATCTTGCACGGTGCGCTCTTCTCAGAAGTGGTGCGTTCAGACCACGGATATGGAAGCCGTTGATTTTAAACCATATTTTGCTCCTTTCCTTCCCAATAGGCCTTGGTGACATTATTCCCACTGTCCATGCAGACACTCTAGTGCATTGCCCTTGTTACCTACGCCATGTTCCGCTGGTGCTGCCCGGCCTGTCTGTGTTTTCCACTCGCTCGTGAGGTGCTGGCTACTGAGGTGCCGTCATGTGTGGGGGCAGTCTGTTTCTTTCTTGAAGTCAATGGCAAGCTTGCCATCTCTGGCATGTGGCTCTACCCACTAGAACCAAGGCCACCTACGAGCTGTTGGCACACATTGTGGGGTATACGGGTTCAGTGCTCCGAGGAGGAATGTAGACATGGCGCTGGAGGCTATCAAGGAGTCTCGGCAGATCTGGAAATTCAAGTGGCCAGTGGGCACATTTTGAGCTCGGTTGTGATGTTTGAAACAGGTATTGCACTGTAAGAGTGGTGGAACAGTTATTATCGATATCACTTGTACGTGATACTCTGTTTCAGTGCTTAAACCAACTAATGAAACGTATGCTGTACATACGCTTCTATAAGACAGAGGTAGAAAACCTTAGAAGCCACTGCAACCTCTGCACAGTCCTGTGCCTCCTTGGGTAACGTTTCGTTGCATGGACACGTTGTGTTTTCTGTACTCGTGTGAGTTGGTAAGCAGGCGCGTAAAGTTCAAGCAGCGCAGACATGGACTACGAAGAAAATGAGTACGACGACTTGGAGCCGCATGACACTGAGGTGAGCCCGTGTGTCGAGTTCTACGCTCCGCATCACACGCAGCATGCATATGCATGCATGCATGCATGCAAAGGAGCTTCCGTGTTTTTCCTAAACGTCAGCACGAAAATTGGAGCACAGCAGTTGTTGTTGCTTGGAGCTGGATGCCACTATTTGGGTGACGCATGCTTCGGTGTTCAGGTCCAAAATCAGCCTCAGCGTGAAAATGTAGTAATTCTCATTGACGCCCGACAGCCCATGTTTGAGGCTGCTGAAACGTCAGACACGGTACGTTGGAAACTGCATGTGTCACCTGATCTCCCTATGGCATCCTGCTTCTTACACAGTGGACGCCCTCCCTCAGGACCTTGAAGGGGACACCTGGTTTGCCGTGGCAGTCAAGTTTGCCAGGGACTTCCTCAAGACACGGATAATAGCAGCAGATAATGACAACATCGCCGTGGTGTTCTATGGCACGGTAAGTCTACTTCAATCCAGCTTGCGTTGACTCTGAGCACCCAACACCTTGTCACTGACCCGTTGGTTGCAGAGGGAGGCCAAAAACCCCCCCAACTTGGACAGCACGTATGTCTACCAGGACCTTGCCGTGCCAGACGCGCTGCGCATCCGCCAGTTGGAGTCTCTCACAGGCAAGTGGTACCTATCTGTCTCTTTCTTTGTAACCAAAGGGACGCAGCATCTTGCACTATACTTCAGACAGGCTGCCGCATGCCATATCGTCAGGCCTGCTCCCTTTGCCATCTCAACCCCCCCACACCGAACCTGAACATCCAATTCAAGACAGCTTCCCATGATCCTGCTTGAAATCCTTGCTCCCTCCTCTGCAGACATGGACTTCCAGGAGCACATTGGCAGCCAGCTGCAGGCCAAGGCCCAGGACCAGGTCCTGAAGAACGGGCTGTGGGTGGCCAACCAGGAGCTGGCATCATCCACCGCTCGTGCCACCAAGCGCCTGCTGGTGTTCACCACAGAGGTGCTGCCGGAGGAGAGGTGCGGGAAGCTGGCAAAGGGCAGGGCAGATACAAGTATGGAAAGACGTTTAAATCAAATGTACTGCTGTGACATGCACACTGTGATAGGAGCTGGGTGGGACATGTGCCACGTGCGTTGGTGGGCCAGGCACATGCACTGATTGGCATGTGCATTGGGTGGTAGAAGTGTGATCAAACTGCCAGCTGTTTTGGTCAACGAGAGTGCCAACCTGGGCGGTGCCCATGCTCGACTACTACCAAAATCGCCCACGCAGTCTTAGCATCGTGCATGGCGCCGCACAACACTCCGGCACATTGCTGCAGCCATCCCAGAAATGCATCTGCATCAGCAATTGGAAGGTCAATCATCAAACTGCAAGGGCCACTTGCCTTCCCCCCTGCGCAGGGACAACATCCTTGTGCGCTCCAAGCAGCTGCACGAGGTGGGGGTGAGCATCGAGCTGCTGCCCATGGTGGGCCCCAGCGCCTCATTCGACATGTCCTTCTGGACCCAGGTGCTCAAGCTGGAGGCGGGGGAGGACCACCTGTGGGCATACCAGGCATCGGAGGTGGCGTACCGGCTGAAGGTGGGTGCCTCGCGGTGGGAAAGACCTGGCTCTAGGGTGGAATATGTATATGAGATTGGTTGATTTGTTTTTTGTCATTTCCGTTTGTAACCAATGAGAATTGTAATAAGGATGTCTAAATAATTTCTAAAATCTAAAGATGTTTTTAGGTGTTAATTCCGTACAAGGGTTGTGGTTCTACAATGATGCTCGTGGTTCTGGCGAGAGTGTCTACATCAACCCCCTGAGTATCTAGATTGGATTGAGCACCAGCGCGCTGCCGTTGTACCGTTCGCCTAAGGGTGTCTGATCTCAACCCTGCCCTGCCGTGTGGCCTGTACCATGCAATGGAGCATGCACCATTGACTGTTCTTTGGAACACACAGTGTGGCAAGATGAGATCGGCACAGCCTTTTTGGGAGGCTGAAACATCACCCCACTACCGCAGCTGCTTCCCCACTGACCCCCATCCCTCCCCCAACCATGTGCGCAGGGCCTGACCAGCTCCCTGCGCAGCAAGAGCCACAAGAAGCGTGCCATGGCATCGATGAGGTGGGCGCTGTCCGACAGCCTGCAGGTGGCGGTGCAGCTGTACGCAATGGTGCAGCCGGCAACCAAGGGGGGCGTCAGCTGGCTGGATGCAAGCACAAACGAGCCCCTCAAGCCCGAGACGGCGTACATTGACAATGACACAGGTGGGTGGGAGGAAGTGATGCCGATGTGTCCACCTGGTGAGTTCATCTTGTGTGGGGTTGCGTTGCCTGGGACCTGGCCAATGTGTAGGGTTGAGGGTTTCAGTGTGCACATGGTATGTTGCCACCCTAAGTTCATGTGGTGTGCAAGTGCTGCGCGCCGCTGCCAAACCGCCACGAGCATTAGGAAGCGAGAATCAAGCATCCAGCAGCATCGGCGCTTCCTTGTTCACCTGCACAGCCTGGCTGGTACTCAAAGTCTGATCGCCCCCTTTCCCAGGGGCCATTCTGACCGATATCCCCAAGCGCTCCTTCCCAAACCCCTCAGACTCCAAGCTCAAGGGAGCTCGCTTCCCCCGCATAGTCCTGGACAAAGAAGACGTTGCCGCACTGAAGCAGGTGTGTCGCGGGGGCGACATATGAGGGACGTAGCCTAAGATAGTATGGACTCAGACTCGATAGACCTAGACTAAAATCCCTCACATGGCTTTCAATTTTATTCTAGAATATTAAGTCCTACTTGTTAGTAACAAAAATTAGTACTACAATATTCGTTCTTGCAAACTGTTCAGTTCGGAAAATATGTTTGATTGATCATTGAATAAATGGTACGTGTGTTTCAATTTCAGGTGCGTCCTCAGGGCCTGCGCCTGCTTGGGTTCAAGCCCAGGTCAGCCCTGCGCGAGTACCACCAGCTGCGCAACGCATCCTTCATGTACCCAGACGAGGCATCACTGGCAGGCAGCCTCACCCTGTTCTCGGCGCTGAATCACACAATGTACGAGGGGGACAAGGTGGCAATCTGCTACTTCGTGCGATCAAGGTGGGTGGGGGAAGTGAGGAAGTGGGGTGGGGAGGTTGATTGAGGGGGGCCGCAGCTGCACTGCATCGGTCAGCCTGCATGGCGTAGGTGATTCAGGGGGGCATGGCACCAACCTACGGAGCACATGTGTGCCAGCAGTTCCTACCCACCTCGTAAACAGGCCTCTTCATAATTGTCGCCATCGTCGCTGCCACCGCCCGCCAACCCCCCTGGGCCCCCTGCGCAGGACCTCGGAGCCCCGCCTGGTTGCGCTGCTGCCCCAGATGGAGGAGAAGGACGAGGACGGGGTACAGCTCACGCCGCCGGGCATGCACATCGTGTACCTCCCCTTTGCGGATGATGTGCGCAACCCCGAGACAGATGCTGGGCTGGTGGGGACGGGGTTCAAGTTTGCTGAGGATGAGCAGGTGGCGGCTGCAGAGAAGCTGGTAGAGGCGCTGGAGATGCCTGAGTACGGGTTTGACTGCCCAAACCCCGCTCTGCAGAGGCACTACCAGGTGGGTGGCTAGGCACTGCAAGCGATGGTGGCGCGCTGCCCTGAACCTGGTGTATGGTGGTGCTGTACATCTGATGAAATGTTGGGAATGGGGCATGGCGGTTGTTAGGGAGGGTTTTCCACAAGGTTGTGGCTGGGCCAGATGTAGGGAAGTCTGCAGGTGGCAAGGCACACGCCTGTTGCAGGAAGGCATCTTTTGATTAGGGTCGACCGTCCTGCATGCTGCTTTTTTGTCGATCATGTGTATCCTATGTGGTGCATCCACCAATATGATTGATGTGTGTGCACCCAAGTCCTTGCATATGCACATGGCTCTGATGGGTCCCCATCCCACCGTGCATGGCTACACCCGGCTAGCTGATTTGCGGCACCCCGTGTACCCACTGCACTCCTCGGGACTGCTCCCCACCCCCGCCAGTTCAACCCACCTGTGTGCCCGCTCAGGTGCTTGAGGCTGTTGCCCTGGATGAGGAGGTGCCCGACATGGACCCTGACCCCTCGCTGCCTGACAGTGAGGGCATGGAGAATGTAAAGGGGATGGTGCTGGCATTCAAGGTGAGAGTTGGGGGAGGCGGGTTGGTGGGGAAGGTGAGGGGGCGCTTGGCAGGGAGATGGGTGAGATGGTGGGGGTTGATGGTGATGGGGTGCATAGTGAGGCCACATGGGACTGTAGGAGGATGGCGGGTAATGGTCGGAGGCATATCAACCCTACGAGTGGCCCTTGCAATGTTTGTGGCGCTCCTCGTGCCTGGTGCACCCGCATGCATGTAGATAAAATAGTATATATTATTGTTTTCTGACATCAGAAACTTCCAAAGGCTAAAGATAATGATACTTGACAGTAAATAATGACACGGGTATTGCAATCACTGCAGGTACTCACTCATTGGATCTTGGCAAGTATGCACGAATCAGTCAGAAATTAGACAGATGTAGCGCAAGCTTGTGGGAAGCTGGCTGTATATCATGAAAGCATGTACATAATTAAGTCACATTTTTCCTGTGCAGGAGTTTGTGTTTGGCCCTGGTGTGAACGACCTTGAGGCCAAGCCCCAGAAAGACAAGAAGCGCAAGGTGCCGGATGCAGAGGTGGCGGCGGCGGCTGAGGAGAAGCTTGCGGGCATTGACCACCGACAGCTGGCGCTGGAGGGCAAGCTGGGCACGCTCACTGTTGAGCAGCTCAAGGCGTACTGCACCAAGCACGGCCTGGTGAAGGGAGGCAAAAAGGAGCAGCTCGTGGAACGGGTGGCAATCCACGTGGGGAACTGAGGAGCGCTCGGGGGATGGGGTGCGTGCTGAGCGGCATGGACACCGAGTGTGTGTCTCACTGGGATTGTACTCATGCAAAGGTTGGCGCTTGTGTGCTGATGACCATTGCCTACTAGGCAGCTAGTAGCTCTTGTTGAGCTATGTGGATGTTGGCGCGCGCAATAGACAAATAGCAACACGCCATGCACTGCGGCGCAACTGCATGGCCGAAGTACATCGGATTCCGCACACTGGTCAAAGTAACTATATCCACCATTTTCTACTATTATGCTATGCTGATTTTAAATTAGAAGCAGCTTTCGTCCAACACATGGTTTATTTATCATGTGCATGTGTACACGTGGGTCTGAACCCCATAGGGAAACCAGGTCCTGTCAATGATTGTCCCCTAGCCTAGCCTAGTCCCCCTAAGGGGCTCATCTTGTACGTACTTCCAAGTTTATGTCATTCGTCAATAACTTGCATATTTGTTACTTGATATTCAGGCTAAAATGTTATAGTAGTGCCATGGCCTTGGCACTGCCACCGGTGATAAATATCATGACGATTGCTACCCAGGCTGGTATAATACTAGGCATTCCATGATGATTAAATTCATCACCATTTATGATACCTGTACCACGTGACATTAAACTAACATGATAAAGGCTTCAATTCTCATGCAAGTACCATCAGATTCTTCCACATGTGTAAGAAGTGAAACTGCCAGCATTAATGGCACGTGCGTGTGCATGCAGTGGTCAGACCTTGAGATCATGCCCAGAGTTCAATACCAGTACTTTGACGGTCAACTGGCCATGGCCACCGTGGCCACATGGCTATGTCCAAAATGGCCCAGGCTACAGAGCCCCCCCCCCCACCCCCCCGGACCCTCCTTCATTGCCTCCCCTTCCCCGCCCCCCTGCCGGCCTCCACCGCTGCCAGCACCGCGCTGAAGTCGCTGTCGCCCTCACCCTGCGCACACGCCTGGGCAAGCAGGGGATCCATTAGTAACACTGTGCTGAGCAGGGTACACGCCAAGTTGTACACGCGTTGTGCCTAGTGCCTCTGGAACCTGTGCCTAACGTCACATGCTAACTGTAATAGAAAAAAATGTGATGTCTTTTGGAAGATTAGGAGATGCGTATGACACACAGAGCAACTGCGCCTGCGCGCTGAAGATTGGCATGCAGCAACACAAGCACATCCTTTCCACCCTCCCATCCCAGACCCCTTGCTCACCTGCTTATACAGCTCATTGACTGCTGCAGCTACCGGCATTGGCTGGCCTACTTGTTCCCCTAGCTCCAGGGCCAGGCGCAAGTCCTTCTGCTGGTGCTTGAGAGGGAAGGCAGGCGGGTAGCTGCGCGCGAGCATGGAGGGGCCCTGCAAGGGGGTGAAGGAGAGTTTTGCTAGAGTCATATTTGCTGCTGAGGCTGCTATTTATTTCTGGGGTATGGCGGCGCCGGGAGGTGCACCATAAGCAATGGGTGGTACCATGAATGCCATGCACATGGTGTGGAGGGGCAAGCGGCAGGACAACGCACCAGGCCAGAGGGATACGGTACATGCAGTGCCAAGATCATGAGGACGGCCGTGAATGTGGGGAAATCAAGGAGACTTTGAAAGGGATGAGGTGTTGGGGATGAGGATGCACTATCCACTCAGGGTCCCTCTCACCTTGAGCGCAAACATTGGTGTGGCAATTGCTCCCAGTGCAAGCACATCAAGCAGGTCCTGCTTCTTCAGGCCTGAGGCCTCAGCCAAGGACAGGCTCTCTGTAGGGGTGGGGGGACGTGAGGGGTGTGTGTCATGACATTGAAATAACGCTTGTGGGATTGGATATTGCTCCATATGGAGTGAGGGACAGCAATGCAGTGCAGCCCTAGCTTCACAAAAGACCTGCAGTTGCGTGCATCCCCATTTCCGCTGCAAAAGACAGTCGCTGAACCATCACCTACTGCCTCGCCCTCTGAACCCTACAGCCTTTGCACATCACCCTTAGCAACTCCGCCCCCCCTTATCCGACATACTCACCTGCAAACGCCGCCATGACCCCCCCCAGCAGCATGTTGACCACCAGCTTCATGTTCGCCCCCGCACCCACCTCCCCCAGGTAGAAGGAGGCCTTGCCCATCACTGACAGCAGGGGACCGCTGGAGGTGAACAGGGCCTCGTCACCTGGGGAAGGGTGGGCATGCAACTTAGGGGCAAGGTGGTAGGGCAATGGAGTATAAATGATGAGAGATACATCACCATTCACCCCCTCCCCGTCACCCCCCGGGACCGCTCATCTGCACGCCAAGTTTGGATGCAACCTGCAGCAGTACCACATCATGTGCCTCATCAGAATCAATCACTGTCGCCACCGACGTAGGACGGTTGGGAATAATAAGGAAATAATCCCATCGTACTCGGGAGAACCATAGTTAGGTAAGTGCCAATGGCATGCGCGGCGGTTCCCGCGTGCTGGTCCCCGGTCCCGGAGACACAGCCCCAACAACATACAGACCCCCACACCTTCCACCCCCAAACACTCCTGCACCCACCTGCGGTCAGGAACACCAGCGTCCCCTGCTCCGCCGGCACCTTTGACCCAGACACAGGCGCCTCCAGGAACAAGCCACCCGCACCCCGCACACCAGCCGCTATCTCCCCCGCGGTTGCCGCATCCACTGTCGACACATCCACGTAGCCCTTGCCTGGCGCCATGCCCGCAACCACGCCGTCGGGCCCCAGCGCCACTGCGCGCGCGGCGTCGGGGTCCGACAGCATAGCGAAGGTGATGTCGCAAGAGGCGGCGACCAGGGCGGGGGATGTGCCCAGCTGGGGGGGAGGGGAGGTTTTAGTTGAGTGGAGTTGAGAGACAGGAGATGTGTGAACGTAAGATGGGTTGTGAAGCTCCACACCACAACCCCTCCTGCATATGGTCTGGCATGGCAATGCATGGCAGGATGCGCAGTGAGCAGAATACCCCATTGACACGATCATGTTATGCCGCACATGGTTTTCCTCAAGCGACAAAGGACTTGGTCTATGTACAGTGGTGCAGTGCACAGCAGGCGTGTGGACACTGGTTGGGGCAGCACAGGTATGGGGGCTACCCTCTATTGGGTAACTGTGCACCTCACCAGCGCTCCCTCCTCGAGCAGGGGCGCACACTTGTCAGCGCTGCGGTTCCACACAGTCACCTGGTACCCTGCCTTGAGCAGGTTGCGAGTCTGTGTCAGGGAGGAAGCAGTTGGTGGTTGGGAGAAGCACGCCAGGCGCTGCAGCTGTGCAACTGGTCCAGGTGAGAAAAATATGATGGAATGTAATTCAAGAGGACATGAAGTCGGTGTGCGGCTATGCGTTGTCGTCGCATAAGGTTGGGACACATATGCATGCATGCATTCTGAGATGCTTGCACGTATGTCATGGGCGGTGCATACGCCGACGCACGCCAGCCAAGCAGGATAATGTCGCAACAGGATATGTTTTTCAATAGTCGGCAGCAGAGTGCGCAGAGCATGACGGTGTGCCACAAGTGTCAAGGCACCATACCATGGCCAGGCCCATGATGCCAATGCCCAAGAACCCCACTCTCGTCACACCCGGCTGCGCTGTGGCTATGTCTGCGGAGCAACGGGGGCGAATAGCGGCACACCGCCGCCTCGCCACCCGCCATGGCTGCGTCAAAGACGTGAACGTGCTGCGCACGGGTGTGTGCCTGAGGGTGTGCCGGGTGGGGTGGTGGGTGGTGAGGCTGTGGGTGGGTGGGGCCGTGGCTGTGCCTGGTCTGGAATCACTGCCCGTGTGTGGCTGGATGCCGCAGGTGCAAGACGACGCCATGCTAGCTTCCTTCTTGTCACGATTGTAAGTACTGTGGGGTGCAATGAAGAGAGGTGTCGGAACAATGCCGCATATATGTGTATGTGGGAGAGCCAGGTAGAACAGCAGTTGCCAGTAGAGTCCAGGTACATGCCTGCCAGCTGCCAGTTGAAGGGTGGCCCACCAACTGGACATGCCAAGGACATACCTACCTAGTGTGTCAGGCTCTGCGTTGTGTGCATGATCCTACTCAATTGGCCAACAACGGTAGGTTGGGAGGATGGACATGGCATTATTGCGTTGCAGGAACAATTATAATGACCACTGGTAACTGTTGCATCCAACCTGCAAACCTCTGGTCTGGCAGTGCTTTAAATAACCAGGTTTTACAGCCCAACAACATAAAATCACTGCAAGGCGTTACAGCTGCACGCCGTCACGGCATGTGCTGTATCAAAATGCCAACCTGCCGGTTGCTGGGTCACATGCTGGGTGTTGGGCACAAAACCCCAAGGGTCCGGTCAGCGTGGCCCAAGGGGGGTACTGTACTGTATTGTCTAATTTGTGGGCTATTGCAGACTGCTTGCACCCCGCAGAGTCTCTGAATCTGATCGACACGCCCTAGTCCAGGCCCTATCAGCTGCTGCTGGGTGCCTCACGCTGCCAGTGAAGCGTAAGGGTGTCTGTCTGTGCCCGCCATCCACAAGGGCATTCAATGCTGCGCTGTAACTAATATACGCCGGGCCAACATACCAGCATGCGGCTTCTATGCGAGTGGCCCCACTCTCCCCCCCCCCAGGAAACGCTCAACAGGGTGCTCGGCAACTCACGAGCTGGTCCTGAAGGGCTGCATCTATGCCATTGCCGCTGCATGGTCCGCCTCTCAAGCTGCTTGGCACTTGATGCGTCGAGTGTATCCGCCCCTGTTGCATTGCTGGTAGCACTGGATCCTGATATGCAGCACCGGGCTGCAGCGGTAGGTCCCTGCTGCGCTGCTCCCCTTATTCCCCCACCCTCACATCTCCCCCCCTCCCCACCCTCCCTTCGCAGCCACCAGTGTCTCGCATGGTGCTCCTATTGCTTCTTCTTCTTCTTTTTCTGAAGCAAGGGCAGCAAGGGGTTAAAAGAGAGATCCAACAGTGTCATGCTCACAAAGCATGTGCTGGTGGTTGGGCAGCACATGCGACTTGACCAGGAATCAACATGATGCGAAGCAAGCTAATGCGTAATGCAGCTCAAATGTATTCCCTGGCAAGGGTATTCTCAGCAAGAGGGAAAAGCGCTGCTGTGGATCCATTGACACCCCACATGCCCCTGCCTGCTCGCACCTTCTCCACGCCATCCTCCGCGCCATTGGCCTCCTCCTCTCCACCCTTCTTCTTCTTCTTCTTCTTCTCCCCCGTTTGTTGCTCCTCACCCCCGTTCACTGCCGCCTCTTCCACTTTCTTCTTTTTCTTCTTCTTCTCCTCCTCCACCTCAGCCACCACCACAGCCACCTCCTCCTCCACCACCACAGCGGCATCCTTCTTCTTCTTCTTCTTGGGCTTCTCCTCAACAGCAGCCTCGGCAGGCGCCTCAACCTCAGCCACAGGCCGCTTCTTGTCCTTCTTCTGTAGGGAGGGAAGGGGTGGAGGATGGGTTAGTCAGAGAGCGAGTTGCCAGGGGGGCAGGGTGCCCCACCGTAGGATGCACAACTACCAAATCTCCCATGCTCTAAGGGACATGCAACCAAATTTGCCATCCCCAATACACATGCCAAGTGCTCCCCTAGAGGCGAGATACGCAACATCTGATCTAGGCAACGCCCACTCCGTTGGACCACCCCCCACAGCATGACACGACGCATCCAAGGTGGCCACTGGACCTCCTACTGCCAGCCCCACAATACATCCCCTCCACCAGTCGGGCCTGCACCTGCCGCATACCACTCAACCAGCAAAGCCCACCCCCCTCCCCTCACCTTCTTAGTGCCTGCATCCGCTGCCACGTCAGCGTCTGCGTTGTACGCCTGGGGGACAGACACCAGCCCACTGGCCCCGCCCTGCCGCCCAGCATCGTACTTTGCGGGCGGTGCCTTTGCCAGCGGCTGCGCCCCATCCATGCCCGCCCTGCCCTCAAGCTGCCGCAGCCGCGCCTCAACCTGGAGCCAGTAGGGTGCATGTGAGAGGAAAGCTGGGTGATGCGGGTGGCGAGCATGTACCTGTACAGGTGCACACCCCTCCAAGGCCACCCATGACACCCCACCACCGCTGCCCATGATACTCCTGTGCCCGGCAGCTTGCTTGCGCAGCCACATATGTCCACTACTATAGGCCGGTACCCCGATAGCGCCAGCATAAAATCCTAATTACTGTCTAGGAGTACTGCGGGTGGCAGGGTGCTTCAATGTAGACCCAGCCAGAGTGCGGTTCCGGCTGTTTGTGATACATGAGGGTGCTTCATTCGAGGGCTAGTGCATTTGGTTCCTCCCCGCCCCCGGAGATCGAGCACCACGGCTGATGTGCCCCCACTTCAAAGCCGCACCGACCGTGGGAAGCGGCCGGTGGGTTCTGCGCAGGGAATGGTTGGTGGATGCGGCTGTGCTCCCTTTCCCACTTCCGGCCACATCCATGTTGCAAACATCTACTATCCCCCCACCTCACCCCACAGGAGCAGCACGCACTGCACATTTGACCTTGCCCCCTACCCGCAGGCCTCCCCCCCCTCCGCTCCCCCACCCCCCACCTTTGCGCGCGCCTCCAGCCCAATCTCCGCCCCCTCCGCCTCCCCAAGCGCGTCCACGCGTATGCTCAGCGCGCACTTTGCGGCCAGCACGCGACTGATCTTGCCCTTGAACTTGGGCTGCGCCTGGCCAATGAGCGAGGCGTGGTAGATGAGCCCGTACTTGGGCGTCTCGTGCTTTGTCTTGAGGGCGCGGAACAGCGCCTTCTCCGCCCCAAGGATCTGGACGGTGGAGGCGGGCTGCTTGGCCAGGTTGATGAGGGAGCCTGCGGGGTGAGGAGTAAGGCGGTGGAGCTATATTTTTTGAGCGGATGGCGTCCCCTGACACCATGCTTTTATGCACGAGCCTTGTTTAGAGCCCACATATTCGCACTCCAGGCGATGCACGGCGCAAAAGTGGGTGGATTGATGAGGAGTATCAGAGGAACCTGTCTGCTACCTCAGACAGACACCGCGTGGCTGGATGATCATATTACAATACATTGCTGCAGATGAGTTTTGGGAACACTCCAACCGTGCGCCGCACAACCAACCCCACGTGCAAGGCCTTTGGCTGTGACTCCCATCCTGCCCCCCGCCAACCCCATGCCCCCCCACCTGCATGCGCGATGAGCCTCGCCCCCACCAGCTCCCCCACCAGCACAGTCAGGTTGGGCGCAATAGCCGTCATGCGCGAGCGCAGGTAGTCAAACAGCTGCCCGCGGTACTCGCTCAAGGCAATCACCTGCGGCAGGGGTGCGGTAGGTGAGTAGGAGACAACGGATTTCATGGAGTCGGGCAATGCTATCATGCAGGGTGTATGTTGATCCCGTCGCAAGTGATGCACAAAAAGTGATACTGCCAAGAGGTTGGATACGTGGATACATACATTTGCACTGCCTCCAACCCACCTGTCCACACGCCTAGCATGGAGACTCGATGCATAACCCCTCCCACCCCCCCGCTGGCCACCCACACCCTGCCCAACGAGTGCCAACCCCACCTGGTCGCACAGCTCCCCGATGTTTGCCACATCATCCAGGCTGATCTCAGTGCCCATGCTCACTAGTGCAGCCTCCTTCAGTCCCCCCTCCACATCCTCCTCAAGCACACCGGAGAAGTCCAGGCCAGCGGCAAGGTCGCGCGTGCCCATCAGCTTCACAACCTGGGGGGGAGAAGGGGTGTGGTTCACGAAATGGTGAAGGGGTGCAGGCCAGTCTATGCGGATGGGGTGAGGGGCAAGGGTGGCTCCATATGGATTCCCTATGCGTACCAACACACGGGGCAGGGGTGCGACGCTGGCGTAGTGGCGGTGAAGCCGTCACATGGTGCGCTTAACACGTGGTGCACAGGTGATGTGGCCACATGACATAACGGGTGTGCTAATGCGCATGGCCCTAACCATTCTGTCGCACACTCCACACTGTGAAAAGCCTGTCTGCTGGATCCACTCCCTGCTCCCGCATGTGCCACCCACTGCTGGAAGGTGCAGACATCCTGCACCACTGCCCACCCGCCCCAGCCCTGCCTCATTCCCCACCCCCTCCGCACCTTTGCGTATTGGATGTTGTCCGTCACGATCTTGACCATCTCCGGGAAGTGCCAGCCGTACCACTCGCGCACGCGCATTGCGTATGTGTTGAGCTCCTTGTCAAGGTCGTCAAGCAGGCCAATGGCCTGGACAATCATGGTGTCGACCTGGGGGAGGGAGGTGAGGTCAGAGGGGTGCGGGCTAAGGGGGGAGGGAGAGGTGCGGGTGGGGCGATATGGAGGGGGAGGGGAGTGCAGAGAGTGTGCTGCAGCAGTGCGCCACACAGATATCCAGTGTGTGTATGTAGGCAGTTTGTGCCCTTCACAGTGACTGTACCCCAGCCCACTGTGCAACGGTGCAAGTGCCAGGTGACAGGCCACGGCCTCCCTGAATGCCTGCAGCTTGCGCCTCTTGACGATATGCGAGCCTTATGTTTGCGTGTGCCGCTGCCCCTCGTACCTTGTCTGGGCTGAACTTGAGCTTGTACCTGGACAGGCTGTGCGACAGACCCAGCGACATGGGCGTGAGGTCGGTGCCGTGCAGACCGCTGATCAGGCCAGTCAACTGGCTGCGGATGCCGCGGGTCAGCTCCATCACTTGTGAGCTGCGGGGTGGTGGCACGGGCGCAGTGAGCGGTGGTCAAGGGGTGTGTGGTGCAAGGTATGCAAGCTTAACCACCCATCTGTGCACACCCATGGCCTTGCTAGACCTCGCTGCAGAGGCGCCCTTGTCTCATTGCTTTCTGCTGCTCCCAGCGCAAGCCACCCCCCACGCCTAAACCATAATTTGCAGTATGTCCACCACCGGCCCCCCCGCTGCACCCAGCATGGCCCGCACCTGAATATGCATGGTATGCCCAGCTTCTCCTTCACTATGTTCCCAAGCTTGGCGTCCACAATGGCCAGCTCCTCGTCAGACACATGCTTCTTCAGGAACTTCTTCAAGCCTGGGGGATGGATAAGAGGGGTATCAGTCTAAGGAACACAAAGGGATACAAGCACACCCAAAGGCTGAATACCCTGTAAGCCAAGCACCCACGCGCATGCAGCTAGCCAGAAACTTGCTGGCTAGATGCGAGCGCGTGGGTGTTTAGCCTACAGGGTGTGCAGCCTATGGATGTGGGTGTTAGCCCAAACAGCCTTCCCACCCACTGCATATGGATCCGGGTGACAGTGCACATGTGGGATAATTAACCAACACCGCACAAATCAGGGCTGACAGGAGGCAAGCTGGGTGCCTGCAGTATATTGAACCCTGCGACGCGTGTGTATGCGGGGGTGGTGCGTACTTTTGCTGAGTTTGCTGTCTACCAGGGCTGTGGCGGCAGCGAGTGCCTCGGTGGTGTTCTCGAACTTGCTGAACGCCTTGAGCTTGACAATCTGCACAGCCAAACAGCCGTTTTTAAGCACGCCGGACAAGCCAGGCGCAAACATGAGAGTGCGGCGCGTGCATGCATACACACCTTTTTGGCAGAGTCGAGCGTCTCAAAGTCTGAGCTCAAGTCCTGCACAGCAGGCACAAGGGCAGCGTCAGCATACACACGCGTGAACCGAGACCAACACAGACACCCCTTTGTGTCTGTACATAAACCCGTTGGTGCAGAGGCGGGCTGTGCAACTGGCAGCTGAAGTGGGTGCTGTTGGGTAGTGCACAGACGCCATCACAGGTGGGTGGGCTAGGTGGCAGCCCGTACCTCTGCTTCCCCGCTAACTTTGCTCTCGTCCAGGACCTTGAAGAGGGCGAAACCCGCGGCTGTCTCGTAGAGTACCAACATCTTGGCAAAGCGCTGTTGCTGTTCACCGCATCTGTTCCGGACAGTCCCTGGCAGCGGGCCTGCCGCCAGCAATCGGTGGCTGGTGGGGGGGCGCGGGACTGTGCAGCGCCAGATACAAGTGGTTTGCTGGAATACCTGGTAAAGGCGAGCTGTGTACAGACCCGTGTGGCTTCGTTAGCTGAAGAATTGGCTCGAGCTTGTGCCGGTTTGGAGCTCTTACAGGCTTCCGGCTGCAGCCGGGTTTTCGCCCACCAGGGGGATATTCCATTTATGTGAGTGTACGGGGATGACTTAGAAGATGCAAAAGGGGGCAAAGTTGGAATGTTGAGTTGGCTTCTTCTTACAAAAGCTACGTGCCTGAGCCCAACCCATGAGTAGAAACGCGTTGTTGATGCCGCCAGGCAGGCTTGGTGAGGTCTTTACGCGCACTTGTCCTTGCCAACAGACCCACGACTAGATGCATGCCGTTGATGTGCTCGGTGACCTGTAGGCAAGGCCCCCACGCCATAACTGGCAGCCGCACGGGCTACGTTTGATGGCCTCCGTTTCCTACTGCTATATGCTATCGGTCAGCAATTGCGTGCCCTTTCCTGGGCTTTGACCGTGTGCATTTGTCAACCTTTCACTAGGGTTTGCCACCATGCCTCAGTAGGCTTGCAGACAATTGTTGCAGCAATGGAGACACCAGGAACGACACCAGTAACCGTAAGATTTGGTCTAGACGACCCACGGTTCAGTGACGCCAAGCTTATACTGCTTGTGTCGCGAGACCATGAGCACCGGGTGTTGTCAGAAAAAGTCAACCAGTCGTCCAATCAACCCCGGTCTCCTTCCAAGAAGCAGCGGCAAGCAGCAGCAGCCATGACAGTCCATGCCAGCAAGCTTCTGTTAGCTGCACACTCCTCATACTTCAGGTAGCCGTGTACTGCAAGCAATCTGTCAATGCGTTGTGCTCTCAAAGGTGTACTGCGGTGTCAAAGCGTATTGCTGGTGCAACAAGGGTACCCAAACAAGCCACGCCACGCTCTTCTAGTCATGTAGGCACACGCTTGCTTGAAGTTGTGCCAACTCTCATTAAATCTGCCAAGGTTCTTGTCATGTGTTGATTAGTTACTTGTTGACCCATGGGTTTTGTTTTAAGACTGCCGTGGCCATGCGTCCACTACCCCTCTTCCATGCCTGCTGTGCAACCCCCTGATGGTTGTTGCCTGTGGCTAATCTGCCAGGGCTATGTTTGAGGACTGGGTGGGACCAGAGGAGCACGACATCAAGCTAGTGGTAGATAGTGCAGAGAAGGAAGCACTGCTATCACTGCTTGACTTCATCTACACGAAAAACCTGCCACCCCTTCAAGGTAAAGCGTTGGCTGGTCACTTGCTCTGATACTTCCGGACATCCGTGGACACCTTGTTGGCACTTGACAGCATAAAGCTTGTTAAGGCGTTGAATCCATGGTGGTATCCTCCCTTCTGTGCTGCTCAGCCCGTATCTGATTGCTTTCCCCCCTGTGGCACCCAGGCAGCGCCTTTGTGGATGTTTGCCTGGCCGCTGACAAGTATGGCATCGAGGGGTTCTTTGAGCAGGCAGCAGCCGCACTGTCATCTGAGGTGAGCGCAACACAACTGCAACCATACTCGCATTGTGGGTCTGCCATGGGGCTTCACAGGTACCGTACTGTAGTGAGGCAAATGAAGGTTACTGGCGCTGCTATCAGCTACTTCACCAGGGTACCTGCAGCTTTCTCCCCGTCAGCATGCTCGCCCCTTTATCCTCCAGGTGCCTGCCCTGGGTGCTGACCTGTGCCGCGCCCTCCTGGACCTGCCCTCCTCCCTCCTCCACTCCGACTCCTTCTCCCCCATGGCGGCCCTGGCATACGCATCCCTGGCACACCTCTTCCCCGACCTGGACCAGCTGCTGCTGCAGCCAGCCCACCTCAAGGCATTCCTGGACCTGCCACTGCCAGGGGTGGAGCGCCTGCTGGGGGGCAGCGAGGCATCAGCAAGCTGCGAGGAGACAGGTGGGGCACTGCAAGCTTTGAGTCTAGTCATGTGCATTTGCTTCACTGGCAATAGCCTGCATATGGCCATGATGCTGGGACTCGCTGCGAGATCCATCCGGCAGGATGGACTCTGGGTGGAGAACTCCTGCATGCAATTTCCTGACAAGGGAGGCAGATTGTTGAACCCGTGTGCCCCCGCAGTGTTCCTGCTTGCTGACCGCTGGCTGCAGCACCAGCAGTTTGCATCCTTCCATGACCCCGATGAGATGGCTGGTGTGGTGGACCGGGTGGCGCGGTGCGTGCGCTACGCTCAGCTGGACAGCAGCTTCCTGCTGGGTGCTGGTCGCCAGGCTGCGTGGTTCCGTGGTTGGCCCAGGCGACAGCAGGTGCTGGAGGAGGTGCTGCAGCTGAGGTGGGGGACAGGGGTGGGGTACTTGGAAAGCATAAAACAAGTATGCATGTAAAAGTGAACGTAAATAAGTACACATTGTTATATAGCATTGCCCAACGCTCCGCATCTTGATGGGGAGGGGGGGCGGGATATACAAAGCGTTGAAATCAGGAAAGAAAATTATTTGTGCACCTGCGTGCAAGTATTCTTTGTAGATAAAATGTTGATATTGAAAATGCATTTTGATTTGATTTATCCATTAGATTTAATCATCCATCGACCAATGCAGTGGCAGTGTTGGGTCTGGTTTGGGGGGTTGTTAAGGGTTTAGGGCCCCAAAAATTGTTGCAGTTCATGGCGAGCGGTGGCTCAGACAGCAGGGCAGGCCCATGAGTGGGCAGGCTCATGCTGGATGGGCCTGCGTGACCTGGCTGCAAATGGACTTCATGCTGGACGTGCATGTACTTGTTATTGGATCTTGGGGACCTCAAGGACACGCAGGGTCTGCCACATGTGCCTCTAGTGGTCAGGTTTCATGTTGGTTGGTTGCTGACCTCGTCCTCCCCATGCAGCACCGCTGATGATGCCCACCTGGCGGCGCTGGTGGCCGAGGATCAGGTCCAGTTCACGCCGCGGCCAACGCTGCACCCCACCAGCATGATCCGGTTCAACCTCAATGTACGTCTCTGCCTGCCAGCCTGTGCACAGATTGCCTGGGCTATGTAACATCCAATACATACTCCCCACCCGCATGCTTGTGCTGCCACCCACCCACATACTCCCGTGTATAACATGCAGCGTGGATTAAATTGGAAAAAGTAAGTGAGGGGAGGGCTTTACCCTCCTGTGCACTGTGTCCCCTACCATCCCCCCTGTGCCACCTGACCCCCCCCCTTGCTCCCCTGCAGATCAGCAAGCGCGAGCTAGGCCAAGACCTGCCCTTCTTGCAGCACAGCCACGGGTGCGACAGCCACCTGGCGGAGGACCTGCTGGCCAACCTCACAACGCCGCCGCAGTACTGCAAGGGCTGCTTCTGGCGCCTGGGCATCATGCTGTACGAGGGAGCGGATGGGCGCACGCATGTAGGCCTGTGCATCCGCCGCACGCAGGAGGTGGATGGGCGCCCGGTGCCCTTTGATGCCCACTACATCGGCCCCTACTGCTGCGTCACCCTGGCGGTCAAGCAGCACAGCATCTTCTCCAACAAGCCGCTGCTCATGCACTACGACGCCATGTTTGAGGGAGAGAGTGTGGTGCTCAAGTATGTGTTTGGCACCAAGCATACCACAGTGGCGGGCTTCCTGATGCACAACCCATGTGTCAAGGCGGGGGACCTGGAGATTGACTGCATCATGGAATTTCCACCAGGGGGCATTCCGCGGGTGATGGATGAGGGCGAGGAGGAGGATGTCATTAGCTAGGGTGGTCAAGGGCATTGCCGAGCTTGGTGGTCATGTGCAGTGTTATCTGTTCTGTGCACCATTGAGACTGGGGTGAATGAGTCTATGATGCTACTATTATGCCAAGACCCTTGCCTGTAATGTATATACACAGTATGTATTTATAAAGGTATATTGGGGTATTGTTTGTTTGGTGGCGGGCCTGGCCCCAGGGGCCAATACAGGACGCTATAATAATTGTGAGCTATTTATAGTGTCAATGACACATTGCCATCTATAACTACAGAACTAGAGATTATCTGGGGTGCTGGTGGCAAATGGTAAGATTGACTGCTGTATCAGCAAACACGGAAAGAGGAATGGCTGACCAGGGCAAAAACCAACATAATGTTCTGGGGTTTAGGGTTTAAATTTGCCCTCGGAGGGAGTCCCAGATCGAACCCAAATTGGCGTCCCCACCCACGATCCAATCAGTGGTTTGCCAAAGTGTTCGTGAAAGTTGTAACACATACAACCGGTACCTGCATGCCATTGGAACACATTTGATGTTCCAATATCCATCAAACTCAAAAAGTGAGTGCTCACCGCATCGACGCTCTTCATACTGGTGGCATATGCATGCATGCATGCCATAGCCCTGTAGCCCACGATCGAAGGCACTCAAGTCACAGGACGAGGTGTGTTGGGAAGATGGAATGTGGGTTTTTCTTTTCTATGTATGGGGAAGTCGGTCATGCAAGTTTAGGTTTATAATAGGCCGTACGCTTGGTTACAGGTGCACCATGGGTAGGACCCACGTGGGGTGTTCTGTTGCTGGGACTTGCTTCCAAAGTGACCCTGCAAGTACCGACACAGAGGTGCATATCTTTCAAACGTATGCACTATTGGGTGCTCACCTTGCTGTACGATCACAGCCTTGTGTGCTTCACTGCAGATCCCTTGTGTCGCCCCCAGCGAGTGTATTCACTCACTGAGTTGACTTCAATAGCAGCAAAAGGCACGGGTATAGTACTACCGACTGCAGCCATACAGACCATCGCTGCTGCTCTAACCAGCCAAACAGATGCTTTTTGGACGGTTCAGGACGTTGCTCAGCAGGCAGCATCTGTGGCACAGGCAGGCCCCACCCTCCAGCTGTGCAAGGACCTGTCTCAAGAGATCTGGCGACAGCTTCGGTCCTTGCTGCCACCCCCTCCAGAGGGTCCACCACCAGACGTGCAAATATCTGACGAAATGTCAGGAGGAGAGTTGAGAGCAATTGCTGCCAGCCTTGAAGTTTCAGGGCACGGCAAGAATTCTTCGAAGGCAGACCTGGCAACCAAGCTTGAGGCCCTCCTGGCAAAGATGAAGCAGGACTTTGTACGAGGTCCCAGGTGGAGTCGCAGCGTGCATGCCTCTGTTGCCAGGGAAACCTATGGGCTGGACAGTGAGGACCTTGAGGAAGTGACCTCATGGGAGGTGACATTTGCACTGCACAGTGAATTGCAGCTGCAGCCGTGCCTAGTGCACGATGCTGCTGAGGTGAGGTGCATGGCAAGGGCAAAGCATGGCACACAGGCAGCATACCTGGAAGCACAGCAGGCCTCCAACCCAGTGTGGCAGTGTCTCGAGGCGGAGCACCAAGCGCAGCGCACGCAGGAGCTGACCACAGCCCTGCAGGCACAGAACCTGGATCAGCCAGTGAGCACCGCACTGCTGTCAACTGACTGCATTCCCTACCTTGCGCTTGGGGGACCATTCAATGCCAACCGCGTGGCAGCCGATGTGCGTGACAAGGAGTTCTTGCAACAGCACACACGATACCAGGACTTCAGGAAGCTCCTGGAGCAGCTGAGGGGACACCGCGCCATCATGCTGCGCATGGCCCCCAGCCACTGCAGAGACATCGTCCAGGAGCTTCTGACCAGCTGGGAGAAAGCTTATTGGGAGGCGGCTGAGGGCATGCAGGTGGCTCTGGCTAGAGCTGAGGCAGGGGCCCGTCCATGCCCAGATGTGCTGCCACCTGCTTCGAAGCAGGACTACCTGGAGGCGACCCTGGCCACACAAATGGCACTGGGTGTGTGGGTGCGGGAGCGCAGGTCCGGCCAGCAGTCAAGGCAGAGGGCTCTGAAGTCACCCAAGCTGCCTGCCAGGCTGCGTTTGGTTGTCAAGGCGCTGCCTGCTACTGGTGAGCCCAACTGGACCACATTGCTGTGGGACGACTACGACAGCGCCAGTGAGCTCGAGGGGGGCAGTGAGCTCGAGGGTAGCAGTGGCGGTGCCAGTGAGCTCGAGGGTAGCAGTGGCGGTGCCAGTGAGAGCGGAAGCGGAAGTGGAAGTAGCAGTGACAGTGGCAGCCTGCCGCGGTGGCCGCGGCGCGCGCTCGCGCCGTGGCGCGCACGGTGGTCGCAGCGCCTGAGTCTGCCTACGTGTATGCTTATCGTCATGTGGGTATTCATCAGTGGTAGTACCTTATAACCTCAGTAAAGTTAACAAATCTGCAATGCATTGCGCAAATTTGCACTGCATTGCGCAGCGCTGGGAGCCTGTGGGCACGTGCACTTTGGAACTTTCAGGCATTGCCAATGACACTCGTAGATCATCCCTCAGTCTGGCGCCAATTGGATCATTCTGTAGTACACAATGTGATGCATCAGGCCGGTTGCATGCGCACGATACACAATTATAAACAGACTGAGTCAGACTCATGATTTTGTGTACATCATGCAAGCGCTTTAGTAAACTCACGTGCGTAAAACAGATAAATAACTACGCTCCTCATCTCAAGAACGAGGGCGTTGGTTGAGGAAGAGACAGAATGAGAGAGAGCCAGCCTCG